>JAFEMH010001266.1:0-503169 GCA_022495995.1 Adenophora triphylla var. japonica | reverse complement strand
ATTATTAATTTAATTCTATAATAGCGTCCTATTTGACATTTTCACATGTGTTAAATTCTGATGTTATCTGATCATTTTAATTTAGAATTTTGGTTTAATTGATTTTTTCGATATCATACAAATATTTGTTGTTAATTGTTTTTATACCAACGTTATGAAGGAAATGTAACGAGGGCTTATTCTGTAGTAACATGCCTACTTCTAATGGTCCTACTACCCAGATCTGGTATAGGACACCTTGACATGACATCATACTACAATTCTATAAGCCCTTTAATTGATCTTATACCCGATTGGTATAGGACACCTTGACGTCATGTACATAACTCTATAAGCCCTTTAATTGGTCCTATACCAATTGGTGTAGGACTGCCATTAACTTTGTTATACCATAGTATTATTAGCCTTGCTAATTGGTCTATAACAATTGGTATAGAGGACCTCCAACATCATATATCTGAAAAGCGATAATGCCTTTGAAAGGTCCTATACCATACCTGTATAGGACCATTGATGCCAGGATTCAATGTGGTGTTCAGCCCAAACCTTGAGATAGCCCGGGCGGCCGCCCAAGTGATCTCCCGAGGCGCCCGCCCGACTTGCACCGGCGCGACTTGCACGGCCTTGACCCAGCGGCCTCGTCATGCATGGGACCGGGCGCTCGCCACTAAGAGGCCGAAGGATCGGCTAGCCCCACTTTGTCTCGGCTTGAGCCGCATGAAGCCCATCCAGGCGCACGCCTCACGGTATTTTGGTACTTTCTTGGGCTATTTGTTTTAGGGTTTGGAGAAGTATTTAAACTCATTTATAACTTTGTTGAATTCGAGTTTTTGATGATTAAGAATTAATAAAGAAAACCCACTATGAGACCTTAAAAATATTTGGAATATATTTAACCAACATATATCACATATAATAGTAAAGCTGCTCAACAACAACCAATTTTTATAATTCCATCCAAAAAGAAACTAAGATGTTTAATTTATGAATGATGAGGACAATGTGGACTTGCTAAAATTGTCATGTATCATTTCCCTCTATACTTCGAGACAAAGATCGTCTTCATATGTCTTGCTAATTACTCCTTTATCAAACATTTCCTCTGCTTCCATTAGGACGATTATTCCACAATCCAAACTATCATCTCATTGTGGAATGTCTCCGCGTTTCAAATCTATGAAAGTATCCACGTCCTTTTGAGTCTCATCTAGTCGTTTGTACCGACATGATCAATGAAATTGAAAGAAAGGAATCAATTATTATATGTGAAATCAAACACCAGGTATCAGAATTCAAAAAATTTAAAAAAAGAAATTTGAATGGTCCTATAGCAGTTGGTATAGGACCTGACAACGTCATATACAAAGCTATAAAGCATTTGAAAGGTCCTATAGCAGTTTGTATAGGACCTTGTAACATGATATACACAACATATTACAGGTCATATATAAAATATTACCATTAGTTTGCCGTGTGTTGCGTAGTGGTCTTTTCCTTTTGTCCTCTTCATGGAGTTGTAAAATTTATACTCCCCATTTTCTGTGTCAAGCACTAGCAATGTCTAATGATCGTTTGTCCTGACACCACGATCATTCCTTGATGAGTGAATTGGAAACAATATAAAAATTGTTTCATCATCCGCAAATTGTTTGATGACATTGTTGATTCCTCTCTTTATTTCTTTCGAGTTCTTGTCCTTCAACCATTGCTGGAAGCAAATAAATTTTAAATGTAAGCATAAAGCTGATAATTAACTTTAATTAAAAAAAAATTCGATGCGTAAGTATCTTTTAAATCAATAAATAAGACTTTCGGTAGCAAAACTTGAGACAAAATTAACTTTTGCCCTTTGGCGTCCACCAGATGGAGGGGGGAGTTCTTTGTATTTGTCCCTCAAAATGTTTAGGTAAGCATCCATCACCTAAAAATCCATTTGAGTAACAAGTCAGCGTTCGCTGGCATATATATTAAACCACATATTTATTATTGTAAAAAAAAAAAACACGTTGTTAAGTCCTAATTATCAGCTTTATGCTTTATGGAGTGAAATCGAGAGCCAATGCAAAATAGAGCAGGTCCTATAGCAAAGGTTATAGGAACTGGAACAAGACCCTCTGTCACATTAATAATATAACAATTCTTGGATCCAAGGCACGTCCAGGTCCTATAGCAAAGGTTATAGGACACGGATCAAAGCACATCCAAATCAAAAAGCAAAAAGAGCAGTCTATACTTAAAGGTTATAGGACCTGGGACAGGTCCTCTGTCACATTAATAAAAAAAAATAATGAAGAAATTTGCCTCAAAATCATATGCACACTACAACAGATCCTATAGCAAGGGGTATAGGACCTATTACAAGTCATATACCACATCATCAAACAATCAAACTGAATCAAATCATCTCCAAATCAAATGCACACTATAACATGTCCTATAACAAATGTTATAGGACCTGGAACAGGTCCTCTGCCACATAAATAATCGCAAACAAAATGAAGCATGTTAACTCAGAGTCATATAAGACCTGTTTTATGTCATTCACCAATTCAACAATACATAACACATACTAAGACGAAGACAAAGACACATATTTATATAGTTCAGGGATAAAAAATGTTTGTACCGCAGCTTCGGTCATCTTATCATGAGCCAATTCCCACAGTTGCGACATCGCCACATGCAATCCCGAAATGTCCATACACTGTCACTGCAAACAAAAAATAAAAAAAAATACATTTCTATTTTCATCAAGATTTTTAATAAATGAAAATAATTTTTAATAAAAGTGTTACTTACGGACGTGCGAGTCTTCCGCATAAATCTGTAAATTTTCTCTTTGTTGCCTCATCCATGGACTTGGTTGTGAGACTGAAGTTCTCATTAAATGTTGGTAAGAAAACACTGCTATCTTCCAATTGATCAGCATCTAAAACCATTTTACTCCCACCCAAGTCTTCTTTTTCTGTTTTCTTCTTTCCCTCGATGTTTGAAACCTGTGGCCTCCTCTTCTTTCTGTCGTATGTGTAATCAGGATCGACCTTCTTTTTCCTCTTATCCCCTCTTTCCTTTACTCTTCTTTCCATAGAGCCCATAGTATCAACTATCTTGTCCTGGTTCCCCACAGCCAAAATTTCCATGCACTTCTCTTCATCCCCTTTTGGTTTCTTTTGCAAACTTTCCTTCTCCTTTTCAGCCAATTTTTCTTCCAAAATTTTTATTTCTCTGTCTCTCTCCTCTTGCAAACTTTTAAGTTTTTCAATCTCTCGTCCTTTTCTTTAAGCGCGTTGTCAAAAGTTCTCCTCATCTCAACCTCGCGGCAAAAAAAACATGGCCCTCTTGTCAATCGCGTGTTGGTTTTGGTTCGTACTCCTTAATCTTTTCCAAAGCAAATTAGCTTTTTCCAGCTTCAAATTTTCATTTTCACTCCTTAATTCAATCAATTCATTTGACCCACTCCACGACCTTTATCGGTAGGTGTCGATTGGACCCCAACATTAATTCAAAATTATCGCCTAACTCTTGAAGATTCGTACATCCTCCTTCATCCCCTCCCCCAAGCCTTTTTCGCACTCATGTTTTACCACTGACATTTCAAAATCATCATCTTTTCCATCCTCATTTGTTTTCTCCATCAACAACACCTTCTCTTCATCTGTCAATGCGAGCTCCTCAACTTGAACCTATGATAAAAGTATTATATCGAATGAATACATTTAACGATAACAAGTGATAAAATACCTGAATACATGTACTATAAGAACTACTAACACCCCATACATTTGCTATAAGACATTTGAATGGTCCTATAGCAAATGATATAGGACTGAGAACATAATATAGACAGCTATAAGACCATTGAATGGTCATATAGCAAATGGTATAGCAACTGGTATAGGAGTACACAACACTATGAATGGTCCTATATCAACTGGTATAGGACTTAACAACCTCATATACGCAGCTAAAAGACCTTTGAATGGTCCTATATCAAGTGATATAGGACCTCAAAAAATCATATACCAATGCTATAAGACATTGAATGGTCCTATATCAACTGATATAGGACATGACAACACTATGAATGGTCCTATAGCAACTGATATAGGACATGATATCACTAAACAATTTACCACATAACATCGCCAATGTGTTTTATACCTGATCACTACTCAAGTTTTTGATAATATTCTTGAAATTGGCAATTGTCTTTGACACTTCCCACTTCATGCACCTTGGAAGCAAGTCTCTTGTTGCATTGATCACCTTCGTGTGCTCGTTAAACCAATACTACATTTACAAAATAAAGACAAATATGATCATTCATATATAATTTTATTTATAGTAAATAATAGTAACTAAAATAAAATTAGAGATATAAATTTAAAATGATATTGCCGGTAAGATTGATACACAGCCAACAACGAGGATCGGTGATTTATATTTCTCATCTAGAGACTGAATCAAGTTATCTACAATCGCTGTTGACCAATCATAGCTCTTCATCATTTCCAAATCATCCACATAATATAAAAATCCATGAGACATCACCTCTCCCTTTGAAGCAAAGAATACAGAACCCAATGCTATGAGATTTAGCAATCTCACCACGTCTCCAATATCAACTTCTCTATCACTACTGACCAGCCTTCTCAAGTTGTCCTTCACCTTTTTCATTGTTATTTCATTGGCTTTATAGTTGGGGAAAAGCCTCTCAACTATCCCAAGTGAGTGCCTATCCCGTTTCTTCTTCATATCAATCAATACACTTCCAGAAACAACCCCAAATATAGTTGTTACATCACTTGCACTCAACCCAACCAAAACTTTACCCAGCAAAAATTTCTTTTCTTTTGGCTTGTAGCATCTGATCAAATCTTCTATTGTTGAGTCCATCTTCCTTAAGTTCACATCTCTGTTTGAGTTTATAGCATTGAATAGGTTGAAGAAAGGTGATATCTTCAACCTGTTCAGATGAGTTTCCCTTAAATCAACCTCTGATAGGATAGATGATATAGAATGGAGGTTTGATCTGAAACAAGGGATCCAGGTCAGTCCCTTTGCACTTTTGGTTGTACCTTTTGCTTTGGTTTTTTTTGCTTCTGTCGTTTTCTTTGGTGAGTAACGTACTATTCTCTTATCTTGAGACGATGTAACATCTGCTGATCTAACTGTTTCATCTTCACTTGATTTTCCTGTCTGCATACGTGTTATTCTCTTATCTGCAGACATTGTAGTTTTCCACCTTTTCATACAAAAACAAAAATAAAACATAAGCCACAAACAAGGACAATTCATATATACATCATTTTATATAACATATGTTACTGAATCAAGGCACATCTAAATCAAAAAGCAAAATAGAGCAGGTCCTATAGCAAAGGTTATAGGACCTGTAACAGGTCCTCTGTCACATTAATAATAAAACTGAATCAAATACCACATCATCAAAATCATATGCACACTACAACATATCCTTTAGCAAGGGGTATAGGACCTATTACAAGTCATATACCACATCATCAAACAATCAAACTGAATCAAATCATCTCCAAATCAAATGCACACTATAACATGTCCTATAGCAAAGTTTATAGGACCTGGAACAGGTCCTCTGCCACATACATAATCTCAAACAAAATGAAGCATGTTAACTCAAAATCATATAAACACCTCAAAATCATATGCACACTACAAAAGATCCTTGAGGAAGGGGTATAGGACATATTACAAGTTATATACCACATCATCAAACAATCAAACTGAATTAAATCATCTCCAAATCAAATGCACACTACAACATGTCCTATAGCAATGGTTATAGGACTTGGAACAGGTCCTCTGCCACATACATAATCTCAAACAAAATGAAGCATGTTAACTCAGAATCATATAAACACCTCAAAATCATATGCACACTACAACAGATCCTTGAGAAAGGGGTATATGACATATTACAAGTCATATACCACATCATCAAACAATCAAACTGAATCAAATCATCTCCAAATATAATGCACACTATAACATGTCCTATAGTAAAGGTTATAGGACCTGGAACAGGTCCTCTGCCACATAAATATTCGCAAATAAAATGAAGCATGTTAACTCATAATCATATAAACACTATAACAGGTCCTATAGCAAGTGTTATAAGACCTGTTACAGATCATATAACACATCAACAAACACATTCAAATTGAAGTTGCCAGGTCCTATACCACTTGACATAGGACCATTTGCCACATTGTTATTCACAAAAAACAATAAATCAAGTATCTCGAAACAAAATTTTTCACACAATGCCAGGTCCTATACCAGTGTCTATAAGACCTGATAAAGTTCCTTTCTCACAATTGATGAACAAGGTCAAAATTCAATTTAGGTTTGAATGGGTAATGCAATAATTTTTTTATTCAAAAAATTGTTACAAAAATTTTATAACCTAATTTAGCAACAACATCTTCTATCAATTGATGAACACGGTCAAAAACAAATTTCAATTAAAAAAAAAAAAGTTAAAACATACCTTTCAAAATCGGAATTACGCAAATCTTGAACGGAGGTTATCAGAGTCGAGCTTCAATCTCTTCGCCGATGACTTCACTCGCGTGGAATTGTGTTTGATTTTGGCCGAAATTGATTTTTGGATTACGATTTGATTACGGTAAATCACGGAGAGATTTTAGGGAATTAACGTCCGTTCCCTCTGTTAGATCCGTTATCTCTTCTTGGGCCCTTGGATTTATTTGGGATTTTAATCTCAAATGGATTAAAATGGGTTATTGATTTGGAAAGTGGGCCTTTGGGTCCTTAGCTCAAAACTTTATGAGATCTAGAATTTAATCATTCTAATTGTCTCCTGAATCCGAACATTAAAAAAAACAAGGATACAGTTATTTATGCATGTACAAATAAATAAAACATAATACTTAAAACGTTGATAAGACAAATAGGATAACTCATACTGTCATACATAACTCATACTAGGGATGGCAACGAATCAGGTTCGGATCAGATCAGTTCTGATCCGAATTCGATTCGAACATCACAAACCCTTTATCGAATCCAATCCGATCTGAAGGTGTCTGATCTCAATCTCGATCCAATCTGAACCTTTCACTTTTTTTTTAAAAGCTCATCAGTTCATGTAATCAAATTCCAAACCAATCTATCTCTTTATACCCTAAATAACCATTGAACAACCATGAATTACTTCTAATTCAAATCAGAAATAAAAGGATCGAGATAGAAAAATCGACTAACCATATACAAAATTCGGCACCGATTGCCACCAATTAGACTCTTCTTTCCTACTTGAAACCGACACGAACTACCAAATTTTACCTCCACTCTTTTTCACTATTTCCTATTCAAAACATACCCACGACATATTAGAGCCTATTGCTGAGAGACGAGCGGATAGAGAAAGAAAGAGCAGAGAGGGAGACGAGCGAAGAGAGAGAGAAATAGCAGAGAGGGAGACGAACGGAGAGAGAGAAAGAGAGGCGCCTAAACTTTTATCTCCAAAACCCTAATTTTTAGTTATATACATAAGATTATTTGTGCTTTCTAAAAATATAAGTGGATAAAATAAAAATTGCAGCTTATGTCTATGGGCTCGGGTCGTATCAACAGTGGTGTCGAACTTGATCGATTTATAAAAAATTGAAACTATATCCAAATTTTTCGTATCGAGTTTGATCAAATTGCCATTCCTACTCATAAGATGAACAAGATGCACTGAATGTAGCACTATGTGTATCGTTAGCTATATCAGTTTTTGGAGTCTTTTGTTTTTCTTGTACAACAGAAAAACATGATTACAGAAATGAGCAATTTGATTTTGAATAAGATGCATCTTATTTTATAATAAAATATACTCCCTCCATCCCTAAATGTTTGTCCCATTTGACTTTTCAAACATTTTAATTTAGTGATTTTGAAGCTTTAATTTTGGTAATTTTTACGAACGCTTTGAAAATTATTGATAATATACACCGCCGTTATGTAATACTCCGTCCCTAAATGTTACAAGTTTTGAAAATTTAGTGATTTTGAGGCTTTAATTTTGGAAATGAGACTAACTTTTTGGGACAAAGAAAAAGGGAAAATGAGACAAACATTTAGGGACTTTAGGGACGGAGGGAGTAAATTATATTATTATACATGTTAATTCCACACTAACAACAATTTCAACATGTCAAATCCTTAATTAAGACATTCTTAATCTCTTTTGACTGTCATTTGTACAAAATTTATATTGACCTAACTCTTTGGATTATCCATAGCAATTTGCAAATTTTAACTTAATGGCCTGCAGCAGCAAGGTGTCCAAGGTTTGTCTTTGCTAATAAATAATGATCAAATTAATCCAAAACTTCTTGATTAATTAAGGCCTGCTTTGGGTGATGTTAAAGGAAATATGATCTGATTAAAGTAAACGACAATGTTCTTCTTTTAATTTATCTCACTTATTTGTCTAGTTTTTCTTCGTTTTCGGTTTGTGTTCCAAATGGAAAGAGATTCATAGATAAAATTGTCGATACGAGAATAAAGACAATTCTAGTCTTGTTTCTTATGTGTAACTGGTAGGGATAGGGGTTTACCGTGTATGCTAAATCTATAGTATAAATGGGAACTTGTCCTTGCTACAGTACTATGAACAGTATCAACTGTCAAATTTTCCATTTTGCCCTCACTAAGTTATCCCTTTCCCATTTTGTCCTTAAATTTTTTTTTTTAAATTAAAAAAAAAAAACCGTGTCCTCAAACACGGGCTTAATTGAAAAAAAAAAAAAAACGTATCCTCAGACACGGGTTTTTACTAGTTCTTACATAAATCCGATCGAAAGAGGCATTGATTTGGTAAAACTTTTAGTGAATGTTGACATTTCTAATTGCTAGAAAAATACCACTGATTTGGTAATTTTGGCAGTTTACTACTTAGTTAGGCATATTCTTAAGCCTTTAACGACATGAGGTATATGGTAAATGAACTTAAGTTGAATTTTGACATAAAATAAAATTGTCACGTAAAACATCCTAATAATTTAAGGATTAAGAATTATTGCAGATATCAGTTTGTTATTATATATTGCAACAGTCAGTTAAGATAAGATTATGATTTTTATTACTTTTATCGTAAAATCTAGGGAGAAACGCGTTTCTCCATAAGTTATGGAGAAACGGGTTACGTATATCCAGAAGCTATTGAAATGATATCCAGAAACTTTTTGTATTGGCCATGACCTTGTCCCATGGTTACTTCTGGATATCAGTCTCAAAGGTTCTGGATATCCAGAACCCTTTGAAAGGATATCCAGAAGCTTATGAAAGTGATATCCAGAAACCTTCAAAATGATATCCAGAAACTTTCAAAATGTTTCTGGATATTCATTTGATGGTTTCTGGATATACATTTGAAGGTTTCTGGATATCCAAAAACCTTCAATAAGCATTTTCTGGTCTTGGCCTTGGATTTGACTTCAAATATGTTTCTGGATATTCATTTGATGGTTTCTGGATATACATTTGAAGGTTTATGGATATCCAGAAACCTTCAATAAGCAATTTCTGGTCTTGGCCTCAGATTTGGCTTCAAATCTATTTTTTCTGGATATCCACCCAAAGGCTTCTGGATATCCGTTCCAAAGCTTCTGGATATCCAGAACCTTTTGAGACTGATATCCAGAAATTTTTTTCTGGCTATCAAATGCATTGCTTCTGGCTATTAAAAACGCGTTTCTCCATAGTTATGGAGAAACGCGTTTCTCAGCAGACCTACTCTACTTTTATAATGAGCGGGAAGAACAATATGTAAATCTATTTCAACAGGTTGTTGTATAGTCGGGTTAAACCAAACGATATTGAATGGTATGGCAATTTGGTTGTACTCTTGATGACGCCGTAACTTTTGGGGCCCCAATGAGAATAACTGATTTGGGATGATCCGAACTTATAACACAACACAAACACGAAGTACTGTTAGAAATCAAGCCGAGTTTGATGTTAGTGAGATGTATCTGATTCATTGGAATCGGTTAATTAGGGATGTATCTATGTGTATACAAAGTCTAAGCAAACTACTAGCCTATAATTTAGGATCTAAATTGACTAGTCTATCATCTTTCTCATATAAATATTTACCTACTAAATATACATAGATACATCCCTAATTAACCGATTCTAATGAATCGGATACATCTCACTAACATTTGATCCCGGCTCATGCCCTTAGATGTGAGTATAAAATCTTTGAGGTATCATGAATTGAGAATAATTTGAATGCCTTAGTTTGTGTGTGTTAGGGTTTGAACAATGTGGCTTACCTTACTCTAGAAGACAAAGGGAAGTATTTATAGTGTAAGAGGGATCTGCTAGATAAGATCTCTACCATTGAGTATGTTTGTAATTACTTAGGACACGTGACGAGCTCTGATAGGTATGTACGAAAAATAGACACTGTATGAATGTCGTTAAATGGACGAAGAAGAGAGGAGCAGGTGACAGTTAGTTCGGCGTCACAACGCCCGTGATGATCGTCTGGATTTTCATTTAATGTGACAGGAACAGTTCTGTCAATTAGTGACAGAGGTCGTATGGAGTCGTGATTACCCGAAGTTTGTATCATCAAATATTTCACGTTTCATCTCGGTCAATTAATATGGACAATAAATTAAATAATAGATTGTTAGATGAAGGGCAATATACTTGGAAATAGAGGTGATGACCAACGTGAATACCAACTAAAATTTTTCATATTTTAAACTATACTCCCTCCGTCCCACTTCACTTGACACTAATTTTCATTTTGGTTCGTCCCACCTCACTTGACACTGCTCAAAATGGAAAGTTTTTACACTCACAACACCAATCAAATCACTATTCTCTCCACTCATTCTCTCTCCTACTTTACCTTTTCTACTCACAACATTTTCTTTAATTAATTATCTCTCTTACTTTTTCTTAGTTACCGTGCCCACCTCTTTGGTGCCAAGTGAACCGGGACGGAGGGAGTATATAATATAATAATTTTAAAAATAATGTTTTTTTATTTTTATGTATAACGCCTTTTGAATAACTTAAACATTTGACCTTTATTTAAATCTCAGTTGCAAAGATATGAAAAGAAGTCAATAACTACGAAAATTCAATTTTTTAATTGCAGAATTTAATTTCTACATCACCATTTTTGACTAGTACGAAACATTGGAATTTCAGCATTCACATTTCGTCATTTTTATAGCATAACCAATACTCCCTCCGTCCCATTTATAACTTCATCATTTTGAGTTTGACACGCAAATTAAGAAAAAAGGATAGTGGAGAAAGTGTTGTGAGTATAAAAGTAAAATAGAAGAGAGAATGAGTGGAGAAAATAATAAATTTGAAAAGTGTTGTGAGTATAAAAGTAAAGTAGAAGAGAGAATTAGTGGGTGGAATAGTAAAGATTCTTTGCTATTTTAGAAAAGGTGAAACTTTTAACGGGACACCCCTTTTGACAAAAAATGAAGCTATCAATGAAACGGAGAAAGTATATAAATAATAAAATGTATTTTTTAAAATAATATACAAGTGTTCCCATAAAATTGGTCAAGTGATTAAGTCAAGACTCACATACTATTATGTGAGATTTAAAATTCAATTTCTCACTTTACCTCCTAGCGAGATATCCTTAAAAAAATGATACTCCCTTCGTCTTTTATATGAGTGTAGACTTATTTTCTTTTAAGTCTGTCATACGTGAGTGCAGACTATCTAAAATGACAAAGTTTTTATAATTTATATTCAATGAGATTCACTTGTCATATTCATTACAACAGTTCACTTACTACTTCTCCCACTCATTTTTTTCTCGTATTTTACTTTTTATACTTTTAACATTTTTTTATTCATTCTCTTTTCTTTATCGTAGTATATTTTTTTTAGTTATTGTACACAAAATTTTAAAATACATTCACGTGAAACAACAGAGGGAGTATACAAGTCAACTTTAGTACTTAGACGGAAAGAATTAGATAGTACTCTCTCTATTCCATTACATCTTTCTCAATTACTGTTTGCACAAAAATTAAAAAATATATAATAAAATAGGTATTATGAATATGAAAAATGAGGTAGAAGAGAGAAGTGAGGTAGAAAATTATATTTGAATTGTTGTTGTGAGTATGATATACGAGTTTCATTAATATAAAAGTAATAAAATATTTACATTTTAAAAAGTGTATATGTTGTAATAAGACGCTCAATAAAAAAAATGTAATTTGTAATGAAACGGAGGGAGCTGTCATTTTGAGCAAAAGCAGATAGATAATCTAGTGGTCTCTTTATTGAAATTAAATTATTTAAAGTAATTAAAGTACTCCATTTTCTAAATCTCATTTTCATGATTGACTATATACGGAGTACATTTGTGTCCAATGAAACAACAATATACTCTGTGCGAAGAAAAGGCCAAAATCTAGGGATAAACTTTCTTCATAAATAAGTACGGAGAAACGGGTATTCAGAATCTTTTGAAAGAATATTCAGAAATTTTGTATTAAATATCCAGAACCTTTTGAAAGGTTTCTGGATATCAATATTAAATGTTCTGGATATCCAGAACTCTTTGAAAGTGATATTCAAAATCTTTTTAAGTTGATATTCAGAAAATTTGTATTACTTATGACTTTGTCTTAGCCCTTGGTCTTGGCCCTTGGCCTTGGCTCATGGCCTTGACCTTTGGCCTTGACCAAGTATATATATTCAGAAATCACTAAAAAGTATATCCAGAAATTAAGAGAAAGGATATCCAGAAATTTTTGTATTGATCATGACCTTGGCCAAATCTATATTCAGAAACCAATGAAAAGTATATCCAGAAAACAGTGAAAAGTATATTCAGAAAAAAGTGAAGGCCATGACCAGAAAGTTGGTATGTGTTAATCCCATTCTAACATAACTTCTGGATATCATGATCAAAGGGTTCTGGATATCCAGAACCTTTGAGACTGATATCCAAAAACACGTTTCTCCATAATTTATGAAGAAACGCGTTTCTCCAGAGACCTACTCGAAGAAAAGTTATTTTTTTTTCAAAACTATTATGTTAAAATTGTTGAAATTCCTTAATTTCCAATTAAGGAAGATAAGAGAAAGAAAAGAGGATGCTGTGTCATGGAGTGATAAATAAACTTGTGCAAGGAATTAGTAATGAAAATTGAACAGTATTAATCGAGATACGAATATAGGCTTGATCGGGTCAAGTCCAAATGGATTAGGCTATAAACATAATCCACATACAAGTTATAAGAGGCCATCATGGCCCACCTCGGCCTCGTACCTCTTCATCAACATAGCCAGTCAAGGCCCAATATACAACTGCCCCAATTACAAGTGCCGAGAATACCCTCCTCGTATGCAGAGGGGTGTCCCCTCGGCCTTACATTGACTGGGCTCTTCATACTAGTTCCTTGGCTCATCAGGCTTCAAGATGTCATAGATGACGAGGAGAGGAAAGTTCTTACCTCGGCATATATTCATATGACGAGGAGACAGAATCGTGCATCTCGGCATATTCACATGATGTCAGATCATCAATGGACGAGGAAGCTAAATCAGGCACCTCGGCTTACATGCAAACGCCGAGATAAGGCATTTAGGTTCCTCCCATGCGACCTAAGCAGATTGGAAATTCTATTCAAACAAGGATTCAACAGTTATTATCCAATCAGGATTGTAACCATCAACATCAATTCAAGTCAAACAATGACTCCTTAACAAATATAATCCTCTTAGGATCATTATCTTATCTCTTTACAAGTTCACTTCAACATGGATTCTATCAATTCATCCCTATAAATACAAGTCACATGGCACATTATTTGGTACGTTACTTTTTACTTACAGAAACTCTGTCAATTTAGTTTCTCACATCAAAATCGTGACTTATTCTCATGCCGGAGGGCCTTCGCCGGTCAAGCCCCGGCTTAGTTTACGTGTTTTGTCTTATTTTCAGGCCTAGCAATCTCCGGAGCAGACGATCGCTTGGATTTGGGCTGATTTGACGATTTTGACATCATCAAAAATAAAAATAGATTATTAAAATATTTGAATAATAAAATTGGACTGTTATTATGTGACTGAAGAAAAATATATATAAAAAAGATCTATAAAAATTATTATGTGGTCATGTAGGGAAATGTACCTAAAAATTATAAATATGTTAAGATTAACCTAACTTACTTTTAGTAGTGTTTTAAAAGCGGGATAGACACTCGTCTAGGTGGGCTCAGACATCACGATTTTTCATTAGAGGGTCAAATTAAGCGTTAGCCAGTACAGGCGGTACCAGGCGATTCAAACTAATTAGGTGGTTTAGGCGGGCCTGTACAATCTAAGTAATTTGTTTTTTGTTGTCCTAAAGGCTAAAACAACATCGTTTTACAAGGATTGAAACTAAAATCAAAAGACAAAAAGTTGATTTGACATTAACTTAGTTTATGTTTTGAATGATGAAATACGTTTATAATTTTTATATGCTTTATAACTTTTGTGTCTAAATTCTCGGTCTCGCTTAGACCCACCTATGTTCTTAGGCCAGGCTCCGTCGCATAGGGATTTTTAGATATATCCCCTAATTTATGAATAAGGTAAGTAACTATTTTTTATTTTTTTATCTTATTTTATAGTGTATAAAAGGTAAAAAGAGAGATCGAGCATGTATTACAGAAAAGTGTAAGGATTTACCACTTCTAACTATTCTTTTAGGAAAGAAGGAGTGTAATAAAACTCTTTTTATAATGTGATATTAATATTCCATTAATAATTATTCATATAATTATTTTTGAAGAATTTGAGTATAAATGAAATACGGAAGTTATCCATTTAATTTGAAGATAAAGGATGCAGACAAAAGGACGTCAAATTGAAAGGATTAAATAGTTGAAAGGAGGAAATGGATAAGCAGGAAGTTAAGTTCATCAACTTGGTGGGCCTGGGCTGGGCCTACCTTCAACTTGGTCTTTAACTGGGCCTTCATGGTTAAAACATACGTTTATAAGTATATATATTCCCTCCGTCCCGCCCGAAAAGCCACAAAATGGACCTCGCACGCAAATTAAGGAAAGTGATGTAGAAAAGAGAAAAAGTTTAAATATTGTGAGTATGAAAAATTAAATAGGAGAGAGAATGAGTGGGAAAAATAGTTAGGAGAGAGAATGTTGTGAGTGTAAAAGTAAAGTAGGAGAGAGAATGAGTGGGTGAAATAGTAATAAAAACTTTCCTTTTTGGAAAAGTGCCTTTTTAAATGGGACGCCCAAAATGAAAATTTGTGGCTTTTCGGGCGGGACGGAGGGAGTATATACTAGTAAAAGCTCGTGTCCAAGGACACATTTTTTTTTTAATTAAGCCCGTATTCGAGGAAACGTTTTTTTTTTTCAATTTAATTTTTTTTTAAGGGCAAAATGGGAAAGGGACAACTTAGTGAGGGCAAAATGGGAAATTTGGCCATTGAAACTGTTCATTGTACTGTAGCAATGACAAGTTTCCATTTATACTATAGATGTGTCCAAAAAGTTCAAAATGTTATTTGATTAATACTCCCTCAGTCCCAATAGAAGCTGCCCAATTTTTACCTTGCACGCAAATTAATAAAATGGGTGGGAAGAAAAAATGTTGTGAGTGTAATTTGAAAATAGGAGAGAGAATGAGTGGAGGGAATAGTAAATTATAATGGTGTTGTGAGTATTAAAATAATGTAGGAGAGAGAATGAGTGAAGGGAATAGTAAAGATTCCTTTGCCAAAAAAGAAAAGTGAAAGCTATTAACGGGACACCCAAAATGGCAAAATGAGAAGCTTCTATTGGGACGGAGGGAGTATTAAATTTGAAACTGTTTTAGGTATTTCATCATACTCACAATTTTTTTTTTTTACAATGACTCACGTCACGTAAGGAGAGTGATCAATATTTTATTTATTTTATGAGAGTGTCTCATGTCAGGAGAGTGATCAAACCTTGACGCTCAACGAATGTAGGGTCTCACTTAGGGCCATCAATTTGGGATCGTTCCGTTGGGGCGTCCCGTTCCGTCGGGACGTCCCGTTCCGTCATATAAATGAGACAGAATGAGATATTATTTGGGACATTTCATTTGGAAGTCGGGACGGTACGGGATAGGACGGGACGTCCCGCATTTTTATAATTTTAATTTTAATTTTTTTAACCTCAAAGATATTTTAGCAATTAATTCTTAGTTTTTTTTATATATATATTTTTTTATTTTTTTTAAACTATCTATTGTTTTTTTTGTATTGATTAAGCTATTTTATAAATTTAACAAGTTTTTATTTTGTTGGATTGCAAAAAATTAATCTTATATTTTCAATTTAATGTTTTGACATCATATCAGTTACATTTTAGTTTTATAATATTATCGTTTTATTGTCCCGCATTGTCTCGTGTTTCGAGGTGGGATGGGAAGGGACGAGGATTTTCTGTCCCGCAAAAAATTCGGTATATCCTGTCCCATCCCGTAAAATCATGAAATTTTATAGTTTCATTCTATAACATTCCGTATTCTCGAATTGACGGCTATAATCTCACTCTCTCTCTCTCTCTCGCTTTAGCCCACTTAGACAAGGCTTAATCGATTTTAAGAGGTGCACAGTTTTAAAAGAAACTGGATTAAAAGTCTTAGGGATGATCAAATCCGGTCCGGTTTCGGTTTCGGGCCTTGAACCGTCGGTTCCGGTTCGCGCGAGGAGGTGAACCTTAACCGGCCCGCTTTTCTCACGGTTTCGGTTATCCGGTTCCGGTTTTCTCACGGTTTTGGTACGGTTCCGGGCTTTTCCGGTCCGGTTCCGGGCCGGTTCTATTGAAAAACAACAAATTTTCGTCCGGTTCCGGGCTTTTTCCGGTCCGGTTCACCAATTTGGTGAACCTTAACCGGCCCGCCTCCAAACCGGTTCCGGTTACCCCGGTTCCGGTTTTCTCCCCGGTTCATGGCGGTTTCGGGCTTTTCCGAGCCGATTCCGATCCGATTTTCCGGTTCCGGTCCGATTCCGATCCGATTTGGCCATCCCTAAAAAGTCTTAATCAAAATAGTAATAGAGGGAGGTTGGTAACGTGTAGGTTTCCGTGTGGAAAACCAAAGTGGGTCCTTTTAGCTTGTGGCAATATACTCCTCCTTATTATTTTTTTTTAAATTTAAAAAATTATTATCAATAATATTTTTAATAATGTATTAACAACAACAAATTTAAAATAAATTATTATTCCATCTATCTAAAATAAATGTCTATATTCTTGAAAATATTGTTTAAAAATGAATATCTAATTTTAATAACGTTGTTCCTGGATGATATTTTATAAATTTATTTCCTTCATATTTCATTATATACTTGAAAGACAAAAATAAATTTCTATTTATTCTCGTTATACATACTCGTCATTTCCCAATATATCGACCTATAAATATTAGAGTGATTATTATAACTAAGGCAACAATGAAAAAATATGCCGACAAAGAAACCCTCACATGCCAACCAAGACATTATCAAAGGCCGACCAACGCCTTCTCGATCATCATTAAGACAAGGGGGATGAGCTTACCTACCCTCGGTTACCTCCTTATACGGCATTTACACATGTCGATCAATATTTCATGCCGAGTAGCAAGCATGCTAAGAATAAGTACAAAACACTTATATAATTCTAATACAACAAGGATTGAAGTGAATTATACTCTAACTATGATTATAATCCTTAATTCCACATAACTTCTTATAAAAGGAAGGACTCTATATAGTATATCTATAAATATAAGTTATAATTCACACAATCTGGTACGTTTTACATACACATTCTCTTGACCCTAAAATCTTGTCAATTGATTTGCTATCAAATAAACAAATACTTACTCTCACGGCGGCGTAGGACTTTCGCCCGTAAAGATTCGGCTTAGTTTACGTGTTTGTTTATATTTTTCAGGATATTCAAACATATTGTATACAACCTACCGCTTAATTTGGGCTGATTTGAACGTTTTTGGCATTGTCATAAATATTCATTTTAGGCATTAGAAAATCTCAAAATAAATGTTCACATTTTCAAATAAGAAAAAATATTACTGCAATTTAATCAAAAAGTATATATATATATATATATATATATATATATATATGGGTTTTGTTAGGATACCCACCAATAGGAGTATCCTAACAAGTGGTCAATTATGTTTAGGACAAAAATGTCTCTCATTCCTCAAAGCAACCATATGTATAATGTGGTAAAATTGTAATCATCATCAAAGAGAGAGAAAGAGGGAGAGTTAGTATTAAATAAGAGAGAGAGAGAGAGAGAGAGAGAGAGAGAGAGAGAGAGAGAGAGAGAGAGAGAGAGAGAGAGAGAGTTAGTATATCTCTCTCTTTGATGATTACAATTTTGCCCCCATCATACATATGATTGCTTTGAGGAATGAGGAACATTTTTGTCCTAAAAATAATGGGCCACTTGTTAGGATACTCCTATGGTGGGTATCCTAACAAAACCGTATATATATATATATATATATATATATATATATATATATATATATATATATATATATATATATATATATATATATAAAAGTAAAATACATTATTTAAAAAAGTATATACGCATATATAATATATACAAGTAAAATACATTATTGAAAAAAATTGACAAGTTGTGAAGTCAACCGCAAAAAAAATGGAGGGAGCATCACATTTACTATGCAACATTTTTTTTTTGTGTGTGTCTTTTTCTTTTTGGAGCCAACATTATGTGTCTTATAAAGTGATGAAAGGCAAGGTTGAACATCATTATATGGTAAGCAACATTATCAATACACCTTGTGAAATAAGCGCAAATACGGTTCATCAGGTAACTGCGAGTCCACAGATTAATTAAGGCGGTCAAACTCGTTACAACTCAATTAATTTAATTTAAAGGTAAAATGAGTCGGATAATTAACGAGTCGGGTAAGCGGATGGCGGGTCAACCCTTTTTATAATTTTGATACATTTTGGTCGCTGGTTAAATAGGTTGGGTGCAGGTCGACCCGTGATCTTAAACGGGTTAAAGCAGGTCGACTCGTTAGGGCCTGACTATGTTAACGTGCGGGATCGGATAATTAACTGAGTCGCAATGAGCGGGCAGGTGGGTAAACGAATAACGATTATCAAACATGCGCATTTATCGAGAATGGGTGTGCCAAGTGCCAATGGGCTCAGTTAGGCTTTTATATTTATATACTCCGTTTAACATTGGGCTGGGCTTAAAATAAAATGGCTATTCGTATACTCATTAAACTTTGGGCTGGGCTGGGATTTAATAAAATGGGCTGGAGTATAAGAAAAAAAAGTACAAGTGAGCTGTTCTGGGCTTTTATTTGTTTCAACCTCAAACCCCAAAGGGTCTTACGAATCAGATTTTGTGTTTGTCGAGTCAAAAAATTAGCGCCGGGGCTTTTTAAAGTTTCTGATGGCGCCACAACTTTTGGGTCTAACTAACCGGATATCTGGCTTGTACGGAAGTTGTACCTAGAGATTATTCACAAGAGATTATTCACAGACATATACTATACTCCCTCCGTCCCACAATAATATATAAATTTTTCATTTTGGACGTCCCACAATAATATATACTTTCCTAAAATGGAAAGGAATCTTTACTATTCCCTTCACTCATTTTCTCTCCTACATTATTTTAATACTCACATCACCATTATAATTTACTATTCTCTCCACTCATTCTCTCCTATTTTATTTTTACTCTCACAATACTTTCAATATAATATTTTCTCCTTAATTCCCGTGCAAAATCCAAAAGTCTATAAAAAGATGGGACGGAGGGAGTATACTGATTCTTACACACAATGGTTATAGCGGGCAACCCTCGCATCACTAACGGTGCTATTTTGTAGATTTTAGCCAATGTTCGATTTATTTTCTGCAATCTTTGCCAACTCTTTACCTTACCGGGCGATTTTTATGACGTCATTAGTTTCGTTCCGGACAAGATTAAATAATGGTCCTAATTTCGTGATGCGGCATAATGGTTGGGTCAAAATTCACCAAAGAAGACCCATAATGTTAGCTCGGCCCATATCCAAATGAAGTTCATCTGAATCAGTACATCATGGGCTTCTAATTTATGTGTAATTAGCCATTTATGAATGTATCTGAAAAGTCTATAATATCTTTCTCATTCAAGGAAATAAATACCCCCTTCCTCTTAAAGAATAAAGAATGTCCAAATTTTATTTACAAGACATTATGAAAATATTTATGTTTTTGTACATTTAAATAATATAGATATATAAATATTCTTATTTTTCACTTTTTAATATTTTATTTTGCAATTATAAAGTGATTGAGTTGGTCTTATAAAAAACTAGTTTTTTCTTAAGATATGAAAAAACGTGTTTTCAAATTAAGCGGTGACAATTTTGTAATTACTGGCAACCATGTTCAAAATAAACGGTGACATTTTTGTAATTACTGGTTTTCTCGTTTATGCCAGTGTCTGTTTAACAAACTGTCAGTGTGATAAAGTGCCAGTTCATGTATCACAAATTGCCGAAAAAAAGTGTCAAGATGCCAATTAACAAAGTGCCAGTGTAAACTGACACTGGCACTTTGTTAAACTGGCACTGGCACTTTTACACGGGCACTTTTATATACATGAACTGGCACTCTTCACACTGGCACTCTGTCCAACTAACACTGGCACTTTGTTACACTAATATTTTTGCTGGCTCTCAAAAACACAAGCACTGGCATTCAAAAAAACAAGGACTGGCATTCAAAATCACGTACACTGGCACTCAAATACACGTACACTGGCACTCAAAAATATTTTTACTGGCTTTCAAAACACAAGAACTGGCACTTCAAAATACATGAATTGGCACTCAAAAAAACAAAAACGGGCATTATTTTACACCGGAGCGGCACATCAAAATCCTCCAAAGAATACTCTCAAAAATACAAATACTGGCACTCCAAAATACATTAACTGACACTCAAAAAAATAAACACGGGCATTCAAAAGAAATTGACGTCAAAAAAATCGTCCGCACCATTGTCGTCGTCTTCATTCAAGAGCAATTGCTCAAGGTCATCAACAGTGAAATTGACGGAATCATTTTGAAGGGGGGAGGGTTCATCGACTTAGAAATCAAAGAAATTGACGTCAAGAAAATCGTCCCACTCAAATCCTTCACCGACTGGATTACCAATTGGAAAATCAACGACGGCTTGAATCCGGAAGATGGAGATAAAGGTCTGGTCGGAGAAGATGGTGGGTTTGGCCGGTTGATTTGGGTTTGGCGATGGTGATTTAGGGCATTGATTGGGGGTTGGAAGATGGAGAGAAAGGTGGTTTAGGGCGTTGATTGGGGATTAGGGCGATGGAGATTGGATCGGTGGTTGACTGGAGAGAAGGTTGCCGGCGATTGGTGTGGTGAAGAAGGCGCCGGTGGATTTTGTGTGAGGGAGCTTGGCGATGGAGAGAGCAACGAACTGGTTTTGCGGATAGAGAGAGGTTAGAGAGAGAGAGGCTGTCCGTCCGTTGAGACCGTTAAGGAAAAACACGTTTTTTGTTAAGTTGACAAAAAACGCGTTTTTTATAAGTTTTTGGCAAAGTGATTAGTGATTAAAAAAAAAATCACATAGGAATAAAGTTTTATTCAATAATATTATTTATATTGGCATAAGAATTTATTGAAAATGGTCAATCACTTAGATACAGATCTATTCACATGGCATAGTGACAGGGATGACAAACCTTAACCTAAATCCGCCCGGAACCGTTGAATCGGCCCATAAGTGAAACCGACGAATCTGATATTGCCATCAACCGTGAAATGAAATGTTCGAATCAGTTCAGTCTGTTTAGCGGTTTGGTTAGATTTATCCATTTAACAAACTGTGAGTCGGCGGTTTCGAATTGGATGAACCAGAACTACTGTTGCCAAAATCGTTAGAAATTTCATCGGATCTGTCATAAAGTAGCCGTTATACCCGTTAGCTAACGACTAGTTGACCAAAACTAGATTTTTTTTTTTTTTACCCTTTTAATAAGTTTTCAGTCCACAAATAAATAAAAATAAACGGAATAAAAGTGACGAGGCATGCCCAACATATTGAATCCCAACATTTCAACCATTACAAAGACATGTACAGTGAATGGGCCAATCCAAATGCTCCAACTCCTACGGCCCAACAATAAAGTTCAGTCGATCAATTTTATTGTCCGACCATCATTGGTCCCGACCTATATTCGTACGACATACGATCATCTACTTGTACAATTCATGGCAAGCCAAGGCACGAATTCAGGTCGATCTCGAATACCTAGGCGACCTCGACCTGCAAACAAGTGCGTCTATCTAGGACTCAATTTATAACCGTCTCTTACAATAACAGAGACCGTTACGTCCACATTATCTCCGCTATTCAAGGGATTCCTATCAATCATAAAGCACCACTATATATAACAGACTACATCCCACATAAAAAGGTAATGTCATCTTGACTATTTTGAGATTACATTATTTAAATACAGTTTATATCATCATATAACTCGACATCTCATCATCACGTCGGAGGGTATTAGACGGATACCACACTGACTAGTCGTTTGTTCTTAGTTTCAGGTCCTAGTTGCTGGAGATCAACCTATTGCTTGACTAAGGTTGATCTGGATCATTTTGTTCGTCATCAGTTTGATTTCATTGCCGGAAACAACAATGCTAGACCTTGAAACCTTGCATAATCACTGCATACTGGTATCGAGATGGACGTACGCGCATCGCCTCTAGTGAACCAATCCATGAGAACGTTGGGGGGAGGGGGGGGGGGAATAACCCAGGGACGAATGTAGGTGATGGGAATCGTACTGCCAACTTACCGCCTCCTCCACCTGGTCATCCCACTAGGAGGGCCACCCGCTCCAACAGCGTGGTCAACGGGGTGGGGTTGCAAGATAGGAGAAGGGAGAAGAGGTCCATGCCTAATCAGGGAGTGAGTCAGCAAGCAAAAAGGATCCAAACAGGTCGAACAGCTGTAGGCGACATTGCAGGTCCGTCGGCTTCTCACCTTAGTAGGAAGGAGATCCTGCTGGAGCGGGCTAGATTGCTGCATAGTTTACTCGAGGTACAAAATGAGTTGCTCGTGCTATTCGAGTCTCCTAAAAAGGACGACAAAAGATCATAAAGGGTAGCCCCATCACTTACTTCTCATAGGCGTGCTAACGGGGGCTTAGGTCATCTGAAGAATAAAGGAGGAGTGAAAGGCCTCCCCTACCCACATCTCCGTAGACAGGTCTAGCAACCTAAGGGATAGGATCAACCAGTAAAGGGAGCAAGAGGCCGACTCAGCCAAGAGAAGGTAACTCGAGGCTGATAGAGCTCAGTGTAGGTCGCCCCAAAGGGGGGAGTTTTTGTTTCACAGACGGGATAGAAGGGAAAGGACCTCTCCAAGGGAGGAAAGGCGGAGGACGCTCTCTAGGAGGGATAACCACCGTGAAGAGAGGCAGAAGTCCAATTCTATATCCTATCAAAGAGGCGACATGTACATTAGGGAGCTTCTCAATCTGAAAATGAGGTTAGATGATATGGAGGCAGATCGTAAGGCAACTGATGGAAAGTTCGAACGAAATGATTGTACTATTTGACTTTTGGCCAAGGACATGCTCGACAAAGGTCCACCTGCAAGGTTCAAGTTGCCAGTGCTAGAAAAGTATTCAGACACTAATGCCTTGAATCATATGCATCACTTTGAGGCCACTATGCATTTGGTATCTTCTGAGGATGACGTGATATGAAAGGCATTAACCAGCACCTTCACAGGTGAAGCACTGACTTGGTTCCGCGGTCTATCAACTGGCTGCATTACCTCATGGAGTTATATGAGGAGGAAGTTCCTAGAGAGATTATCTATAGCGGGGGTTCGTAAGAAGACGTTCACCGACCTAAACAACATGACTCAGGGTAAGACAGAAAGTACCATGAGTTACTTCACCAGGTTCAAGGAGTTGGTCGATCAAATAGAGGAAGACCTCACAGATAGGGAGGTTATCAATTGCTTCAGGAATGGGGTGTCCTCTCCAGATCTGGATTATGAGCTGAAGGTTAGGAGGGCGACCACTAGGAAGGAGTTATTTGGAGGGGCCTATGATGTGGCCGTGGCTGAGGAACGAAAAGAAAGGAAGAAGGACAGAGGCTTCAAACATTTTGAGGTTAGTGAGTCGACAAAAGGGGGGGCGGGGTAGGCCAAGAATGATAACAACAAGGGGAAGAATAGAACTAGGGCGACTGAAAGAGTCCCTGAAAGTTTCACCCCACCCACGGTTATCCAGACATAAATCATGAACACGGTCGACCTAGGCCCTCCTGCCCCAATAAACACCCAAAATAAGTTTAAAAGGGATAATGGCAGGTACAGCGAGTACCACAAGGTCACCGGGCACACCACGGAGGAATGTATGAGCTTGAAAAGGATCATCCAGAAATGGGTGAACGAAGGAAGGTTGCATAGGTTTGTGAAGGGAGATCATCCTGCAGGAGGAGATCGACATACAAGGGGTGTGTCGGAGCCAAGGCAACCAAGATTGACTTTGGGGGTAATTGCAGAAGAAACAAGCAACACAGCGCTCAAGCACAAGATCTTCCATCTGAGTAAAGCTCTATATGTGCCCCCCTGAAGTTGTATTTGAGATGAGATGATCAGTTTCTACCCGTACGAGATAGCTGCCAGCATGACTGCGAGAGAACATCCATTGGTGATTCCAGGGCTCATTGATGAGTGTATGTCCAGTAGGATTTTGGTCGACACGGGGCTCTGCAAAGATATCCTCTACTACAAAACTTTCCTAGACATGGGCCTGACAGATTTGAGATTGTCACTTTATTCAAGTCGACTAGAGGGCTTAACCAATCATAGAGTTGACGCAAAGGGTCAGATAGAGCTGAAGGTGGACATCGGACAACATCCTTTGAGGACAACAGCTAAGGTAACATTTATAGTCATTGATGTTATAAGTGATTACCATGGACAGGTCGCACTAGGAATGGTGCCCTCCATCCCCAATCAAAGGGTCAAGTTCCCCACCGTGCTAGGAGTTGGGTGCGTTCTAAGCAAAACTAGGGAGTATCTGAATCACGTGCTCCATTCCAAGAAGAAGAGGGAGTTGGAAATAGACACTCCAGAGGCCAGTAGGAAGTTTTCAAAGTCTGTCACCACTACTTCCCGGCTATCTACGATCAAGTGTGTAGAGTAGGCGACCTATCACTCACATGACCACGTCATGACTGAGCCGACACGTCCCTCTGAAAGCACCCAGGTTGCAACAGATACAGTTTTGGTCGACCAAATTATCATAGGCGACCTATGCCTCCAAGTCAACCAAAACTCAGGGGCCACCAATGGAGGAATAACTGCTGAGCTAGATAACATGATCGAGGTAGAAACCCCACATTTGGGCGCCGAGGAAAGGAGAATGGTCAGAGAGATCATCATTGAGACTCTACATTTTAGAGATGGCCCAGAGCTCGATTCAGTAAACGAGCTGGAGGATATAGAGGTCAACTAATCTTACCCCAAGCTGAAAATCAAGATAGGGGCAGTTGAATGGAAGAAAAGGTGGAGATAGTCGACCTATTGAAAGAAAGTACAGACGTCTTTGCCTAAAGAGTGGAGGACATGAGAGGAGTCAAGGAAGAGGTCGCAGTGCACTGCCTTGATGTCAACCCCAACATGAAATTCAAAAGCCAGAAGATGAGGATTTTCGCTCGTAACAAGGATATAGCTATCAAGCAAGAGGTAAATAAATTTCTCAGTGCAGGTATAATCAATGAGGCGTCCTACACAACATGGCTAGCAAATGTGGTGATGGTTAAGAAAGTCAACAAAAAGTAGAGGATGTGTGTCAACTTCACAGATTTAAATTTGGCTTGCCCAAAGGATAGTTACCCACTTCCTTGAATAGACAAGTTGGTCGACTTAATTGCTGGACATGCCACCCTCAGCTTTCTTGATGCATACTCGGGTTACCATCAAATCAGAATGCACGAAGATGATATTGAGAAGACAGCCTTCCAAGCAGCTGGAGGGGTATATTGATATACCAAGATGCCATTTGGATTGAAGAATGTTGTAGCTACATATCTGAAAATGGTAAATAAAGTCTTTGCTAGTCAGATTGGCCGAAACATGGAGGTCTACAATGATATCATGGTCATCAAAACTAAGACTGGTCGTCATGTGGTTTACCTAAGGGAAACGTTTGCCAATTTAATAGCAAACGACATGAAGCCGAACCCGTGCAAGTGTGTATTTGGTGTGGCCGTAGGCAAATTTATGGGCTTCATGGTATCACAGAGGGGTATTGAAGCCAATCCGGAGAAGATCAAGGCCTTGGTGGAGATGCAGGAACCTACTTGTATCAAAGAAGTTCAACGATTGAATGGTAGGGTCGTTGCTTTGGGTCGCTTTATAGCTAGGTTGGCAAAAAGGTCTCTCCCATTCTTCAAAACTTTGAGGGGGGCAAAAACATTTGAGTGGACGACCAAAAGTTCCTCGTCATTCCAACAGCTCAAGGAATACCTTACATCCCCACCATTTCTTAGTAGCCCGACTCAAGGAGAGTTTGTACGTATACATATCAGCTGGAGATGAGCAGTGGCTGCAGTTCTTGTCAGAGAGGAAAATGGCCTTCAGAAGCTAGTTTATTATGTAAGCAAGGCTTTATCCGATATAGAGGGGAGGTACTTCAATGCTGAAAGATAGCATATACCTTAGTGGTAGCAGCCAGAAAGCTTCGAACTTACTTTTATGCTCACTCCATTGTTGTACTAACTGGTCTATGTAATTAACGGAATTTGACATCGAATACCGGCCTCGAAAAGCTTTACAATCTTAACCTTTGACTGAATTCTTGGTCGAGCTTACGTTCACCAAGGAGGACAATACAGAGAGAGCCCAAAAAAAGAGATTGAAGGGGAAAGAGCAATCGAGCCAACAAACAGTGAGTTTGCCCGATGATTGCTGGACGGTTTACTCCGATGGGTCTGCTATAAAGAATGTTAGTGGAGTTGGGATTGTGTTGATAGAAACAGAGACTAGTAGAGCTTTTGAAATAGCTTTAAGGTTCAAATTCCAAGCCTCCAATAACCAGGCAAAGTATGAGGCCTTGATCGTAGTAGTTGAGTACGCTAGATGCTTTGGGGTAACCAAAATCATAGCCTACTGTGACTCCTAATTGATCGTGCATCAAGTCAAGGGAGAGTATGAACTGATCAATCCTATTCTGATCAAGTATTGCGAGTTAGTGAAAGAGTTGGTCCAAGACTTGGAGTTTTGGGAGATATAGAGGGTAGGCCGTGAAGAAAACGAGTTGGACGACCTACTCTCCAAGCTAGCCACTTCAGACGAGCAGTACGGACAACCAATAACATACTTAGATCATACATCATATGAAAGAGTGCAGGTTCTATGCTCGGTCTACGGCTCTAAGTGTTGGATTGATGAGATGAAAGCCTACATTGAAACGGGCGAGCAACCAACTGACGAGCAGAAAGCCAGACTGGTAAGGAAGAAATCCCCCAGGTTCACTATACATGGGGACGCATTTTTCAGAAGGTCATTCGTCAAGCCATTGTTAAGGTGTATTCATCATATGGAAGTTCCTCAACTTTTGCTCGAAGTTCATAGTGGAGTCTGTGGAGGAAACTCGAGGGCCGAAACTTTGGCAGACAAGATACTCACTTTAGGGTACTATTGGCCCCATCTAAGGGAAAATGCTCGTGAGTTTGTGCAGAAATGTGATAAAGTGCCAAAGATATGCCGACCTACCAAGGCTCCCAACAACCGAACAAACACATGTAGTTGCAGCTTGGACCTTCGACATGTGGGGGGTAGATTTGATCAGACCCTTCCCACCCGCCTGTGGAAAATGCAAGTATGTGATCGTTGCTATAGATTACATCACCAAATGGATTGAGGCCAAACACTTGGCAAAGATAACAGAGGAGAACGCCATCAACTTCATCCATGATTACATCTGGTGTCGCTTTGGAGTACCATACTCAATTGTTTCAGACAACGGACTACAATTCTCAACTGCTTTTGAAACAGAGATGAAGAGATTAGGAGTAAAACACTAGAAGTCATCAGTCGCCTACCCGAAAGGTAACAGGCAAGCAGAGGCGGCCAACAAGTTGATATTGACAGCACTTAGTAAGGGCCAAGTTGGTCGAGCTGGCTGATGGTTGGACGAACTACCCCTTGCCCTTTGTGCAGTCCTCACAACCACCCGAGGGCCTACAGGGGAAACTCCATTTGCTCTTACATTTGGGTCGAAGGCCATGACACCTGCTGAGCTTCTAATTTCTACAGAAAGGGTGCCTTTATTTGATCAAAACCAGAATGACTCCAACAAATTGCTCGACTTGGACCTATTAGATGAGAAACAGATGACTGCTCAGCTTAGAATGGTCAACTACAAGCAAAAAAACTAAGGGGTATCATGACAAGAAGGTCAGGAAGAGGACGTTCAATGTTGGGGACTACGTCCTACGTAATATGGAGGTAACTGGAAGGAAAGCTGAACATAATAAGTTATCTCCGAACTGGGAAGGACCCCTACATCGTCACCATAATTGTCAAGGAAGAGACCTACATAATCGGCCATCCAGGTGGTGACGAGCTGAAACATCCTTGACATGCTAGTCACTTAGTTAAATATTATTTCTGATTGAGATCTCTATATAACGATCTACTTCATCAATAAAATGGGGTACCCCCGAGAAGTTCTATTCACAAACAATGTTCTACTTACAACACGATGCAATTCAGATCCAATCCTTGGCCGATCTCGAAATACTAAACAGACTCGACCAAAGTCCTAAGTCAACCTCGTTATTAAACAGGTTCGAATGAAGACTTAGGTCATTCTCATTCTCAAACAGACTCGACCAAATTTCTAAGTCAATCTTGTTTTTAACCAGGTTCGACTGAAAACTTAGGTCAGTCTCATTCTCAAACAGGCTCGACTGACGTCCTAGGTCAACCTCGTTTTTAAACAGGTTTGACTGAATACTTAGGTCACTCTCGTTCTTAACCAAGTCCGACTAAAAACTTAGTCAGCTTCGTGATTACAAACTGGTCCGACTAATGCTCTAGTCGATCTTTTGTTTAATCTAGTTCGACAGTAAAGACAGAAACATGGATCAACACAAAAGTGATTCAAGTCAAGTGACATTAAAAATATGGTCTCCCAAAAAGCGGGCGAAGACCAAGTACAAATACACATGTTGTAAGTTAAAATGACTCACAAATCGGGCTAAGGCACTGACGACTAAAAATAGAAAATAAAGTGTTTGGAGCTTGTTCATTACATAACCAAATCAAAATAAAAGATCAACTTTCTTGATCATCATCTGGCTGCTCCTGCTACTGCTGTTTCTCTTGATGCTCGACGTCATGAAAAATTGGTCTTGGGTGACCTCATCTTCTTTATCGACCTCGTCGGCATCTTTTAGCTCCTGGAGTAAGACATTAAAGTTCCTTGGCTCCACAGCAAGGGAAACCTGTCACGACCCTAAACCTAGGCACCATTTTGGTCACAAGTGAAGCACGTGGGCTTGGGTTTGCATTGAATCTCATCTTGTGCTTTTTGGCATTTGGGTTGATTACGTGTTCATTTGGATGAATTACGTGAAGTTAGATGTTATCAACTTGATTTGAATCATATAATGTTTAAATGAAAGGTAGGGGAGATTTGTGTAGTAAAATGATAATACTTGAATTTTGAATTGAAAGTATTATGAAGTTGTTGAGGAGCTTGAGTGTAATTATAACCTCAAGGTGGTTGTTTGTATGATTTCAAACTTGGAGGAGCTTGGGTGTAAAATAGTTTATATAAATCTCTTATGGCTTCTCCAAGAAGCCAAGAAATTTTTCTCAGCTTTCTTTCTTTCTTTCTCTCTCAGTCTAGAAAGGACCTAAACCCTAGGTTATCTTCCGAAAATCCTAGAAATTCAACCGTGGATCTGTTGTTAATTCGACTTCAAATTATTGCTCAGGGAGTTGATTAGAGCAAGTATAGCCGATCAAATCTTCCTTTTAATTTGATAAATTTTGGTAAGTTAGTATGATTCCGTTCTATAACTGTTCATAATACGTTTAAAGGTGATATTATGATGTTATAAATCAGTTGTGATAGTTCCGGATCAGTTACTTGGGTGTTTGAAATGAAAAGAAATGAGTTTGGTTGAATACTTTGAGTTTATGCCATGGGGTTGAGAATTGAAGGTGCTAGAGTTGTTATGGGAGTGTTTTATGACTTTGTGGTAATGTTTTAGAGGTCATGGAATGGTTATATGGATGTTAAGCATGCTGAACTGAACCAAGGTGTAAGTACCCCAATCTGGATCACTCTCTTTCGAACGCACGGGAAACACCGCAGACTCACACAAACGCAGTCGCGAACACCCGTAGCCCTCAAAAACCCAAAAAACCACCAACCAAATCAACGGGGAGCCTTTCTGGGATAAAAAAGCTCAAAAGAACTTTTTAGGAATTTCAGAAAATTTGAAAAATCAGGGGATGTCCGTACGGACCTCTTTGCTCCCAGACATAATTATTACGAAATCCTCTTAAAGTCCACATTATTCCCTCAAATTTGGGAAAACTAAAATTTTAGTTTTCATGGGAGGTCCGTACGGACCTCCTTGCATATTTTCCTCTACTATAAATAGAGGGCTCCCCCCCTCTCATTTTTCACACCTCCCTCTTCTCCTCTCTCCCCTAGCCTTCAGGCAGCCCCTCTAAGACCCTTCGGGACACTCCCGGTCCCTTTCGGTTCCCTCCGAGGCCTTACGAGCTCCCTCGCGGTGCTTCGAATCCCTGTCGAGCACTGCCGAGCTGCCTCGAGGCACTCTCGTGGTATTCTGAGGCCCCTCATGGTACTCTGAAGCCTCGCGGATCCATCCCGAATCCTTACCAGGTCTATCCCGAGGCGTCCCGGCCCTTTCTGAGCCAAACCGACGATCCTGACGCACACCGAAACTCTGCCCGAACGCAACCGACGATCCCAAACGCACGACGAACCTCTGCCCGAATACAGTCAACGATCCCTGCGATCCCAACGCACGCCAAAACTCTGCCTGAGTGCACACCTAACAATCCCGAGGCACGCCGAAGCTCTGTCCGCAGAGAACCGACACATCCCGAAGCAATCCCGGTCTATCCCGGAACACTATTACATCCTCAAACACTATTCCCCAGTGGAAGAAAGACACGAACCAACATTGGTAAGGCTTCCTCCCATACTATTTCAATATATTTCAATACGTAGTGTACAATGTAGACATCCGATACAACATGCATTTTTAAAAGCACATACACACACACAACATTTAAAGAAAGAAGGGGTACCAAAAGACTCGTTTTTACGAGGCGACTTGGGTGAACTCTAATATTCTAATATTCTCTTCCCGAGGAGTAACCTGACCTCTGAACTCAAAAATCTCATCACACAACAATAGTTTTTAAACTGATGCCTTTTGTCAATGTTTTGGGCTAAATCAAAATGACGTGGCGACTCTACAAGCAAAACACAGCGAGACACCTCCTCGACCAACACACAAAGCGAGATGCCGGGGCCCGCGCGTGAGCCGGATCCGGGTAATTTCAGTTGGCGACTCCGCTGGGGATATTTTGTTTTAAAAACTTTTAAACAAAAACAAAAGATTTTTTAAAACGATGATGAGGGTCAAACTTTCATTTTACCCCTTTCTCTAACTGTTGTGTATGTGTGCATGTGCTTTACTTTTTATTTTACAAGAAAAAAATACAAAAAAATGCATCAATAAACATCTGTGTACATACATTTAAAATTCTTCAAAAACCTCTGTTTTACTCAGAAAAAGAATTTTAGTGACCGCACATTACTCGCACTACTGCCTCGGTACACCGCACGCTACGCGCACTACTGCCTCGGATACACTGCACACTGCAACCCTTAACCCGGGGTGGTCTCAGTTGCAGTTTGTTTGGACTTCCTACGCCTCTCAGACGTGCACGGGATCATTCCAAACATCCCATCCTAGCCAATGTCAACCATGCACGCTTGCGTCATACTCTGTCCAGACTCGATTGGTTTTTACCCAGTCCGTGTCATACAGCCTGGATACATATCCCAAGCCGGCCATTTTCTGAGTCGAAGCTCGGAACTCAAGATCCCTTGCGCAAGCAACGCGATGAAAGGTCATGCTAAAATCTTGACCTGATCTTGATTTTCGAAGCTACACCTAGACGATGTTCCGTTCCGAATCTACATCCATGCCCACATGACACCATGTCATCAAGCCTTTAATACGTCAGCTATGACGATATGACCTAGCCAACGCCTAACTGTAAGTACCCCAATCTGGGTCGTTAATGTTCTGTCAGCCCAAATTAATGATTTATTATCATTTAGGGGCATTTTGGACATTATTTTGACAATTTGAATGAGGAAGGACCTTTTAGGAATAAAAAATAAATAAAACCACACGGATATTTGTCATTCCCAATAAAAAAAGAAATATTGACCAAAGATAAAATGCCAAAACTGTTTTTCTGCACTGTTCAGGCACGCTGCTTGGCTTGTCCGCGCGGACAAGATTGCACCTACAATCTTGTCCACGCGGATAAAATTGTCATCCAGCAACCCTATAAATTCAGCCCTCCCCCTCAGTTTCAGGAAGCCAAAAAATTCGTAAAACCTACTGTTACTCTGCCCAAATTCATCCTCATACAGCCATTTACACTTCCAAAACCCAAAATCCACACCATATCCATCCTTAAATCCATCCCAAAATCACTTTGATCCTTGAAATCCTTCAAACCCTAAGCAACAAATCAAGAAACAATTGGTAAACCCTCACCTCCCTTACTCAAATCTCCTTCATCCATGCATATTTCTCATATATGAATGATGTAGTTTAGCCTTTTTTACTTGTTTGCTCATCCCCCTTTTCCTCTTGTCCCAAGGATCCAAGAGGATCTCCATGGAACCCATTTCCATGGATGATCCTCCAAAAATGATCCACATTCTCTTTCATTTTAAGTCATTCCCCACTCCCTTTATTTTTACATGTCTCTTGGCATTTGTTTACTTGACCTAAGAGATGGTCATTTTGGAGTCAATCTCCACACATGACCACTTCTAAGTGGTTCACACTACATAATTTCATGCCTGTTTACATTTTTAGCTTTTATTTGCTTTCTTGACCTACATATGGTCATCTTGGAGTCAATCTCCATAGATGATCATTTCCAATGGTCAACATTATTTACATTTCTTGCAAATTCCCCTCCCCTTTGTCTAAGATGCTCACCTTGGAATATTTTCCTTGGATGAACATCATCTAGACACACAAAATGGGTCACACAAGATGTACAAGATACACTTGAGTATATGTCTCAAGGTTGGTCTTCCTATGACCACCTTAGAAACCTTCCTCTAAAAGTTGATACATCTTGACCTAACTCCCCTTTTAACTTACTTTTTTTTTTCAAAAACCCCCACTCCCAAGCAAATGAAATTCTTACAAAGTCCTAACGTACCCCCGGGATGACTTGATTAAGTGGATTCATCACCTATGACCACTAATCCAAGTCTAGGGAAAGAGGGGACAAGCATGGATGCCAAAAATCCAAATTCCTCCTTATTTTTCTGTCATCCAGTTACAATTCCAGTTAAGTCCTGTAAATTCAGTTAACTTTCTGGAAATTACAGTGACTAAACTGGAAACTGTAAAAAATTAACAATGCATGTTAGCCCGCGTGGACAAGATTGTACTACAGTCTTGTCCACGCGGATGATACTGTCATTTGCAAACAGTCCCTCAATTTTCTGTTATTTTCAGTTTAATCACTGTTTTCAAACTGTTTTTTCAATTCAGTCCCTAAAGTCTCAATTATTTTCAGAAAACCCCTTTTAAAACACACACAACAAAATTTTTCAAGTGAGGAAGACTCGTCGTACGAGGCATTTCGGGTGAATACTAACGTTCTTCCCGTAATGTAACGTGACCTCCGAACTCATTTTCTCTCATTTTGGGTATTTTTCAAAGTTTTGGCCCTTAAGCTAAAAACGGCGTGGCGACTCCGAAAACATGATTTTTTCCAAAAAATTCCCAAAGAGATAAAAAAAATGAAAAAAACATCGCGGATGCACATCATCACAGTGGCGACTCTGTTGGGGATATGAAAAGTTTTTTTTTTTTTTTTAAATGATACTCGGTATATAGGTGGAAACCATTAAATTTCCTATTAACGCCTCCTTACCAGAGTCGGGGATAAAATATGGTATAACAATGCCACGTACCGGTGTTATTTCAAAAAAAAAAAAAATTGTGGGTCAAGCCTCCGTCCCAAAACTTGAAAACTTTTGTTGTGTGTGTGTTTTTCCCGCTATGTTTTGTTGTTGTTTTGATCGTCCCGAGAAAAGTCAAAATCTCCACTGTCAGATCCGTTTCTTAAATTGTTCGAATTTTATGTGTTTATGTGCTTATGTGCTTGCATGTTTTCAGAATAAAAAAAATCTTTTTTTTTGCATGCATCATGCTTTTAAAACACATCTGAAAATTTCTGTTTTTACTCAAAAAGGAAAATAGACTGCCGCACACTACGCGCACGTTGACCTTACATTGCACACTACGTCCTTAACCTGGGAAATCTCAGTAGCAGCCTGGGAGGCCTTCCTATGCCTCTCGGTACGAGCACGGGATGACCCAAACAGCCATTGGTTTTTCCTCGTGTCGACCCTGCACTTATCCGTGACACACTTTGTCCGAGACTAGGTTGGTTTTTGGTCCGGTCCGTGTCAGACTGCGTCAGTGCATGCCCCGTAGTAGGTCAAACCCTAGTCAACGTGCCAAGTCAGGATCCCCCGCGGACCTAACTCAGTCGAAGCCATGCCGGTTTTCTGTCATGAACTTTGATTCGATCTTGACTGGGGCTTGGACTTTGACTTTGACCCGCACGGTTCATACACCGGCTCCCAGTGTGACACCGAGTCATCTAGGATTAACACTCGATCCATGTATAATTACCTCTTAACCAACAATGGGTCAAGATCACTTGTGGACTAATATCAGTCGGAATCATGCCGGTTTTCCGTCAGACACTCCGACCCGATCTTGATTTCCGATGCAGGCTTCGCCGGTAATTTACATCGAAGGCGCGTTAAGACTCCATGATCCGCCAGACCTTAGGTTCGTTCCCTTTTCGTTCGGTGGGACCCGCTTGCCCTACGGAACCCTTGTTCGAGGTTACAGGTTGAGGACCCGCAGGCGTAGTGATGGGTTCCACTGATCCAGGACATAGAATAGTTTGCGAAAAAGAAGAGCAATCTTTTCCAACCGCTTAGGTTTTAATAAAACACGTTTTAAGTAAACGGGAACAAATAACTGCATGTTGCATGAGCCCTGAGCCCAAAAACCTACCCCTTTTTTTCTTCTTCCACCCCCAACGTCTGAACCTCCCTTGTATCTTCCTCCCGCAGCACCTCGCAAGGCTTGGGTACGGACACCGGGTCACCGTCTGATTAGTTGGGAAGAATCAAGTGCATCGTCAGCTTCACCGCTCGCTTCGACTCCAATTTTCAGAATGTCTGCATCAGCTGGTAACAATAAGGACAACACCACTCCGCCTTCTGGAATCCCTCAGACAGACCAGTATTGGATCCAATTGGTCGAACAAATGAGACTGCGACAGGAAGCACAGATAAATAGCCTTTTGGAGGCTATTAGGAGCCATGGTTTGATTGCCAGCCCCAATCCTGACGGTACTTTCACCTTGGAAGAAGAGGAGGACCCCGATCTCACTCTCGGTCGCCCCGAGTATGTCAGGATGCCACCACCAACTTCCTATGTGACTACTGCCAGAACCCCTACCTTTCAGCCTGCAGCTCAGTCGGCCCCTAAGAAACAGCTTAAAATGCCTCTACCACAGTCTGATCGGAAACAGCGGACAGGGATGAATCAGTTTAGTTTTTCTCAGCTGCAGTAAAATGCTCCCCCTCAGAACGACACCCACTGTACAAGTCCCAGTGTTTCCCGAGCCGTCCAAATAGAAAGCAGCAATGCAAATGAGGCTTTACCTCCAGGAATCTTCCGAACAATGGAGGAAGTATGGTTGGCCATCAGGGCTCTCGAGGAACGTCAGAACGAGCAACAGGCCTGAATCGAGGAAGCCACACGCCATTTCGGGACCTTGACAATTCCTCGGTGGCGGAGCTCCCTAAAGGACAAGCATGTGCCTGCTCCCCCAGTTTCTAATGCTTCCCGTTACCCTCCAGAATCCAACCATTGGCTTCCAGGCGAATCCAGCGAACAGCATGTCGAAGCCCCGGACCCACAACCAGCAGTCGAACACATTTGGTGGGACATCTGCGACTGTCTCGATTGCCTCGAAAGAGACTACCAAGATGAGATCAGTGAAGACTGTCCCCCTAAGAGGAAAACCAAGCCCTCTTCTCAGCAAAAGTTGAAAGCAAGATATGAAGCTGGTGATCCCGCAGTGGGAACCCTTGGAGAACCATCTGGAAAGTTTGATTACTATGTCATCTATTCTAGTAAATCCCCTCAATCCAGATCAACTCAAGACCCCTCCAGCGCAGCTTTGCCCGAGGCTCCAATCCAACCATCAGCTGTCGAACATATTTGGTGGGACGTCTGCGACTGCCCAGACTGTCTCGAGAAGGACTATCAAGATGAGATAAATGGAGATCGTCCCACCAAGAAGAAGAAAGATCCTCCCAACAAAAACTGAAAGAAAGGTTTGAGGCCGGTGATACCAGTGTAGGGACACTCGGGGAACCATCAGGGAAATTTGACTACTATGTACTCTACCCTAATGATCCTAAGCTGCGGCATAAATGACTGCACAATCTTGAAGCCCGTGACTCAACCATCAATGGGGAATAGCTATGATGGGGGCCACTCATCCTTAAATGAAGATGTTACAGTAGTCTTTTAGTCAACCTTCGTAGGTTCTAGTGTTTTCTCTTTTACCAAAGTCCTTCTTTGCTGCTATTGTAGTCCTTTATGGACAGGGTAGCTAAAAATTCAACTTTTGTATGAGTCTTTTTCTTTTCTCGCTAGACTCGAGGCACTATTTTGTATTTAATGAAATGGTCTTATTTCAAATGATCACTCGTATTGCTCAAATGCTTGAACTACGACGGCCTGAGCTCCTTACAATGAGGGGAACGTAGGCAACCAAAAATGGTCCGGCCATAAATGTATTTCAAACTGATGAAGGATTTTGGGCAGTCTTGTGATCATATTGGATAAAACATGTTCCCAAATGTCTCGACGAGTCTTCTTTTTCTACAACATAGGGAAGGTAGAACTAAACACCGATTTCTGTCAGCAAGGGCTTCCATACACTTTTCCATGTCAATGCTCTCTCAAAAGAGCTGAGTCTCGAAATGAGTTCCTTTGTGCCCTCAGTAAATGGGGCCATCTTCAAAAAAAAAAAAAAAAAGAAAAAAATGCCCTTCTAGGTATACACTTCTAAAAATCTCTTTTGTCCGATTGACTAATTAATTAAAGAAAAGGATGGGTTGCCCTCTTTGCTATGTGACAATTCAATCCTCGAAAGACGCCTTACGGATATGCAACTCTAGCCATCAGATCAAAATGGTCATCTCTTATCCCCAGCAGAGTTTATTTCAGCGACCGACTGAAGAACTCGTTCACCAGGTTGACACCCTAAAACAGTCATTCCAGGGTCAACATCGAAAGACCCGAATTACGACCGGCTTGATTCCTCTTAAGGATACGTAGGCAGCCTATCATTAGGTTCAGCCATCAGACCAAAATGGTCATCCCTTTCCCCAACGGTGCGGATATACAACTCTAGCCATCAGACCAAAATGGTCATTTTCTATCCCCAGCAGAGTTTCTTTCAGCAACCGACTGAAGAACTCGTTCACCAGGTTGACATCCTAAAATAGTCACTCTAGGGTCGACGTCTGAGGATAGTCGAAAGATCCGAACTACGACCGGCTTGATTCCTCTTAAGGATACGTAGGTAGCCTATCACCAGGTCCAGCCACTCGACCACTTTGGTCACCTCTTTTCCCATTGAAAGCGTGTGCTTTTTAGGGAACAAATATGTTTCCTATTTCGAACCAAATAAGCATATTTGGTGATTTGATTTTAGGACTTTCATGGAAAGATTTATATTTTCCTATTGTGAAAAGGATTTTAGTTTTAAGAAATAAAGTGTTTCCTATTTCGAATCAAAGAGGAATTTTTGATAAGTTGATTTTATGCTTTCATGGAAAGATTCATAAGTATCCTACTTTGAAAAGGACTTTGTAAATAGAGTAAATATCTTTTATTATCCTACTTTGAAAAGGACTTTGTAAATAGAGTAAATATCTTTTATTTATGTACATAGTTTTATATTAGGACTAACCTACTAACAATCTATTCCTTTGTGAGTGTGCTTTATGTTTCCTTGTAGGAATTGGATTCTCACATATGGAAGAGTTTGGATTCGTGAAGATCTTCTCCAAGGTGCCTATAAATACAAGAGACCAGCACAAGAGAAGATAGAGCTTGAGAGATTTATTCAGAGAGAAAAACACTCTTTGTTCTTCACGTTTTCATAATATTGTTTTAGGTTGTGAGTGTAGGTTGTGACATACATCCGAAACTCACATCTACGTTTTTGTCAAGTTCTTTGTTTTACTTCTGATTGGAATAGAGTCTACTTGGGAAAGGGAGTCTGTTCTTATCGTAGAAGGTGATTAGAACTTGTTTAGTATTTTCGTCTTTTAGTTTTCACTTATTCGTATTTTTGTAAGTAACAAAGTTTTTATAGTGAAAAGTTTTTGGGCGTAAGCCTAGTTTGCTGATCTCATAGATCAGTAAGCGTATATAACTCTTGAGTTATTGCTTTTAATTTGTTTTATTCCTCTGCATTATCTGTGGATGTGTGGACAGTTGTGAGACACATCTGTACTCACATTCGTGCCTGTTGTGTGATTAAGTTTCCTAGCTACACGAAACTTTCAATTGGTATCAGAGCCAACTCTCGATATATTACTGAGTGTTGATTCAAAAAGTGTAGTCATTATGGAATGCCAAAATCACCAAAACAGGCATCCTGTCTTGGATGGTACGAACTATTCTCTTTGGAAGTCTAAAATGCGAAATAACATCAAAAGTATTGATGAAAGGGCTTGGATGTGTATCCTTGTGTGATGAATGTGCCCACCTAAAATTTCTCGCGGGAGGAATTCGATTTTTTGCGTTTCTTTGAAAAAACCAAATAAAACCCGAAAAAAGAACGGAGTCGCCACGCCATTTTTGTTTTAAGGGCCAAAACTTTGAAAAATGCCCGAGATTAGAGATTTGGGTTCGGAGGTCATGTTACACGCCGGGAAGGACGTTAGTGTGCACCCGGAATGCCTCGTAAAACGAGTCTTCCAAGCTGAAAATCATGTGTGTGTGTGTGTGTGTTTTGGCCAAAATAAGTCGAAACTCAGAAAAGTAAAAATTGGGATATATTTTTAAGACTTTAAACTGATCCCATGATTTTTTGGAAGATTTTTGGATTGAGATTTGGTACTCAAAAGACCTTTTGAAGTTGAGAGTCACTTCTGCCAGAATGAAAAAGACAGTGGACCTTTGATTTTGAAATGGATTCAAGGGTCTTAAAAATTCATAATCTGGATAAACTCAGAGAATGAAAGTTGTTACAGACACCTCAAATAATATTTGTGCAAAGGAATTTTCCATTTTGGAGAAGATTTGATGGGTCAAAACCTTCTGGAAATCTCAGATATGAGATCTGGATTCCCAGAAGCTGATGAACTGGCCTCTAAAAGAAAATTTGAAAAGAGGAGTTTTACTCACCAAAAAAATAAAGTAAAAATATGTCTGGAAATCTCTGGATGTTGGCTACAAAAAGTGTTTTGTAGTCAACACCAAATTACAAGTTTATCTGTGTCCAAAAATTAAGACAATGGACTGGGGTCTTGAAAAGTTGCTACTGGACAGCAACTTCTCAAGAAAGAAAATATGATTTTAAAAGGGGGGTTTTTTGCATCCATGCTTGTCCCCATTTCCCTAGGTTTTGGTTAGTAATCACTTGACATTTTAGTGGTGAATCAACTATACCAAACCATCATTGGGGTACATTAGGACTAAGCACTTCATTTGCTTGGGAAGGGGAATTTTATCCTTTGAAATCAAGATTTGTTGCTTGAAAATGGTTTTTAGGGTTTTGAAAATGTGTTTTCTTTGCAAGAAAGTAAGAGAACTTGAAAATAATGTTGATCCTTGTAGAAGATCATCCATGGAGATGAACTTCCATGGTGATCTTCTTGGATCTAAGACAAGAAGGTGAATGAACTACATTTTGTAGCTTGAAAATGCATGCATGGATGAGAGATTTAGGGTAAGAAGAGGGAGGTTATACCTATCTTCTTTGTGTTTTGGGGCTTTGGCTTGAATGTATGAGTGTTTGAGGCTTTGAATATGATGGTGAGTGAGTGAGATTTGGGAAGATAATCAAGAGAAAAGAGTGACAATTCAAGGGAATTTTCACTATTTTCTCAAGTATTTTCGCCAAGGTGCAACTGTGAATTGTGTTCTTCCTCCTTATTTTTGTGACTGGAGGGCTCAATTTATAGCCCTCTGAATTTTACAAAGGTATCCGCGCGGATAGGACCCTTCAGCGTGCACTGTTCATTGAATGCAGCTTCAGGCTTTGGACACAAGGAATAATCTTTTCAAAATTCAAATTAATCAGCCAGTTTTTGTTTCCAGCCACTTCTATTTTTGGTTTTTCTTATTTCTTTTTCTTTTTTTGATTCCTTTCCTTGGTTTATCTTTTTTTGGCAATCCCTAATCTACCCTTACTTGGTTAGAAATGTTAGGAATGTTAGGAATTATTAGAAATGTTATAACTTTCGTTAATTTTTTAACGAAAATTCTAACAAGCTCAAATTGGAGCACTTACACTAGCCCCTCGGCGACGGCGCTTTCGAAGGAAGCGGGGTCGTCGATAAGAGTAAGGCTCCATATTTGGCGGGATGATCGAGTGATCGGGTGGCTGAACCTATTTAATAGGCTACCTACGTATCCCGAATGGGAATCGAAGCCGATCGTAGTTCGGGTCTTTGACCACGGAGATGATGGCGTTTTAGGTGCCTCGAACACGATGAGCGAGTTACGCGGTTGGTTCTTTGGAGAGAAACTCTGCTGGGGATAAGAGATGACCATTTTCGGTCTGATGGCTATCCGCTCTGCTGGGGATAGGAATGACCATTTTCGGTCTGATGGCTATCCGCTCTGCTGGGGATGATTGTGATTTATCATTTTCCTAGTGTTGTGTGTGATAGCGTCTTAGGTGCCTCGAACCTTGGAGATGGCATTTTAGGTGCCTCGAACCTTGATGATGGCATTTCAGGTGCCTCGAGCCTTGAAGATGGCGTTTTAGGTGCCTCGAACCTTGATGATGGCATTTTAGGTGCCTCGGACCTTGATGATGGCGTTTTAGGTGCCTCGAACCTGGATGGTGATGGCTTTTTAGGTGCCTCGAACCTTGATGATGATGGCGTTTTAGGTGCCTCGGACCTGGATGATGATGGCGTTTTAGGTGCCTCGAACCTTAATTTGAAAAGGCCTTTCGGTGGACTTCGTCTGCTGCCGAAGGATAGGGTGACCGTTTTGGTCGAGGGGCTGGACCTAATGATAGGCTACCTACGTATCCCTAGTGGGAATCAAGCCCTTTCGTAGTTAGAAATCTACTCGAGATTCCGTTGGCTTTTGGGATTCCGTTAGCTTCGCTGGGGATTTCGTTAGCCTTTGCTGGGGAAAAATTGGACGTATTTGTAGGGGAAATCGGTCTTACGTTTTACTGCCGGGGGTAATTTTGATGAAAGATACGGGATCTCGTTATCTTTCTCGGGGAAATCGGTCTTACGCTTGACTGCCGTTTGATGATTTTGATGAAAGATACGGGATCTCGTTATCTTTCTCGGGGAAATCGGTCTTACGTTTGACTGCCGGGAATGATTTTGATGAAAGAAACGGGATCTCGTTATCTTTCTCGGGGAAATCGGTCTTACGTTTGACTGCCGTCGAATGATTTTGATGAAAGATACGGGATTCCGTTATCTTTCTCGGGGAAATCGGTCTTACGTTTGACTGCCGTTGAATGATTTTGATGAAAGATACGGGATTCCGTTATCTTTCTCGGGAAATCGGTCTTACGTTTGCCGTTTGATGATTTTGATGAAAGATACGGGATCTCGTTATCTTTCTCGGGAAATCGGTCTTACGTTTGGCTTGCCGTTTGATGATTTTGATGAAAGATACGGGATCTCGTTATCTTTCTCGGGAAATCGGTCTTACGTTTGGCTTAGGGAATGATTTTGATGAAAGATACGGGACTCCGTTATCTTTCTCGGAAATCGGTCTTACGTTTGGCTGCCGTTGAATGATTTTGATGAAAGATACGGGATTCCGTTATCTTTCTCGGGAAATCGGTCTTACGTTTGGCTGGGAATGATTTCCTTGAAAGGGGTTGACTTTGGTTAACTTTGGTTAACTTTGTCAAGTTTGGGACTAAGCTACGAGTCCCGGATTTTTAAAGGGCAAAAGGGTCATTTTGACCCTTGCAACCCTATCCGCGCGGATAGGAGCGTATTCGAAGGGTTTTAATGAGGGGCCAACGCCCTTCCTCTTCCCCATTCGGTTTTTCAAATTTTCGCAATTACGAGAGAGAGAAGAGAGAGCAGGGAGGAAGCCATTGAAGGCCAAAAAGCTTGAAAATTCTTCCGTTTTTCTTCAATTTTCAAGCAATGGAACACGGGGAAGGTGCTTTTCAAGGCCAAGGACGTGGCCCGGTGGCGGAGAGACGATTGGAGCTCGTCCGAATGAGGAGGCACTATACTCTTTCGCAATCGATCGCGGAGGAGCCCTACCCCGATGCTTGGCAACATTGGGCTTCTGATCCGAGTCTCCGAACGATATCCTTCGAATCCTTTTGATTCCTTTGTCGATTTTTGCTTGAAATTGATTTTTGGATGATTTTTCTCTTCTTTTTTTTTCGAAAATTATGCAATGTTCATGGCCTTGGATTTTGATTTTGATGCTTTGCATGTTGTAATGAGTATATGGGTAACTCAAAATGTGCATTTTGCTTGAGAAAAGAATTGGCATTTTCGCCATTTTTTTTTTGTAAATTCGAAAATTGTGATTTTTCTTTTTGAAATTTGAATATTGATCTTGATGATATGTGACGACCCCAACCCTAGGCACTCAATTTAAATATTAAATTATATGCTTTTAATATTTATGTTATCTTTATGTGTTCAATTATGTCATTAAATCCTTAATTTAAGATAAATTGGGTGAGAAGTGAATTTAGAATCTTTTGAGAAGTTATTGGTTATTAAATAAAGAAATTTGGGGGAAATAATAATAAATGAAAATTTAATAAATAGATAAGTATTTGGGAAGGTTAAAATGGATAATTAATTAAATGAAAGGGTTAGATTAAGTTATGGGTGAAAGCCTCAATTAGATATTTTGTTGGGGGGCCAAATTTTAGGAGCTTCCCTCCTCTTGCCATGTGTCCCCTCCATCCCCTCCTCTTACTCCCTTCCCCTCCCTTCTCCTTCATTCATCAAAAACCTTCCTAGAGAAAGCATTAGGACTCCATTGAAGCCCCTTCTTCCAAGCCTTGAAGTCAAGACTTTCTTCACTAAAATTCAAGTCCTAGAGCTCCATTGAAGTTGGGTGATCTAGAGGAAACCTTCTATCTAGAAAGATCAAGCATTTCCTTCTAATATCCAAGTAAGTTGTTATGACTTCTCTTCTCATGAATGTTCATGAATATTTCTTGTGGTTCTTGTTCTTATGTTGGTGATTTCTTGCTTGGGAAAACTATTGGGAGTTGAATGTGTTGATTTAGAACCTTGTTGGGTTTGTAGAAATATTGTGAGTTATGGAAGTTGAATGGATCTAGGTTTAAGACTTGATTTCATGGAGTTAAAGGAGTAGATTAAAGTTACCCAAGTTGGAAATGCCCTTTAGGTTCATAACTTAGAATGCATTTGGTTGTACATTTGGTTTCTTGGGATTTTTGTGTTGATTCTCTTTGTTTGTGCAAATTCGGGCCGAGGACGAGTCGTCCCTTGGTTGAAGGGAAGTCGTGACCTAAGGGGACGCCGAGGTTCGGTGGGGGGTAATTTGGGGACGAGTCGTGCCACTGGGGGCGAGTCGTCCCACTGGCGATTTTCTCACCTCAACTTTATAGCTACTCAAACCTAATCAAACTCGAACCAAAATGAAATATCTTTAACCTAGATTAAAGTAGAATACTTTGGCTTCGCAATGACGTTCTAAGTGATCAAAATGGAATAGTGGAAGTACCTTAAATATTGCTTGGGAAACGTTAGATAGACTAGTTTAGTAACTAAACAATTATGATCCCAACTTGGTAGATTCCCCTTAGACCTTTCAGAGGCTATGTATTATTGTATAATGACTTTGTAGGATGGATTTATGCTACTTCCTTGCCTTACATTGAGTTCATATACATTGTTTCTATTTCATAGTGTATTGAATAAATGTTGCACTATGATATTGGTTGGACATGAGTATAGTTTACCATGTTGATATGTTGTTATCCCTTTTTGTGGATTTTATTCAAGTATCTATTATGTGCTTGATTTTGTGTGAGTCGGCGACGTTGGGGTATAACGGGATACGGTCAATTATGGAAGTGTGACCTAATGTGACCGGATTATGTTATATACGTGACCGTCCCCTCTGTGGCCACGGGTTGGGGTATAGCATCTGTATTGAGCCACAAGCCTTACGAGTTGCTCTTGTCTTTATTTGGTTCCCTGAAAAACGGGTCTTATAAGACGTGAGTATTGCCTAAGCAGCTCACTGTAAGATTGGATTATTATTAATATAACCAATGTTGTACGACTATTGTTCAGACGGGAAAAGGTAAACCAAGGTAACGGAACGTGTTTATAGCTTTTCCAATGTGTTATGTGCGACTTGTTATATGTTGCATTTATTTGGCATATTGCGCATATCATAATAGCTTCTTGAGATTTATTCTCACCCCTCTCCCTTTCTTGTTTTAGATCAGAGACAGGAGGACCGCCCAAGTAAGGACGGAGAGGAGTTTGGAGTAATCTTTTGGGGTATTGTCAGGGTATGTTTAGGGTGACGTATAAATTGTATTTTGGTAATTCCATTCTTGGAGTTTGTAATTATAAATCTTAAACTTTACGTCATAACCTTAAATCTTTTGTAACTAAACAGTTAACTATTTTCAAAGTTAGTTATCTCCTCCTCCCATGTGGAGTAGAGTGGAGTTCTTCTGAAATGTTATGTTATTCATGTTCATGTTTGAAAGTCAAAGTAAAGTTTTAAAAGTTTAGTGTGTTTGGGTTAGTTTGGGGACGCTCCAACTCGGGACACGTGTAGGTTCCGGGTCGGGGTCCCCACAGTTGGTATCAGAGCTCGGTTAGAATTCTTGGGTAGAGTCTAGGCGAGTGAGAGTGTGTGGTAACCGACGTCGAGTGTTTAATGCAGGAGTTTGTTGTAATGGCGGGAAATGAAGGTGATCCGAATGCAGGTTTGGGTGGTGTTGGTAATCCGAACGCCGAGATGATGGACATGTTCCGAGGGTTCCTTCAGCATATGTCAACGCAGAATCAGAATCTGAATCAGAATCTAGGCCGACAAGGGCAACATGGGTTGGAGAAGTTCGTGAAGATGTCTCCTCCTAGCTTCAACGGAGATCAGGATCCGGTGAAGGCTGAGAGGTGGCTTGAGGCTATGAACAAGATTTTCGCGGCTATGGAGAGTACGGATGCGGAGAAAGTGAGATGCGCCGTTTTCAAATTGGAAGGACCGGCGGAGCATTGGTGGCAAGTGGTAAAGGATGGTTGGGACCGAGATTTGACACCGCGGACGTGGGAGAACTTCACGCTCAAGTTCCGAGATCACTTTGTGCCGATGGTTACTAGAGACAAGAAGGAAGGCGAGTTTCGAAGCTGGAGCAAGGGACCATGACGGTAGCGCGGTATTTAGCGAAGTTCACGAATTGGCCCGATATTGTCCTCATTTAGTGCTTGGGATGAAGAGAGGCGAGTTTACCGGTTTGTGAAAGGTTTAAGAGTTGAGTTTCGGAAGCGGTTGTTGACGCATAACTTCGCCAATTTCCAACGGCGGTGAATATGGCGTACCGGATTGAGAACGACATAGAGGAGCATCGTGGTAAGAATGAAGGAGGAAACGGGAACAAATTTCGGGGTCAAGGATCGGGACGAGAATAGAGTGCGGTAGAGGACTTTCACCGGGAGCGAATCGAGGGGGTCATGTGGCGGCTCAGGCAAATCGTGCGACTTCCGGTCGGCTTGGGACAACATGTGGGTTTTGCAAGAGGATAGGGCATTAGAAGACAAATGTTGGAGCAAACAAGGTAAGTGTTTGGAGTGTGGATCGCCGGGCCATTTCGAAGGAATTGTCCCAAGTTTCAGAATAAGCAAGCGACGGGTGCCGGATTCGGGGGTCAAGGAAGTGGTGTGAAGAGAGATGTTGATGGGAAACCTAAGGATAGAGTCCAAGGTCGTGTGTTTGCTTTGGGTCGAGGAGAGGTCGATCCTAATGCCGTCATTAGAGGTATAGTTCTGTCTCGGGAGTTAAGGCCCGCATTCTTATAGATCCGGGTCTTCCCATTCATTTGTGGCGTCTCATTTTGCATTCTCATTGCATATCTTGCTGAATCTATGCCTTATGTGTTAGAGGTCTCTACTCCTATGGGAGAGAGCCTTGAATCTTCTTTGATATATCGTGGATGTGATGTGACTATATGTGGGCATGTATTGCCGGTGGATTTGGTCGAGCTACCAATCCGTGATTTTGATGTGATCCTTGGTATGGATTGGTTGAGTCGGTGCCATGCTTTGGTAGGCTGTCGTAGGAAGCGAGTCTCATTTGCTATGCACGATGTGCCTACATTTATATTTGATGCCGATAAATCTATGTTCGGGTTACATGTTATTTACGCCTTAAAATCTAGAAAGATGCTATCTAAGGGGTGGACGGGTTACTTAGCTTATGTGGTAGATTCCAATAAGAAGCCTCCCGAGTTAGCTCATGTTCCGGTTGTGAATGAATTTAGTGATGTGTTCTCTAGTGAGTACTCTATGCCTCGGACCGTGAGATAGAGTTTTGTATTGACTTAGTACCCGTACCGCTCCTATCTCTAAAGCACCCTATAGAATGGCTCAGGCCGAGTTAAAAGAGTTGAAGGTCCAATTGCAAGAATTGTTAGACCGAGGTTTTATTCGCCTAGTGTGTCTCCGTGGGGAGCACCGGTCTTGTTTGTTAGGAAGAAGGATGGTACCTTACGATTGTGTATTGACTATCGTTTGTTGAACCAAGCCACCATTAAGAATAAATATCCTCTTCCGCATATAGACGATTTGTTTGACCAACTCCAAGGTTCCGTTATCTACTCAAAGCTTGATTTGAGAAGCGGATACCATCAGTTGAAGATTAGGCCGGATGATGTTGCTAAGACAGCTTTCCGTACTAGGTATGGTCATTATGAGTTTGTGGTGATGCCGTTTGGGTTGACTAATGCTCCAGCCGTGTTTATGGATATGATGAACCGTGTCTTCAAGCCTTATCTCGATAGTTTTGTGGTGGTCTTTATTGATGATATTCTTGTGTATTCTAAGTCCCGGGAAGAGCATGAGAATCATTTGAGGATTGTTTTGTCCGTTCTTCGGGAGAAGCAGTTGTACGCTAAGTTCAGTAAGTGCGAGTTTTGGCTTGAGCAGATTTCTTTCTTGGGGCATGTTGTGTCGAGTTCGGGGATTTCCGTTGATCCTTCAAAGATTGAAGCCGTGGTTAATTGGAAGCAACCTTCGACTGTGACCGAGGTCCGTAGTTTTCTTGGGTTGGCGGGATACTATCGGAGGTTCATTGAGGGGTTTTCTCGGATTGCTACTCCGTTGACTAGGTTGACTCGGAAAGATGTATTGTTTGTGTGGGATTCTAAGTGTGAAGCAAGTTTTGATGAATTGAAGAAGAGGTTGACGACGGCTCCGGTTCTTACCCTTCCGAGTGGTTGCGAGAATTTTGTTATTTATAGTGATGCCTCGAAGGCGGGTTTGGGATGTGTGTTGATGCAGAATGGGAAGGTTATTGCGTATGCCTCTAGGAAGTTATCACCGGCGGAACAGAATTACCCTACTCATGATATGGAATTGGCGGCGATTGTATTTGCGTTGCATAAGTGGAAGCACTATCTTTATGGGGCGAAGTTTGAGATTTTCACCGATCATAAGAGTTTGAAGTACCTATTTACCCAAAAGGAGTTGAACAACCGGCAAAGGAGATGGTTAGAGTTTTTGAAGGATTTTGATTGTGTCATATCCTATCATCAGGGAAGGCCAATGTGGTGGCCGATGCGATTAGCGAAAGAAAGGCGTATGTGACAGCCTTGAGTTCTTGGGAGTTGAAGAGTGAAGTGATAGTTGCGAATGTTCGAGCCGTTCCGACATTGTATGGTGATTTGAAGGAAGCTCAACAAGAAGATCCGGAATTGAAGAAAATTTGTGATCGAAGTGCAAGATGGGAAAGCCGGGGATTTTGCTTTGAATCGAGATGGGATTTTAACTTTCCAAGGGAGAATTTGCGTTCCGTCATGGGCGGAAATCAAGAAGCGTGTATTAGAGGATGGCCATAAGTCCAAGTTTGCGATTCATCCGGGGAGTACCAAAATGTATCAAGACTTGAAGCGTGGATATTGGTGGAATGGAATGAAAAGAGAAATAGCGGATTATGTATCTAAGTGTTTGACGTGTCAACAGATTAAGGCAGAACATCAAAGACCGGCGGGACTACTTCAACCATTGGATATTCCGGAATGGAAATGGGAAGGAATTTCGATGGATTTTGTTTCGGGTTTGCCTCTCACCGTGAAGAAGATGGATGCTATATGGGTTATTGTGGATCGATTGACGAAGTCGGCTCATTTTCTTCCGGTATCAACCAAGTTTTCGTTAGAGAAGTTAGCTCAGTTGTACTTAAAGGAGATTGTAAGACTTCACGGGGTTCCGGTTAGTATTGTGTCCGATAGAGATCCGAGGTTTACATCCAGATTTTGGAGAGCATTGCATGAAGCTTTGGGTTCTAAGTTGTGTTTTAGTACCGCGTTTCATCCTCAAACCGATGGTCAGTCCGAGAGAACTATTCAGATACTTGAGGATATGTTACGAGCTTGTGTGATGGATTTCCAATTGTCTTGGGAGGATCATTTACCCTTAGTGGAGTTTGCTTACAACAACAGTTATCAGTCCAGTATTGAGATGGCTCCGTATGAAGCTTTGTATGGTAGGAAGTGTCGATCTCCGATGTGTTGGGACGAGGTTGGTGAAGCGAGACTTTGGGGTCCGGATTTGGTTCGAGATTCTACGGAGAAGATCAAGGTGATTCGGGATAGATTGAAGACGGCTCAGAGTAGACAGAAAAGCTACGCCGACAATAGAAGACGGGATTTATCATTTCGGGTTGGTGACTTTGTGTTCTTGAAGGTCTCTCCGAGGACGGGAATCAAAAGGTTTGGTAATAAGGGTAAGTTGTCTCCGAGGTTCGTTGGTCCGTTTGAAATTCTAGAAAAGATTGGGGAATTGGCTTACCGGTTAGCGTTGCCTCCGTCTTTCTCTTTGCTTCATGATGTGTTCCACGTTTCTATGCTTAGGAAGTATTGTCATGACCCCTCCCATGTTTTGAGCTCTCCTCCCGATGATGTCCAAGCGGACATGTCGTATGTTGAAGAGCCATTAAGAGTCTTAGAATTCCAAGTTAAAGAGTTGAGAACCAAGAGTATCCCGATAGTAAAAGTACTTTGGAAGAATCACACCGTAGAGGAAGCGACGTGGGAGCTAGAGTCGGAGATGAGAGCTAAATACCCGTGGTTATTTGAAAATCCAAGTAAGTTTCCTTTTAAAATTCGGGTCGAATTTTCTTTAAGGGGGAGTGAGTGTGACGACCCCAACCCTAGGCACTCAATTTAAATATTAAATTATATGCTTTTAATATTTATGTTATCTTTATGTGTTCAATTATGTCATTAAATCCTTAATTTAAGATAAATTGGGTGAGAAGTGAATTTAGAATCTTTTGAGAAGTTATTGGTTATTAAATAAAGAAATTTGGGGGAAATAATAATAAATGAAAATTTAATAAATAGATAAGTATTTGGGAAGGTTAAAATGGATAATTAATTAAATGAAAGGGTTAGATTAAGTTATGGGTGAAAGCCTCAATTAGATATTTTGTTGGGGGGCCAAATTTTAGGAGCTTCCCTCCTCTTGCCATGTGTCCCCTCCATCCCCTCCTCTTACTCCCTTCCCCTCCCTTCTCCTTCATTCATCAAAAACCTTCCTAGAGAAAGCATTAGGACTCCATTGAAGCCCCTTCTTCCAAGCCTTGAAGTCAAGACTTTCTTCACTAAAATTCAAGTCCTAGAGCTCCATTGAAGTTGGGTGATCTAGAGGAAACCTTCTATCTAGAAAGATCAAGCATTTCCTTCTAATATCCAAGTAAGTTGTTATGACTTCTCTTCTCATGAATGTTCATGAATATTTCTTGTGGTTCTTGTTCTTATGTTGGTGATTTCTTGCTTGGGAAAACTATTGGGAGTTGAATGTGTTGATTTAGAACCTTGTTGGGTTTGTAGAAATATTGTGAGTTATGGAAGTTGAATGGATCTAGGTTTAAGACTTGATTTCATGGAGTTAAAGGAGTAGATTAAAGTTACCCAAGTTGGAAATGCCCTTTAGGTTCATAACTTAGAATGCATTTGGTTGTACATTTGGTTTCTTGGGATTTTTGTGTTGATTCTGCTGTTTGTGCAAATTCTGGGCCGAGGGACGAGTCGTCCCTTGGTTGAAGGGAAGTCGTGACCTAAGGGGGGACGCCAGGTTCAGTGGGGGGTAATTTGGGGACGAGTCGTGCCCTGGGGGACGAGTCGTCCCCTGGCCAGATTTTCTCACCTCAACTTTATAGCTACTCAAACCTAATCAAACTCGAACCAAAATGAAATATCTTTAACCTAGATTAAAGTAGAATACTTTGGCTTCGCAATGACGTTCTAAGTGATCAAAATGGAATAGTGGAAGTACCTTAAATATTGCTTGGGAAACGTTAGATAGACTAGTTTAGTAACTAAACAATTATGATCCCAACTTGGTAGATTCCCCTTAGACCTTTCAAGAGGCTATGTATTATTGTATAATGACTTTGTAGGATGGATTTATGCTACTTCCTTGCCTTACATTGAGTTCATATACATTGTTTCTATTTCATAGTGTATTGAATAAATGTTGCACTATGATATTGGTTGGACATGAGTATAGTTTACCATGTTGATATGTTGTTATCCCTTTTTGTGGATTTTATTCAAGTATCTATTATGTGCTTGATTTTGTGTGAGTCAGCTGACGTTGGGGGTATAACAGGATACGGTCAATTATGGAAGTGTGACCTAATGTGACCGGATTATGTTATATCTGTGACCGTCCCCTCCTGTGGCCACAGGTTGGGGTATAGCATCTGTATTGAGCCACAAGCCTTACAGAGTTGCTACTGTCTTTATTTGGTTCCCTGAAAAACGGGTCTTATAAGACGTGAGTATTGCCTAAGCAAATTTCACCGTAAGATTGGATTATTATTAATATAACCAATGTTGTACGACTATTGTTCAGACGGGAAAAGGTAAACCAAGGTAACGGAACGTGTTTATAGCTTTTCCAATGTGTTATGTGCGACTTGTTATATGTTGCATTTATTTGGCATATTGCTGCATATCATAATAGCTTGCTGAGATTTATTCTCACCCCTCTCCCTTTACTGTTTTAGATCCCGAGACAGGAGGACCGCCCAAGTAAGGACGGAGAGGAGTTTGGAGTAATCTTTTGGGGTATTGTCAGGGTATGTTTAGGGTGACGTATAAATTGTATTTTGGTAATTCCATTCTTGGAGTTTGTAATTATAAATCTTAAACTTTACGTCATAACCTTAAATCTTTTGTAACTAAACAGTTAACTATTTTCAAAGTTAGTTATCTCCTCCTCCCATGTGGAGTAGAGTGGAGTTCTTCTGAAATGTTATGTTATTCATGTTCATGTTTGAAAGTCAAAGTAAAGTTTTAAAAGTTTAGTGTGTTTGGGTTAGTTTGGGGACGCTCCAACTCGGGACACGTGTAGGTTCCGGGTCGGGGTCCCCACATGATATGCATGTTGCAATGAATTTGTTGGTGTTCCAAAATGTGCATTTTGCTTGAGAAAAGAATTGGCATTTTGCCAACATGAGATAATGATATGAATGTATGATTTTTTTTGAAAAGTGGGACGGATTTTTCTTCCCGTTGATTGAATGCATGTTATTTTATGAAAACGGGACGGAGTTTTTACTTCCGTAGGAATGCATTTTTTTTTTCTGATGAATGCATGTATGCATGTCTTATGAAAAATGGGACGGAGTTTTTTTTTTTGTTTCCGTTGACTCCTTGTATGAATTTTGTCGATTGGGATTTGGTGAAAACTGCTTCTTTTTTGAGAAAAATGGGGCTGGGTTCATTGTATGCCGTTATGCTGCCGAATTTTCTTCAAAACTTTTGTGTTGCATGATGCATGTATATGCTTTTCTTTTTTTTGTGCAAATGCAAATGCAAATTTTTTTTTGACATTTTCTCTCTCTTTTTTTTTATTGCAGGGCGGAAACAACTACGTTACGGAGCAGCTGAACAAGATGAAGACTCGAGGATCGGTGGAGTCTGTAGTTGATTTGTGGGACCGGCTTCCGAATGCGGGCCGAGGAGCTTTGCCGAGTCCGAGACAGATTGTTGTTGAGACCGGGCTTTGGGAGTTCATTGAGTGCTTAAGGGGATTGGTCAAGTTCCCTAAGAGCAAGGGCCTGATGTTTGCTTTGGCGCAGCACTGGTGGGATGCGACCCACACGTTTCACTTCTTCTGGGGCGAGGCTACGGTTACGCCTTCTGACTATGCTGCGATCACGGGTCTGTCCTTTAATGGACGCAGCATTGAGTGGCGGGACGGCTACGGCGATGCGGACCTGCGAGGCTCTTACGCAGGATTTTCCCCTATTCCCAAAAAAGGGGATGGGGATGGAGTATGCCGTGGTCTACGGGAAGATTTTGGAGACCATTGTGAGCTACGAGGAAATTTGGGGAGGAGAGGATAGGCGCCGAGCAGGTTGCTAGGGCCTTCTTATGGTTTGCTTTTTCGAGCGCCCTTTTTGGACATGCTGAGGGGACGGAAGTCGTTGCCTTGCTGAGGTCCTTGGAGGACATGAAAGATGGTGGAGACGTCTCTGGGGAGAAGGGCTGCGAGCTTTACTTTGCTCTTGATAGGTACGGCGGAAGAGCTGTGAGCTCCTTGTCTTGCTTTGAGTTTGCTCACGGAGGTATAAGCTCTCTCTTTGCTTTCCCTTTCTTCTTGAGCACACACTTTTCTTTTGCCTTTGGATTGATTTGATTTTTACCTTTCGCGGTATGGGCGTTGGAGTTTTTCACGTCACGATGTGGCGGCGGCCGGCGGAGTACGTCGGGCGTATCCGGCCATGCGCTCTGGTCCAAGCATGCCCGAGAGAAGATAAGCTCCAGGGGGCGTACGACTCTCAGATACGCGGATTGCCTTCCTTTGACGGAGGCTGAGACGGATGAGAGGATGATATTCTATCCCTGGGATCGTTTTGAGGTGGCGCAGCTGAAGGGCGCTGAGAGGGTGACGCGCCAGCATGGCGTGAATTCGCCTTTGATGACACCGGTGGAGCCTCCCGCCGATATGATGCACCCGAGTGATAGGTCTGCGACCTGGGATGATTACCGAGCCGGCCAGCACTTCTCGGCATTTGTGGCGATTGATCCGTACCCCGTATTTGTTTTGAGGAGGCTGAGGATGCCCCAGGTTCTGGATAGAGATGGGTTAGGGGTCCCGCGGTACCCTCGGACGAATTTTTCATATGTCCAGGATGGGGTCCGATTGAGGGTGCAGATCCCTCAGCCTGAGCGGCTTCCACGAGCTTTCCGGCCTCGTCCGGGTATGAAGGTATGGCTTTTTATGCTTTTGCCTCTTCTTTCATCCTTTTGCTTCATCATTTTTAGCATCACTTCCTTTTTTGACGCTTTCGCTTCTGTGCAGTTTTCGGAGGTGGTCGTCGAGAAGCTGACGAAGCAAGTAATCGGGGCTAAGAGATTTATCAGGAGGATGGTTGCTTGCGGGGCTCCTCAGGCTAGAGCGAGGCGACCACGGCGCGCACTGTCAGGCGGGAGGCTTCCCCTATTCCTTCAGAGACTTCTTCCGAGACTCCTCTGTCTCCTCTCCTTGATCCTCGCGCGGTACTACCTTCGGACCACGTCATTCTCGGAGATCCTTACGGGCAGGGACACGTCTGGCAGCATGGTGGGTCATCTTCGTACGTCCAGGAGTCCGACGCCTTCACATTCGGATATGATTTTTTCGCAGATCTTGGCTTGCCCTATCAGAGCGTGCCGGTTGGTCCTGATGAGCCTTCTTCCGGGGACGAGGACGATGATTCTGAGCCTGAGATCTTCATGGCTCCTGAGGAGGCGGGCCCGAGTCGCAAGAGGGACCGGGGGCAGACGTCGGGCGCTAGGGATTCTGATTGATTTCTCTTTTTTTTTTCTTTAGACTGTTTTTCTGAGATTGAGATTTGTGACTGGGATCGAGATTTGTACAGCTTATGCACATTTTTTTTTTGATGTAATAATTTAGGATTATTGTTACCTACTTTTTTTTTTATTTGATTTTTTTTTTTTTTTGCACACTCCCTTTATTTTTGGAATGTAATAATTTAGGATTTTATTTTTATGAATGCAATGCAGTATGAATGCAATGTTGCATGAGCCTTGGTTTTTTGGCAAGGGTGTTAGTGTTTGGTATATGGACTGGTTTGGAGAGGTTTTTTATTGCACAGGTTTCAAGCAACCGGGACGGAATATTCCTTTTTTGGTGCAGCAGCTTGGACTGTTGTAGATTTTTCTGATGGAAGACAATCATGTCCGCGCGGAGGAGTCCTGCATCTGACATTGTCCTTTAATTTTGCTTCAGATCTGGTTTTGCTTTATTTCAAATTCAAATATCCTCTTCAACCTCCAGTCCAAACAGCCATTTTCGGGGAGAAAGAGAGAAAATCCATGGAAAACCTTAGAAAAGCTCCATCAAAATTGTCCCAAGAATCCCAAATGTCATTCTTTAACAAATTCAAGGATTGGTCCCGGGAGATTATGCATGAGAGGAGGTTATTCTTTGAAGAAAGGTACAAGGTGAAGTGCTTATGGTCTCTCAAGGAATTGATTCCGGACTACGATCTTCTGAGGGCTTCTTCCTCATTTTGGGACACTAGAAGGCATGTCTTTTGCCTTTCCTTCAACGAGATTGTTCCGACCGTGGAAGAATTTCGGGCCTTGTTTGGTGGTCCGGAGGTGGAAGAGATAGCGGTTCCTTTGCCCGGAGGGGCTTCTTTCGTTGACAGATTGTGCATCCTCCTTCATCTTTCCCCGGAGGAAGCGCAAGGTATGATCCGTGGTCCCGATCATTTTGATATTTCCAGTCTCCCTGATAGATTTAGGGGCTTAGGCTTGCTCGACGATGCCTATTGGGATGCCTTTGCACTTTGCATGTTCGGGACCTTGTTCATGGTCTATTCTTTTGGGATCTGTCATCGGTCTCTGCTGGATGTAGTCGTTCATTGTCGCTTGGGCAGAGATGTTGTACCTTTGATCTTGGGGGAGACTTTCCATGCTCTCGATAGGCTGGCTACCGGGAAGCGGTATATGCACGGGGGCAGCCCGTTCCTCTTGACCCTGTGGCTGATGGAGCGCTTGGGGATTCTTCGGGAAACTCCTGACATGATCAAGCCTTGGACATTTGCCAGGAGGGGGGTTGCTGTAGATTTTGATGATCAGGGCTCATGGGAGCGTTGGATGGCTGGTCGCCAGACAGAAGATATCAGATGGTCAGTGCCTTGTTGGCGGGTGGAGACTCGCAGAGTGCTTCAGGACGGGTCTCATGTGGTCATGCTTCCGGGGCTTTCTCAGTCCAGCTTCTATATTCCGTCCTTGGTTCTGAGACAGTTTGGCTTGGAGCAGGTTCCTTTGGAGGACTTTGATGATATAGTCACCAGGGTGGTGGCTTCCGCTTCTATGGATGATCCTTCGGTGTTTTCCTTCCTGTCCCGAGCATGGAGGTATGACGTCTTTCCTCCTCGGGTTATCCTCAGGCGTCCGAGACCGGTGTTCCTGACCACTTGGTACCTGGATTGGTACGAGAGGCATTTGGGAGAGACTCAGATGGCTATTTTGAGACGGCGTGAGGCCATTGTGGGTGCGGAGGACCTGACAGTTTCCGAGAGGAGGAGGGCCGAGGCGAGGGCCAACCCTCATGACAGGAGCGGAGACGCTGTGACCGACTATGAGGCTTATGTCAAGAGACAAGAGAGGAGGACTCCTACTTTACCAGCCCGGCTACAGGAGATGAGAGATAACGCTAGGGCTACTAAGGCCCTGACAGAGGCTGGTTTGATAGATCCTGTTCCTATACCAGAGCTTGGTAGGAGGAAGACCGACATTTTTCCTGTTCAGAAGAAGAAGACTCGAAGGGGGAAGAAGAGGGGAGAGGCCAGTACGAGTGGCTTGGAGTGACCTTGAGGTTTCCGAGTATCCCTTTCTTGTCATGGCAGACACATTAGTTTGATTATGTATCTTAATTTCTTTTAGCAGGTTGCCAGTTGTAGGAATGAATCGGGCTTAGACTCATCAAAAAGTTTTTAACTTGTAATGAATATTTGAATTGCTTCAGAGTTTTTCGAGACGCTTTCATGGTCTGATCAGTGTATTAATGTCAAAGTATGACTTTTATTTGTGTTTTAGACCGAACCGTTTCCGGCTGCCTACGTTCCCCTCATTTTGAGGAGCTCAGGTCTTCGTAGTTCAACCTGATTTTTTTTTTGTTTTTTTTGTTTTGTTTTTTTTTTGTTGTTTTTTTTTTGTGTTTTTTTGTTGTTTTTTTTTTTTTTTTTTTTTTTTGTGCAACCCTCGTTTTTTACCTAGGCCGCCCTTTTCGGGTTTTCAACCTAGTTGGGTATTACTCTTTTAGCACTTCTTTTTTTTTTTTTGTTTTACGCGTAGTATCTCGCGCAGCCTTGTCACCATTCACCGGGTGTACAAAGGGATTCCCGTCGAGGTCCGCAAGTTGCATGGCTCCTCCGGAGAAGATCTTCGGACGACGTATGGCCCGACCTGCATGTGCTCCCATTTGCCGAGGGGGTTGATACGGACCGGGGCTTTTCTTTCAAAACGAGATCCCCTTCTCGGATCTCCCGATGCTTTACTTTCTTGTCAAAGGCTCTGCCATTCTTCCTTGGTAGGCTCGGATGTGTTCCATTGCTTTCAATCGGCGCTCATCTAGCAGGCCAATTCATCATGGCGACTGGAGCCATTCGACCTCGTTGATCCGGCTTTCCAAAGAATAATGAGCGAGGGGATTTCTAGCTCGATTGGGAGTACGGCTTCCATTCCGTATGTGAGGGCAAACGGTGTTTCCCGCTGCCGTTCGACCGATGTTATGTAGCCCCAGAGTGCCAGGTGTAACTTATCGGGCCAATCTACGCCAGACAGCCCATTTTCCGGATGATGTTTTCCAAAGTCTTGTTTGCCGCCTCGACGGCTCCGTTGGTTTGGGGCCCGTAAGGAGATGACTTGTGACGGGTTATTCGGAATTCTCGCCACAGCTGTCGCATTCCCCTTCGAAGTGGGATCCATTATCCGAGATGATTTCGCCGGCAACCCGTATCGGCACATGATGTTCTCTTTGATGAAGAGGGCTACTTTCCTTGAATTGAGGATTTTGTAGGATTTCGTAAGGCATCCTTTCCAGTTCCTTCGAAGAAATCACCAATCATGCGTCTCTTTAGGCTCTTCCGCAGCTCCCAAATTCACACTTGTCAAAACCTCTCTTCGGCAGCTTGGGCTCGATTTTCCTCTTTCCGGCAACCCGCTTAAAGATTTTTTTTGTTTGATTTTTTTGTTTAATGTGTCTCGCTTCTTTATCTAATGAATTATTATTAAATGTTTTTTTTATTAATTAATTCATCATTAGTTAAAGTGGCAATCAAGGGATACTGTAAAGGTTCGTCATTTCATTAGGAACGAAAAGGAAGTACAAAGATTTGCTACGCACTCGTAGTCTTCAGGCATAGGCCGTCGGACGACTATAGAGACTCGACCTTAACAATGAAAGACTCGGAGGACCTTTCCTAGATTGACACAAAGGGACGGGAGACCAATCCAGCTTGGTGATCATTTGATTTTGGTCGCGGACGGCCCGAGAGAGTTTCCCCGATTCTTTAACGGCATCGATGTCAGGGGCATCATGACTCTGGAATTGTACTGTGCTCCTTCCTCGATCATTGATACCATTTCTTTGACTGAGCTGAAATCAATCATGTCTGGCACCTGGATCTCTTCCCCGAATAACTGTTGCATGATCGTACCATCCCAATCGTCCGAAAAGACTTCGTGGCTTTGGCTTTCGGCACGGTCAATTCAAACTCGGGTTTCGGACCTTCCTGGGTAGTAGGAATTGTGGTTGTGAGCTTCTCGAACTGTTCCACTAGGCTTGGCACGCCTTTGAAAGTGTACTCACTTCTCATGGTAGTGGTAGCCCCGGGTATCTTGGGTAGGTCCAGGAACGTTCTGCGGACCGGGTTAGCTTTGGCTCCCCTGAACTTGTTGAGGCTATCCTGTAGCTTTAGCCATCCTTCTGTAGGAGTGGGCTCTGTGATGTTACCCGGTTGTGTGGGACCCTTTACAAAGTAGTCAGCCAAATTAGGACTGAAAGGGAGAGATTTAGGGTCGTCGACCGGGACCCTTTCTGTGATAGCTCCAAATCCTTTTCCTTTTGCAGTGTCCACTGAGGAGGCCTCGTATCCCAGGCCGTGGCGAGTTTTCTGTCCTTTCACCTCGATGAGTTTGTGAGTTCCCTGTTGGCGCTTCCCTGCACCGAAGACCAGGTAGCTAGCTCATTTTTCTCATCATTTTCATGCCCGGTGGGATTTTATCCCGAGTGACCGTCGATCTATGTTGCACACTTGGGCTTTGGGAGGCTCGACCGTGAAGCCTGTTAGCATGAGACCTTCCTCGTCATGTTTGATTTCCAGAATAGGTATTCCACCCGTATCTGTGCCCTCTAAAGTGACTAAATCTCCGTAAATGGTTGTCAGGTCCCCATTCGAGACGAATTTCACGCACTGGTGGAGGCTTGAGGCAACCCCGACTCGATGCAGCCAAGGTCTTCCCAATAAGGCGTTAAAAGTGATCGGGATATCGATAACCCGGAATTCCACAGTATCAATTTCTCGCCAAACCAGAGGTCCAAGGTAGCAACTCCAAGGACTGCTCGAGATGTTGAGTCGTAAGCTTTGACTGTGAGGGAGGAAGGCTTCAAGTCTGTAGTCTTGATATCAAGAAGGCTCATGAACTTTGCCGAGAGAATGTTCATTCCGGACCCGTTATCAACCAGGACCCGAGGGAGGCGTCGTTCATCCAATTGGACTGTGATGAAGAGAGGCTCGTTATGATCAGCCCCAAATTGAGGGAGGTCGAGATCTGTGAAAGTGATTATATTCCCGTAGTGGATGTTTCCAATCAACTGTACCACGTCATCGGGAGTAGCATCAATAGGCACTAGAGTGCGAGCTGTGCTTTCTTCCAGCCTTCACCATGGGGGTAGGACGAAGTGAGTAGAGACCAGAGGGAAATGTTGGCCTCGTGTCCTGCTTCAACCGGGTGAGCACGGGATCTTCTTTTTCGGGTCCTGGAGTTTCACTGCCTTAGCATAGGGGCGGCGATCTTCTTTCGGTGCTTGATCTCGTGGCCTTCTTATCTCGCCTTTGGGATTCCTTGGAAGATTTGCCCGGACGGGTCAACAGTTAACTTCCTCATCGCCTGCTTCTTGACCGGATTTCTTCCGAGTGCCGCTAGGTCAATGGGAGCCTTCTTGGCTATCGGCCACTGGTTCTCGACGGAGTCTAGCAACGGTGAGGGGCCGAGCCAGACCGGCTCCTTCCCGGGCGGCCCTTATAACCGCTTCCCAAGTCACAAAGCTTTTGAGTCTCGGGGTCGTGTTGTTGCTCCTTTGATGGCCCACAGGGCTAGGGCGTCCTCCGATTCGTTCCCATAGCCTGCCTTGCTCATAGTCATCATACAACAAGAGTCGCTATTGTCGGGACTCAGCGGCTTTTCGATCTCATCCCCGGTATAGTGCAGCCATTCTCGGTTCCTTTCGTAATATTCGTAGTTGGAGATGATTATAGCACTTTGTGTTGGAGGCGCATCCGGTATCATGCCGCTTCTAGGACTTCTCTCGAAAGCCGACATACATTCGGGAAGGTGACCTCTTCTTGGGTAACCCCGATAAGGATCGTTACCTTGCTTTTGGGCGGATTTGATCTCGACTGTGGTTATTCTCTCATTTGGGAGAATGGGAGCCGCCTCCCTCTTTCTAGCAAATCTTCAACTATCCGCTTGGATCGGATGTCCGAGAATCCTTTCCCCAAAGCATGGTAGGCAAGTGTTGAATTCTATGACCTCCACATACTCACCCCAGAAATTTCATGGCTTTCATGTCCTCGGCCTCATATTCGTCTTCCGAAGTTTCTTCGTCGTCGCTTGCCGACAACCAACCATTGTGCTCGGCTCCCATGGGCTCATTTCCGCATGATTGTTCCGCATTGTTTCCTGGATCCGGGGCTTCGCTTGACTCTTCGCTCTCGTCATCATCATCATCATCGCCGTCATCGGAATCATCTTCCCATACTATCGGGATTTCGCGGAGAGGGAACGCCGATCAAACCCGTTAGGGGAATATGGGTGCGTGCACTGCGTAAATTGTCATATGCTCCCATTCCCTAAGTGATAGATGCGACTCGCCTTCTCCTCCCGTAAACCGTGGGGAAGAGTGAGAGGGGGTGGCACGTATTTGACACTGTGCGTAATGTAGAAGGATTCTTCCTCCTCTCGATTCTTCGCCACCGCCTTCGGATCGTATTCGACTTCTCCGATAGCCGCTTGCAGAAGTGTACTAGCTCCGCATGTTCTTCGGCTTCTTTGCTAATAAGCCCCAAGCACGGGCGCCCGCCCGAAGCTTTCTTGCTCAATCTTTCTTGATCGCTCTAACCATCTTGTGTAAATGGTTCTTTCATGTTTTGACCGAATGTACCCAGCTTCTTCAAGATCAACTACCCCTTCATCCGAGAAATAGCGGGCCTCGTATTCTTGCAAGGAGTCTCCGACATGAGACCAAGATGGGTCGATTCGCTCAATATCCTCAAGGCCGAGGGGAATCCGACTCGGGATCCTCGACGAGGTTGGCCACGGGTATTTGGGGACCTTCATCAAGATCTTCCCGGGCATGCGAAGATTCTCCGCATTCAATCATATTTACTCGATTATGGTTCCTCGCAGAGGATTTTTGATCGTATTAGGCCCTTCGGGCCTTCCAACTTTCCTTGCTCTATTAGGCCTCGGATCGCCTTCTTCAAAGTGAAGCAATTGTCTCGTTAGATGTCCATGAGCTTGATGAAAAGCACAATACTTTGTAGTATCCACGGAGCATTCGGATTCCCGGGTTGGAAATTCTCCAAAGGCCGCAAAGCAAGCCTTCCTTCACCACCCCCTAAAGATGTCATTCAGAGGCATTCCAAAGTTTTCGAGGTTCATGACTCGTGGTCCGGGCTCTACTGGTTTTCCGGGAGCAAAAGGAGTTGTGTTATTGCATTCCCGTCCCGCATAGTTAATCATTTCTTTGCCTTTAGCAGGAGGGCAGTGTTTGCAGGAGGAGCCCGATATCCGTAGTGTGTGCAAAGAATTGCCGATTGTAGGCCTTTTCAAACTTAGCTGCGGAGTTAACCATGGCCCGTAAGTCTCGAGTACGGGAAGTGACCGAGGAGGCTCTCAGATGCGGTTTCGTGCATGACCGGAAGATGTCCAGCTTGTTCCTCTTCTAAGGAGGGATGGCCATTTCACCGAGTTTCGCATTCCACCGCTTGTAAAAGTCCCCAACATTCTCATCTGACGCCGCACCGTTGTTTGTAGGTCAACCCTATTTGTTTCCCACTCCAAGTTGGCCTTATATTTCTCTCGTGAAGGCATTGGTAATCTGGTCCCATGTAGCCCCGGCTTCGTGTTTCAAACGGAAGAACCATTTAAGAGCACTCGGACTTCAAAGATAGACTGAAATAGTCAGCCAACTGCTGATTGGTACATCCTTTGGCCTTCATCGCCAAGGTATATGTGTCCAAATGGGTTTTCGGGCATGCGGTACCATCAAAGAGGTCCAAGTTAGGCATCACGAATTTGTGGGGCAGAGGAACAATGGAGTCCGGGTCCGTAGGCCTAAGGCGCATTTCTTAGCGGCCAACTCGATCCGCGCTTTCATTTCCTTGTGTTGCTCCATGAACCAGTGCCGATGAGGGTCTTGTGGCGGAACCATGGCATTCAAGCTAGTGGCTGAGCTAGAGAGAGGAGCTACCACTGGCGGCAGACTGGTGGAGGGAACGGCCAATCCGGGGACGTAGGTGAAAACCTGTCCTTGGCCCAAATTGCCCGGGGGAGCATGAGTAGGATCCTGGGCGAAGGGATAGAATCTTGCGGCCTGCTGTTGATTTTCAACTGGCAAAGTAGGTGGAGGAAGCCCCGATGTAGCCGGATAACTTGAATTTCCAGACTGGGGCCCATAAGTAGGCTTAGGTGCAGGCTGCTGTCCCTGACTGTTGAATTGCATGGCCGGGCCGAGGCAATGGTGTATAACCCGGGGGGTACTGTGGTCCTGGTGATTCGGATGACACCGGGATGGAGGCTTGGTAACCCATAGAAGTCTGAGTGAGGAACGGATTTGTGTGAGGAGCAGCTGAACTAGTACTATTCTGAGGAGGGGCTCCTGACTGTGGCCCGTAACCAAGCCGTGGCGGCATTCCGAACCGCGGCCGTTGCTGTGAGGGTCCGGATTGATCGGTTCCGAACCGAGGTGGCATTCCAATTTGTTGGGGCATTCCGAGATAACCCCAACCATGAGAAGACATTCCATCGCTTTGTCCCCACCGAGGAACCGTGAACCGATTTGTGCCTGCCGCATGGATCCAGTGGTCCGTGGCCGGGAGCCGGCCGACCCGAAGACCGAGGAGCATGGGTTTTGGTAGTGGTACCATAGGAGGTGGGTGGTGGCATCCCGGAGTAGTCGTGGCGACCGAGAGTGGGGTTGGCATCCTCGTCTTCTTCCACGGTGAAGGTGCCATCGGGATTGAGGCCGGCGGCCGCACCATGGCTCTTAATAGCCTCCATAAGGCTATTTAGCCGTGCTTCCCGTCGTAACCTCATCTCGTTCGCTAACCGATTCCACCGTTGTTCGTCTCCGAGGGGTCCCGGGAGGCGGAGTGACGTTGTCCCCATCATTACCGGCCGACGCAGACATTCTCAAACCCGAGTCGGAACAAACGGCGAAGCCGATGACGCGCTGACTCTTCCCAACTAATCAAACGATGACCCTGTCCGGAACCAACCTTTGTGAGGAGTCATGGGGAAAAGGCACGAGGGTTCGATGTCCGGGAATGAAGGAGGGTAGGTGTTTGGGCTTTGGGGCTCATGCAACATGCGCTTATTTGTTCACGTTTACTTAAAACATGTTTTATTAACCTAATCGGTTGGAAAAGATTGCTCTTCTTTTCGCAAACTACTCGGGATCCCGGATCGGTGGGCCCCGTCACTACGCCTATAAGCCCCTCGTATTCCACCCGTATTTCGACCTCCCAGGGATGCCCCGGCGAGGGTCCTATAGGGCAAGCGGGTCCCACCGACCGAAAGAAAACGATCCTAAAAGCCTCGGCGGGTAATCGAGTCTTAACGAGCATTCGATGCAAATTACGGACAAAGCTGACGTCAAAGTCAAGATCATGTCCGAGGGCTCGACAAAAAAGTCGGCATGATTTGACCGATAAATGTCCACGATTGATCTTGACTTGTCGTCAATTAGGCCGTAATTAGGCATGGAATAATCATTAATCCTTGATGACTCGTCAATGCCGGGAGTCCGTGTATAATTTGTGCGCCGAGCCGAAGTCAAGGCGCCGGTCAATATCTTTGTCAAAGTCTCGCGGCGGAAAACCGGCGTAACTTCGACCGATTAGGGTCCCCGAAAGATATTGAGTCGGTATGCCGACAAAGGCTTGAAAGGAAAGGTCTATACACGTACAGGGCATGACATGCACAAACTAAAAACCAACCGGGTCTCTGACAAAGTGTGTCACTGGACAAGTGCATGGTCGACACGAGGCTCCATGGGATGTTTGGGTAGTCCTGTGCTTGCACCGAGAGGCGTAATAAGACCAAACGGGCCGCGACAAGGATTTCCCCGGGTTAGGGACGTAGTGTGCAGTGTATGGTCACGTGCGCGTAGTGTGCAAGCAGTCTATTTTCTTTTTCTGAGTAAAATAGAAATTTTCCATATGTCTTAAAAATATGATGCATGATTTTTTTTATTTTTTCTTTAAATTTTTTTTTTTTTTTTTTTTTTTTTTGAAAGTTTTTTTTTGAATTTTTTTTTTGAAATTTAATGAACACATAAGCATATAAGCACGAAAATTCCGACAGTTAGGGACATGATTCCGACAGTCAAAATTTTGACTTTTTCCGAGGCGGCCAAAACATCACGAAAAATGTGCAAAAATCAACACACACAAACAAATGATTTTTAAAGCCGGGACGGAAGCTTAACCCTCAAAAGCTTTTTTTTTTTTGAAAACAATGATACCGGTACGTGAGATTGTTAAACCACAATTTATCCCCGACTCGTGTTAGGAGGCGGTAACGGGAAGTTTAATGGTTTCCACCAATATACCAAATATCATTTTTTTTTGTAAAAGCTTATTTATCCCCAGCGGAGTCGCCACTGTGATGAATGTGCCCACCTAAAATTTCTCGCGGGAGGAATTCGATTTTTTGCGTTTCTTTGAAAAAACCAAATAAAACCCGGAAAAAGAACGGAGTCGCCACGCCATTTTTGTTTTAAGGGCCAAAACTTTGAAAAATGCCCGAGATTAGAGATTTGGGTTTGGAGGTCATGTTACACGCCGGGAAGGACGTTAGTGTGCACCCGGAATGCCTCGTAAAACGAGTCTTCCAAGCTGAAAATCATGTTTGTGTGTGTGTGTGTGTTTTGGCCAAAATAAGTTGAAACTCAGAAAAGTAAAAATTGGGATATCTTTTTAAGACTTTAAACTGATCCCATGATTTTTTGGAAGATTTTTGGATTGAGATTTGGTACTCAAAAGACCTTTTGAAGTTGAGAGTCACTTCTGCCAGAATGAAAAAGGCAGTGGACCTTTGATTTTGAAATGGATTCAAGGGTCTTAAAACTTCATAATATGGATAAACTCAGAGAATGAAAGTTGTTCCAGACACCTTAAATAAGATTTGTATGAAGGAATTTTCCATTTTGGAGAAGATTTGAGGGGTCAAAACCTTATGGAAATCTCAGATATGAGATCTGGATTCCCAGAAGCTGATGAACTGGCCTCTAAAAGAAAATTTGAAAAGAGGAGTTTTACTCACCCAAAAAATAAAGTAAAAATATGTCTGGAAATCTATGGATGTTGGCTACAAAAAGTGTTTTGTAGTCAACACCAAATTCCAAGTTTATCTGTGTCCAAAAATTAAGACAATGGACTGGGGTCTTGGAAAATTGCTACTGGACAGCAACTTCTCAAGAAAGAAAATATGATTTTAAAAGGGGGTTTTTTGCATCCATGCTTGTCCCCATTTCCCTAGGTTTTGGTTAGTGATCACTTGACATTTTAGTGGTGAATCAACTATACCAAACCATCCTTGGGGTACATTAGGACTAAGCACTTCATTTGCTTGGGAAGGGGAATTTTATCCTTTGAAATCAAGATTTGTTGCTTGAAAATGGTTTTTAGGGTTTTGAAAATGTGTTTTCTTTGCAAGAAAGTAAGAGAACTTGAAAATAATATTGATCCTTGTAGAAGATCATCCATGGAGATGAACTTCCATGGTGATCTTCTTGGATCTAAGACAAGAAGGTGAATGAACTACATTTTGTAGCTTGAAAATGCATGCATGGATGAGAGATTTAGGGTAAGAAGAGGGAGGTTATACCTATCTTCTTTGTGTTTTGGGGCTTTGGCTTGAATGTATGAGTGTTTGAGGCTTTGAATATGATGGTGAGTGAGTGAGTGAGATTTGGGAAGATAATCAAGAGAAAAGAGTGACAATTCAAGGGAATTCTCACTATTTTCTCAAGTATTTTCGCCAAGGTGCAACTGTGAATTGTGTTCTTCCTCCTTATTTTTGTGACTGGAGGGCTCAATTTATAGCCCTCTGAATTTTACAAAGGTATCCGCGCGGATAGGACCCTTCAGCGTGCACTGTTCATTGAATGCAGCTTCAGGCATTGGACACAAGGAATAATCTTTTCAAAATTCAAATTAATCAGCCAGTTTTTGTTTCCAGCCACTTCTATTTTTGGTTTTTCTTATTTCTTTTGCTTTTTTTGATTCCTTTCCTTGGTTTATCTTTTTTTGGCAATCCCTAATCTACCCTTACTTGGTTAGAAATGTTAGGAATGTTAGGAATTGTTAGAAATGTTATAACTTTCGTTAATTTTCTAACGAAAATTCTAACAAGCTCAAATTGGAGCACTTACACCTTGTTGCATGGCAACCTCCTGCTGTGGAGAAAAAGCCACCTTCTGGTGTTGGTGAGTCTATTTTCGAAAGAAAAACTGAAGATCAAAGGACTCTTGAAGAAATTCAGGCTGCTAATTATAATTCAAAAGCTATGGGTGCTATTTCCAGCCATGTTTCTGGAAATATGTACAAACTTATCACTAATGAGAGTGTAGCCAAAGCTGCTTGGGATATTTTGCAAACTCAATGTGAGGGAGCTCCAAGTGTTAAAGCTACGAGGCTTAGAATTTTAATGGATAGGTTTGAGTTACTTCGAATGGAAGAGTCTGAGGACATAGTTTCTTATGCTGCAAAAATCCATGAAATCTCCAATGAATGCACTAGCCTAGGAGAGTCAATTTCGAATGCTAGATTAGTAAGCAAAATCTTAAGAACTTTGCCTGAAAGGTTTAATATCAAGGTTGCTGTCATTGAAGAGACGAGTGACACCAACACAGTAGAATTAGAAAAAATTGTTGGTATTTTAACTGTGTTTGAGCTAAATCTTGAAGCTCAACAAAAGAACAAGGCAATAAGTATTGCTCTTAAAAGTTCTGCAGCTATTCCAAAGGAATTTGCTGACCTTTCTTCTGAAATTAATGAGTCTAATCTTGAGGAGGATGATGTGGTTGTAATAACCAAGAAGTTCAATTCTATTTTGAATAACAAAAGGAGAAACAAGTTTCCTAGAGAAACCTCTCGGGATTTAGAGAAACAAGATGATAATTCTGTTGAGGGGTCCAAGAAGAAAGGTTTTGATAACAAGAAATTATCTGAGTCTGTGCAATGTAGAGCATGTCGTGGCTTTGGTCACTTTGCTAATGAGTGTGCTAACACACTTAAGAAAAGGAGAATGAGTTACACTGCTTCTCTGAGTGATAGTGAGGATGAGGAAGAAGTGGCTAACATACCTGTGATAAACTGCCATCCTGTGTTTAATGCCTATTCTGCAGGAATTGAAGAAGGAGTTCCTGAGGAATATTTGGATGTGGTCCCAGATGTGAACACATCCGTTGACACATCTGATCTGATTTTCAATTGCTTCACTGTAAAAAGATATTCTGATGATGAAGATAGGGACATTCCCTATGAGGAACTTTTTGCGACCTACAGAAAGGTGCATACTGATTGGATAAAGGGGTTGGACAAAATTGAGGTATTTACTAAGGTAAATAAATCTCTTTCTGATAAATTAGTTGTTTGTGAAGATGAGAAAACCAAACTTTCAAAAGAAATTGAGGTGCTTGTTAAGGTAAATAAATCTTTGTCAGATAATTTAGCTGTTTGTGAAGATGAAAAAGCCATACTTTCAAAAGAGAATGATGATCAAAAAGATATCATTTCCAAACTTGAAGTTCTAATAACCAAGAGAGAAGTTGAATTCGAAAAATTCAAAACTGATTTTGAAAAAGCTGAAAGTACAGTAACCAAGTTAAATACTGGGAAAATGAAACTTGATGAAGCTATTGTTCTTGGTAAAACTGGAAAAACTGGCATTGGTTTTGAGAAAACAAAATTTGTAAAGGAAGGATGTGAGACTTCTACTTCAAAAAGTGTGGAAAAATCAATTTTGAGAGAAAAAAACTTTTTGAGTGAGAAAAGGCCAAGGAGAAGGCACTACATCTTGTCATTATTGCTTTGCTCCCGGGGCACATTAGACCCTTTTGTCACAAATTAAAGGTTGATAAGAAATCTGGTTTTCATCAGTCTCAGATGTGTGGAAAGATGTATACACATCCGGACACACATCCATGTAATCTGAGACCTCTGCACCACAAAAAGAAAAGTGAAAAACAGTGGGTGGCCAAACCAAGTGCTACCTGCAATATTGTTTACTCTTCCCTCAAGAGTAGTGTCTCTAGTTCTTGGTATTTTGATAGTGGGTGCTCTAGGCACATGACTGGGAACCAAGCTGTTCTAATAGACTATGAATCAATCTGTGGGGGAAAGGTGAATTTTGGTGGTGGTGCTCAAGGCAAAATCATTGGGAAAGGTACCCTAGATGTGAAGGGATTCCCAAAACTTCATAATGTGTATCATGTGGAAGGTCTTAGGACCAATCTCATTAGTATAAGTCAGTTATGTGATGATGACTTATATGTGAAGTTTGATAAGAAGATTTGTGAGGTGTTTGACGAGTCTAACACATGTGTCCTCACTGGTCTAAGATCATCTGACAATTGTTACAAGTTTTGTGACAATTTGTCTTGTTTAAGTTTTTCTGATGTGGTATTTGATGATACACTTGATTTTAACCTCAAAAATGCCAAGGAAGATGTTTCAGGTTATCAACTGGAGTGGAAATATGCTGATATAGGTGCTGAAGATATGAAAAGCACTGCAAAGGAAAAACAGGCAGATGTGTGTCCAGATGTGCAGAAGGATGTATCTGCAGATGTGAACACAACTGTTCCCACATCTGAACACACATCCACACAAAGAACTGAGTCTGTAGAAAGTTCTTGATTCGCAGGAGAAGCTATTTCTGAAAAAGACCATGTTGGGTCTGTTGATAGATCAAATGATATTTTGTCCAGAATTCAGAAAGATCACCCCACTTCTCAAGTGGTTGGTGAAATGCATGATCAAAGGCAAACCAGAAGGAATGAGAAGGTAAATAACAGTTATTTGGATGCTTTATGGAGTCATACATCCTTATACTTCAAGGTATGTTGTTACTGCTTTGTGTCTAACATAGTGGTATACTGTGACTTAGATTGGGCAAACAATTTTGATGATAAAAACAACTGTGTTCGATGTTCCTACCTTTGTAACATCCTTTATTCCTGGTATAGAAGGAGAAAAAGTTATGTCTCCTTGTTCATAGCTAAATATGTTGCCCTTGCAAGTTTCTGCACACAACTGCTTTGGATGAATCAAATGTTGAAAGATTATGGATTGAATAGCAAAGTTTTGACTGCTTTTTGTGATAACAAAAGTGCCTTGGACATATCTAAAAATCCTGTCCAACATTCTAGAACAAAGCACATTGATATTAGACATCATTTCATTAGAGATCTTGTTGAACAAAAAACTGTGAATCTGGAATTTGTTGGGACTGAAAATCAATTGGCTGATATATTTACAAAGGCATTAGTTTTGGAGAGATTTTCCTCCTTGAGGAAGTCTCTTGGTTTGTGTGATATCTAAGGTTGTGAGCACAAATGTGTCTCACATCCTCTAACACATCTGTATATTAGATTAAAAAAAAATTTAAAAATAAAAATTCAAAAAATATCATGCATTAGCACGAAATTTCTCAGTGTGGTCACTTGTGAGTCTTCATCTTGACATTGTTTTTGATCACTTAATTGTGAGTATTTCCTGTCCATGTTATCTTTTGATGACTTGGTATAACCTTCCTAGGTATCTCACAGTGGGTGCAATAAAAGAAAAAAAATATATGTGAGAAACAGCTGCTTCACCCTTAGTATGAAGCCATACCATTGTGATCAAGTGATTTTCATAAGAAAACTTGAAGTCAAACTTGACAAGATCATTGGGAAAAAGGGCTATCTTTGGGATCAAGTAAAGTGAAAGCTACTCACAATGCAAAAATCCACATAAAAAAAAAATTTGGTGGATGCATCCTAGAGGCTGTGCAGATTGGATTATTGCTCATTGACTTTTTGTGATCTAAATGTGTCCCTAAATGTGACTCACATCCTATGCCACATCCATAAGCTGAGAATTTTTCCATCACCTGTGTGTTTGCATCATGCTAGGCATACTGCATTTTTTAGGACATATAGGAGCTTTGTAAATATGCTAGTTAATTTATTTTCATTCTTAATTTATTCTTTGATTTAACATGTTTTTGTTTTCCAATATCTCCCATGAAAGAAAAAGGTGTGTATCAATCCTTATTTAAAAAGGTTGGATAATTTTGAAAGGGATTCTGTTGAAAAAGATATGGCTGAAGTGATTTTTTGTTACCATAAAACGTTGGCAAAATTTTGACTTATTCTAATCCCTAATTTTTTCGTGATTTGGTGTGTGGTAATATCAAAGGGTTATAGCCGTTGGAGGATCTTTGTGAAATTTTGGCTGTGTGAGACCTTTTTGGAAAAAGAATTCCTTAATTCAGTTGGAAAGGGGGAGTTGTAGGTTTTATTGTGTGCCTCATCTGTCACATCTCTTTAATCCTTCATTGTGCTTATTTCCCCTCTACCCCAATTTTTATCTCACACACACACACCATATATTTCTCTCTCTCTCTGTCTGTCTAATCAATATGCAGAATCAATGGAGCTGAAGCTGTGGATGTGCGTCAGGATGTGGCCACATCTTGTCACACATCTACAGATTCTTTTGATGCAATCGTGGAAGCCTTTGATGCATAAATTGTTGCAGTTGTTGCCCTCAATGCTCAACTGTTTGCCTCCCAGACACATGCCAAGAACCTTACAGGTTTTTGAAGGTGGATCTCCATAAATGGGTGACTTCACTTTCTAGTCAAAAAGGGGGAGAAGAAGAAAAAGGATGAGAATGATTCTGATGTTATCTTTGCTGTTGCTGCTGATGTTTCAGTTGGGATGCTTAAATTCAGGGGGAGCTTTAATGTTTGTTCTTACTGGTGAATGAAACATCAACATGTTTGCTTTTAATATTCGTTTTAGTTACTTGTTAGTTTTAGTCTTGATCTATAATCCCTAAATACATTTGCTGAATGGTTGCTTTAGTTTACATTTGTTGAACTACAATTTTTGGTACTGACTTGTTCTATGCAATTTTGTGTGGATGTGTTGACACATCTGCACACACATCCATTCAGGGGGAGTTTTCGAATCTGAAAATATTGATCATAGTAATCAAATCATAAATCTTTAGTTTTGACCAGAAAGTCCAAAATAGGGGGAGATTGAAAGCGTGTGCTTTTTAGGGAACAAATATGTTTCCTATTTCGAACCAAATAAGCATATTTGGTGATTTGATTTTAGGACTTTCATGGAAAGATTTATATTTTCCTATTGTGAAAAGGATTTTAGTTTTAAGAAATAAAGTGTTTCCTATTTCGAATCAAAGAGGAATTTTTGATAAGTTGATTTTATGCTTTCATGAAAAGATTCATAAGTATCCTACTTTGAAAAGGACTTTGTAAATAGAGTAAATATCTTTTATTATTCTACTTTGAAAAGGACTTTGTAAATAGAGTAAATATCTTTTATTTATGTACATAGTTTTATATTAGGACTAACCTACTAACAATCTATTCCTTTGTGAGTGTGCTTTATGTTTCCTTGTAGGAATTGAATTCTCACATATGGAAGAGTTTGGATTCGTGAAGATCTTCTCCAAGGTGCCTATAAATACAAGAGACCAGCACAAGAGAAGATAGAGCTTGAGAGATTTATTCAGAGAGAAAAACACTCTTTGTTCTTCACGTTTTCATAATATTATTTTAGGTTGTGAGTGTAGGTTGTGACATACATCCGAAACTCACATCTACGTTTTTGTCAAGTTCTTTGTTTTACTTCTGATTGGAATAGAGTCTACTTGGGAAAGGGAGTCCGTTTCTTATCGTAGAAAGGTGATTAGAACTTGTTTAGTATTTTCGTCTTTTAGTTTTCACTTATTCGTATTTTTGTAAGTAACAAAGTTTTTATAGTGAAAAGTTTTTGGGCGTAAGCCTAGTTTCTTGATCTCATAGATCGATAGCGTATATAACTCTTGAGTTATTGCTTTTAATTTGTTTTATTCCGCTGCATTATCTGTGGATGTGTGGACAGTTGTGAGACACATCAGTACTCACATCCGTGCCTGTTGTGTGATTAAGTTTCCTAGCTACACGAAACTTTCACCCATCTTGTCAAATATGGAGCCTTACTCTTATCGACGACCCCACTTCCTTCGAAAGCGCCGTCGCCGAGGGCTACAGTAAGTGCTCCAATTTGAGTTGTTAGTATTTTTGTTAGAAAACTAACAAAAGCCTTCACATTCTTAACCTAAACCTTAACTTTTCTAACAAAATCTAACTTTTCTAACAAAGCAAGGGTAAGTTGGGGATTGCTATTTGGAGTTAAACAAGGTAAGGAATCTCACAAAGGGTAAAAATCCGAAAATAACAATCTGTAAGTAACAGCTGGTTGAGTATTTGAAAAAAATATTCCTTTTGTCCAAAGCCTGGAGCAGCATTAAATGAACGATTGCACGGCATTTGGATCCGCGCGGACAGAAATGTAATCCACGCGGATAGTTTTGTCACCCCCAGTGGCCTATAAATAGAGCCCCTCAGTCTCATTTTTAACAACAACAATTCACTCACAACAGCATTCTGGCGAAAATATTAGAGAAAACAGTGGGAATTTCTTAATTGCCACCTTTTTCTCTTAATCATTTTCCCAAATCTCGCTCACTAAACACTCTCAAAACTCTCTTAAATCCACAAGCTCAAGCTTAAATCAACACTAAAGAGGAGGATTAGAGAGAAAACATAGAGGACTTAAGTGTTATCTACTTGTTTTCTCTTTGACCAACTCTATTAACAAACACTAAACACACTTAAGTCTTGAATCTATTCAAGCCAAACACAACATTAACAAGAAGATTGGGCTTAACCATCATTGGTAAACCCTCATTCTTTAAAACCCTAAAATACTCTTTAATTTCATGTCTTGATTTACATTTTTATCTTAATTTGCTTGTTTAAAGTTCTATTCACTTTCTTTGTTCTTAATTTACTTGTCTTAAGCTTAAATCTTTACTTCTTTTTTGTTGTTAGTTTGACCTAAGATGGTCATCTTTGGGGTTAAGTCCCCATGATGATCATCTTAGGGTTTAACTTTCTTTCCTCTTAGTTAATTTCTCTTCTTAAAAAACCTTTTTTTTTATAAAATCCCTCTCCCATTTTGCTCTAAACCTCCATTAATACCCCAAGGATGACTTGATATGATACAAAGCAATGAATCACCAATCAAGTCTAGGGATGAAAATGGGGTGGAAATAGATGCAAAACCCTTAAAATCACATTTTCCTTCAAGAGTATGTTGCTGTCCAGTAGCATTTCTCTGTGACCTCAGTCCATTTTCCTATTTTTTGGACACAGTAAAATTTGGAATTTGGTGTTGATTACAAAATAATTTTTATAGACAACATCCATAGGATTCCAGACATATTTTTACTTTATTTTTTACGTGAGTCTAACTGCCTTTTCCAAATTATTTTTCAAAGGTCAACCCTAAAGTCATACCAAAAATCATGAGACTTGTTTAATTTCTTACAAAGAGTTCTCAATTTTTAGTTTTCTCAGTTTGCATTTATTTTAACCAAAGAAACACACACACATACACACAAATGGTTTTAAATTAGGAAGACTCGTTTTACGAGGCATTCCGGGTGAACCCTAACGTTCTTCCCGAAATGTAACGTGACCTCCGAACTCAAATCTCTCATTTTTGGGCATTTTTCAAAGTTTTGGACCTAAACTAAAAACGGCGTGGCGACTCCGTTTGATTTTTCAAAAAATGAAAATCGGGTACATCACACTAACGACCATTTATGGGGACTTAGTCACATTGGAAGGCACCGACACGGGTGGAATACCCATACTAGAGATCAAACAAGATGAGGATGGTTTCATGCTGACTGGCTTCATAGTCAAGTCCCCTAAGGTCCAAGTTTGCAACATGGATCTGACTGTCACCCGGGACAATGAGGATGATGAGAAAGATGAATTACCTGCCTGGTCTGGGTCTCGAAAAGTACCTACAAGGAACTCACAAGGTCATCGAGGTGAAGGAACATAAAACTCGCCATGACCTGGGATATGAGCCAACCTCAGAGGGGATTGCAAAAGAGAAAGAAATTGCTCGGAAGAGAGCCGCTGCAGGAAAGGTCCCTTTCAACGATCCCAAATCTCCCTCTTTCAACCTTGACATGACTGACTACTTCGTGAAAGGCTCTCCACAGCTAAATGATGCCACAGCCAAAAAGCCCACTCCTACCGAAGGTTGGCTGAAGCTACAGGAGGACCTCAGTAAGTTCAGGGGAACCAGAGCCAACCTCGTCCGTAGAATGTTCCTCGACCTACCCGAGATACCTGGGGCTACTACCACCATGAAGAGCAAGTACACTTTCAAAGGGGTACCAGAGTTGGTAAAGCAGTTTGAGAAACTCAACGAAGTCATTTCGACTGTCGAAAAAGCCACAACAGCTGAGTTTGAATTGGTCATGCCAAAGAACAAGACTCCAGAATTCTCCCTAGATGAATGGGATGGTCCCGTCATGCAGCAGATGTTTGGGGAAGAAGTGCACATTCCAGACCTGATCGACTGGGGCTCAATGAAAGATATGGTCGCAGTGATTGAAGCAGGAGGACAGAAGCCGCTAGATCCCCGAGCCATGGTCATACAGTCTACCATGCCCTTGAAGAATTGGGAAACTCTCTCCGGTCCGTCCGCAAGCAAAGAAGAAATGGTCACAAAGCTTGGATCGGTTCCCCATTCCCTTGTGTCAGCTTATTTCAAGTCCTCCGAGTCTCTTGTCATCGAATTCGAGTCCCTAGAGTCGTCTGATGGCCTTACGCCAGAAGACTATGAAGTTGTAGCCAATGTTGTACTTTCTTTTACTCTGAATGAAATCATCGACCTTTTCGAGTATCCCCTGATTGCCACTTTAACTAATGATAAATTAACTAACAACTTAAAAACGGTTAATAATGATTCACTAGATAAAGATGCAGACACACTAAACGAACAATACATTAAATAAATCTTTAAGCAGATTGTTGAGAAAGAGAAAAACTGAGCCCAAGCTGCCGAGGAGATTTTGACTCGTGTGAATCTGGGAACTGTAGAAGAGCCTAAAGAGACGCAGGTTGGTAGTTTCTTCGACGGGCCCGAACAAGCAACTCTGACTGAACTACTCAAGGAATTTATGGATGTGTTTTCATGGTCTTACAAGAATATGCCCGGCCTCGATCCCTCCATAGTGGAGCATCGAATACCGTTAGATCCAGAAGTCAAGCCAGTCAAACAGAAGCTGAGAAAGATCAAACCTGAGTGGTCGTTACAAGTAAAGGAAAAAATTGAGAAGATTCTCAAAGAAGGAGTCATCCGGGTCATTGAGTACCCCACCTGGCTCTCCAACATCGTAATAGTCACCAAGGCTAATGAAAAAGTCTGATACTGTGTGGATTTCAGAGATCTTAACAAAGCTAGCCCAAAGGATGACTTCCCCCTGCCCAACATTGACATGCTGGTGGACACCACGGCCAATTACGAGGTCAAGTCTTTTGTTGACGGTTTCGCCGGCTACAACCAGATCAAAATGGCCGAAGAGGACCAAGCTAAGACAACTTTCACTACCCCCTGGGGAACATATTGCTATACAGTCATGCCCTTTGGTCTGAAGAACGCTGGGGCTACCTACCAGAGGGCTGCCACTGCCTTGTTCCACGACATGATTCATAAATAAATAGAGGTCTACGTGGATGACATGATAATCCACTCCAAAGGATCCGATGGCTAGCACTTCATCGATTTGAGAAAATTCTTCGACCGCCTCAGAGAACATTCCATGAGGCTGAATCCAGCTAAATGCCCCTTCGGCGTCAAGCGAGGTAAAGTGTTGGGGTACATGGTGACCGAACGGGGAATCGAAGTGGACCCTCAAAAGATCAAAGCCATAGTCGAGATGAAACCACATCGAACACTGACCGAGGTCAAGTCTTTCATGGGAAGGCTACAGTACATAAGCTGTTTTGTTAATCAACTGACCTCCATCTGCGAGCCTATCTTTAAGTTGATGTAGAAGAGCACATCCACTGAATGGAACCCAGAATGCCAGTTTGCTTTTGAAATGATCAAGGCATACCTTGTGAATCCCCCGATCCTTTGCCCCCCACACCGGCAGAAGCCACTACTGGTGTACCTGACTGTCGCAGACACCGCAATTGGGGCTATGCTGGCATAGGAACAAAAGGACTCTAAAGTCGAAAACGCCATTTATTTTGTGAGCAGGAAATTACAAGGCAGATAACTCAACTACTCAGCATGTGAGAAGACCTGCGCAGGCCTGGTGTGGGTAGTGGGAAAGTTGAAGCACTACATGCAGTCTCATTTGGTGCATTTGGTCTCAAAACTAGATCCCATCAAGTACTTGTTCGACAAGCCCTCCCTCTCCATGAGATTGGCAAAGTGGTCGTTCTTTCTGGCCGAATACGACATCACTTATGTGACGAGGAAATCCGTAAAATGACGGGTAATGGTGTAAGTGCTCCAATTTGAGCTTGTTAGTATTTTCGTTAGAAAATTAACGAAAGTTATAACATTCCTAACAATTCCTAACATTCCTAACATTTCTAACAAAGCAAGGGCAAAGTGGGCATTGTTATTTAAGGATAAACCAAGGAAAGGAATCAAAAAAGCAAAAGAAATAAGAAAAACCAAAAATAGAAATGGTGGAACAAAAAGCGTTTGTTTAATTTGAATTTTCAAAAGATTATTACTTGTGTCCAAAGCACAGGCGACATTTAATGAACAAAGGCACGGCCCGAAGACCCTATCCGCGCGGACATCATTGCATTTTTCAGAGGGCTATAAATTGAGCCCTCCAGTCTCAAAAATAAGAGAGAAGAATACATTTCCTCAACTGCACTTTGGCGAAAATAGAGAGAAAACAGTGAGAATTCCATAGAATTGTCACCTTTTTCTCAACTATTCAACCAAAATCACACTCACTCAAACACTCTCATATTCAAGCCTCAAACACTCTTACATTCAAGCCAAAAACTCCAAAACACAAAGAAGATAGGTATAACCTCCCTCTTCTTACCCTAAATCTCTCATCCATGCATGCATTTTCAAGCTACAAAATGTAGTTCATTCATCTTCTTGCCTTAGATCCAAGAAGATCACCATGGAAGTTCATCTCCATGGATGATCTTCTACAAGGATCAACATTATTTTCAAAGCATTCTTACTTACTTGCAAAGAAAATACATTTTCAAAACCCTAAAACTCATTTTCATACATCAAATCTCATTTTCAAAGGATAAAATTCCCCTTCCCAAGCAAATGAAATGCTTAGTCCTAATGTACCCCAAGGATGGTTTGATATAGTTGATTCACCACTAAAATTTCAAGTGATCACTAATCAAAACCTAGGGAAATGGGGACAAGTATGGATGCCAAATCCCCTTTTAAATCATGTTTTTCTTTCTTGAGAAGTTGCTGTCCAGTAGCAATTTTCTAAGACCCCAGTCCATGGTCTAAATTTTTGGACACAGATAAACTTGGAATTTGGTGTTGACTACAAAACACTTTTTGTAGCCAACATCCAGAGATTTCCATACATATTTTTACTTTATTTTTTGCGTGAGTAAAACTCCCTTTTCCAAATTTTCTTTTGAAGGTTAGATCACCAGTCTCTGGAAGTCCAGATCTCATATCTGATATTTCCAGAAGGTTTTGAGTACTCAAATCTTCTCCAAAATGAAAAATTCTTTCAAAAAAATCTTATTTGAGGTGTCTGGAACAACTTTCATTCTCTGAGTTTTCTCAGATTATGAAGTTTTAAGGCCCTTGAATCCATTTCAAAATCAGGTGTCTACTGCCTTTTTCATTCTGGCAGAAGTGGTTTCCAACTTCCAAAAATCTTTTGAGTACCAAAACTCAACCCAAAAATCACACCAAAAATCATGGAATCTTTCCAAAGTCTAATAAAGAATTCCCAATTTTTACTTCCCTCAGTTTCAACTTATTTTGGCCAAAGTAACACACACACACACACACACACAACAAATGGTTTTTAGCTTGGAAGACTCGTTTTACGAGGCATTCCGGGTGCACACTAACGTCCTTCCCGGCGTGTAACATGACCTCCGAACCCAAATCTCTAACCTCGGGCATTTTTCAAAGTTTTGTCCCTTAAAACAAAAATGGCGTGGCGACTCCGGTCTTTTTTCGATAGATTTTCCAAAGAAACGAAAAATTTCAAAAGTTAAACCTTTTTCGGAAAAAAAATTTTGGCGGCACATCGTTACAAATGGCAGACCAACTGGCTGACTTCCCAAGTGAAGAATGCTAAGGACCCAAACCTCAATTCCCTGACGAAGGAATTTTTGCTCTAGAAGGAGAAAATCGCTGGCAACTCTTCTTTGACGGAGCAGCTAACAAACGAGGAAATGGGATAGGAATGCTCCTGGTCGACCCCACTGATGAACATACTCCCATAGCCATAAAGCTCAACTTTGAAGTCACTAACAATGCCGCCGAGTATGAAGCATGCATAGCCGGAATGGAGGCAGCCTTAGAAAGGAACATCCAAGAGTTGGAAGTATATGGTGACTCTGCTCTCATAATCAACGAAGTCTCCAACAAATGGAAAACAATTGATCCAGGTCTGCAGAAGTATCACACCTATATGGAAGACCTCGCAGCCTAGTTCAAGGAGGTCAGCTTCCACTACTTGCCCAGAGACCGCAACAGGTTCGCAGATGCTCTGGCTACACTAGCCTCCCTTATTAAATACCCAAAGGAAAACCAGTCAAACCCTTCAGGGTTGGGAGAAGAGAGAATCCAGTCTACTGCTTTGAAATCAAAGCAGAGAAAAAAATCGGTAGACGACCCGTGGCATGCTCAGATATATCAGTACTTAAAAAGCGGTGAAGACTCCTTCAAAAATGAAGACGGGGAATACAAAGAAGGGATCAAGGCAAAAAGTATGATGGCCCTGAAATGCTTGGCTTCCCACTACGTCCTTCTGGGGATACGCTGTACAAAAGGCATTATCGAGGTCCCCTCTTATGCTGTATCAGCCAGCAAAGGGCTACCGAGCTAATGAACGAAGTACATGGCGGTACCTGTGGCCCCCACATGAAAGCTCGAGCCTTAATGCAGGTCATACTGAGAATGGGCTACTTCTGGATCTTTATGGAGACGGATTGCATCCAGTTCGTGAGAAGCTGCGACAAATGTCAACGCTATTCAAATCTCAACCATTTTCCTCCACACGACCTCTACTGCATGACAACCCCTTGGCCTTTTGTTACCTGGGGAATTGACGTCATCGGCAAAGTTACACCACCAGGAAGCAACGGTTACGAGTTAGTCCTGGTAGCCATAGACTACTTCACCAAATGGGTCAAGGCCAAGTCTTACAAAGTCCTCAATTCTAAGAAAGTGGCCCTCTTTATTAAAGAAAACATCATGTACAGATACGGGTTGCCGGCCGAAGTAATTTCTGACAATGGTTCCTGTTTCGAGGGAGAATGCGACAGTTGTTGACGAGAATTCAAAATCACCCGTCACAAGTCGTCCCATTATCGGCCCCAAACCAATGGTCTTTGTTGAAGCGGAAAATAAGACTCGGAAAACATCATCGGAAAGATGGCCGTCGAGAGCGAGAGATTGGCCGAGACAAGCTCCACCTTGCCTATGGGGATACGAACATCCGTCGAGCGCCACGGGAAATGCCATTTGCCCTCACTTACGGAATGGAGGCCGTGCTCCCAATCAAATTGGAAATTTCCTCACTCCGCGTGTTGTTGGAAAATCGGATCAACGAAGTCTAGTGGCTCCAGTCGTCATGATGAGTTGGCCCGGCTAGATGAACGCTGTCTAAAAGCCATGGAACACACCCGGGCATATCAATCAAGAATGGCCAGAGCCTTTGACAAGAAAGTGAAACATCGGGATATCCAAGAAGGCGACCTCGTTCTAAAAGAGAAGCCTCCAACCCATGCCAATCCACTTGGCAAATGGGAACCCATCTGGATCGAACCTTATGTAGTTCAAAAGATCTTTTCTGGAGGAGCCATGCAGCTCGCAGACTTAGATGGAAGTCCCTTCGTGCATCCAGTGAACGGAGACAAGCTCCGCAGATACTATGCCTGAAGATCAAGTCACTTCCCTCCAAAAGTGCCAAAAGAGTAATACCAAACTAGGTTGAAAATCCGAAAGGGCAGCCTAGGTAAAAAACAGGGTTGCACCTCTCTCGTCCCTCTCCCTACCTCCCCTTTCTAAAAAAAAAAAACAATTCATAGAGTCGAACTACGTAGACTTGAGCCCCTTAGTCCACTTGTAAGATGGAAACGTAGGCAGCCGAAAACGGTTCGGTCTAAAACATAAATAAACATCATATTTTGTCATCACCAAAATGACCGCATCTGCGTCTCGAAAAACTCTAATGCAATTCACCTTTCCATTACAGTTAAAAACTTCTTGATGAGTTCAAGCCCGGTCTACTCTTAAACTCACAACTGCGCTAAAAGAAAAGACATAAAAAAATACATAACTAAAAACTGATGTGTCTGCAAGGGCGATCAATGGATACTCAAGGGTCTAGCCACTAGTGCCAGTATCCCCCTCTGTCCTCCTCCGTCTCCTCCCGCCATGCCTTGTGTTCTTCCTAGGCACGGGAATGATGTCCGTCCTCCTCCTCCCTAGCTGCGGCATAGGGGTCGGGTCCATCAAGCCCCGCCTCATCTCAGGCTACAGTCGCCTGACCCTCGTCTCTGATTTCCTGCCTCCTAGGTAGCGTCATGGGAACTCTATCCATCTGTCGTTCCATTCTCATCTCGTAGTCAAACATATCATCTCCACTCCTGTCATATAGGCTAGCCCTCGCCTTAGTTCTCCTCAATACTGAAACCGAGACATCTTCTGGTCCCACCATGGCCTCACGCCTCCTCATAAGAGTCACCTGAGTCTCCCCCATGTGTCCCTCATACCAATCCAAGTACCAAGGGGACAGATAAATGTGCTCACAGGACCTTTGAGAAGGACCATAGGAGGGAAAGCATGGTACCTCCATACTCGGGAAAGGAAGAAAAATGCGGATGTGTCATCCATGGGAATAGACATCACCACCCGGGTGGCAATATCATCACGGCCCTCCAAAGGAACCTGCTCCATCCCAAATTGTCTGAGAACCAAAGCCGGAATGTAGAAGGTAGACCAACTGAGCCCCGGAAGCATGACCACCGGAGATCCCTCCTGAAGCGTCCTCCTAGTCTCAATCTGCCAGTGCGAAATCCACCATCGGATGTCACAGGTACGGCCCGAGCCATCGAGCTCCCACGAGGCACGATCCCGATCTCGGTGTAGCGCCCTCCTGGCAAAGGTCCATGGCTTGAACACGAGTGGAGCCTCCTGCAGGACCCCTAGCCTCTCCATCAACCACATCGACAAAAGGAATGGGCTTCCCCCGTTGTGAATGTGTGCCCCAAATTTTGTTTATTGGAATTCACGCGAGTTTGAAGACATCCGAGTTATTTGAAAAACGGAGTCGCCACGCCATTTTGATTACCTCAAAACTTTGAAAAAAAGGTTTTATGGGTTCGGAGGTTAAGTTACCCCTTGGGAAGAACGTTTGGCGTTCACCCAAAGTGCCTTCTTAGGGAGCAAGTCTCCCAAGATTTCATTAATCGTGATTGCTTGCGTGCTTTCTTTGTGTGCATGTGTTTGAGAGTAAGGGGGGAATGTCCCAAGTTGTCTTCCGGACGTACAAACCATTTGTTGGTTGTCGCTCGGGATTCCTTGGAATTTATGTATTTGGGATTATGATCCCGTCCTCATCTTATGACTTGTGATCATCGCATTTTAAACCTCGGGACCCTCGGGACTTGCGTGATCGAGAGAATGACTCTCTTTTGGTCAAAGATGAGGTTCTTTAGGAAGGAATGTCCTTAGCCCATCAATCCTACGCTTTAAGATGGTCGAGCTCGTATAGAGGCTTCATACTCATTCTTAAGCGATAATCGGAGATATAGGGTTCAAGGTTATCCTTTTCCTAAAGAAATCATGAACCTTTAATGGAAGGAACGATGCAAAGATGAGAACTTTTACACCGGTCCGTTCCAAGGTTAGGGGAAAGGGGGGGAATGCATGATGAAAAATGACTCTTTAATGAAAAGATGACATTTTGGTTTTAGCAAATGATGCTTTTTGATTTAAATAAAGGATCTTTATTGCAAATGATGCATAAAGATAGGATTTTTATGCAAATGATGCATTAGAAAAAGGGGTTTTGATGCAAAGGATGCATTTTTATTGAAAAGATTGGATCTTTATGTACAAAGGATGTATAAAGATGACTTTTTTATTTGAAAATGGGGATTTTAGGTGCAAAGGATGCACCTTTATGAAAAAAGACTATATTTTTATGACAAATGAGGTCTTAATGCATGCAAAAGGGGAAGGGGGTGATAAAGAAATGATCTTTATGAATAAATGCCAAGTCCCAAGCAAGATATATGAATGCAATGAGCAAGTATATCAATTAAAATGCAAGGTTAGGGCGTGCGAGGTTACCAATCGTTTCCTTCGCTTCTTCGGACGGAGCTAGGAGGAGAGGTTCGTCTTGGGTCTTCAAGGAGGAGGGAGATGGCTTCTTGAGCTTCTTCTTCGCCTTCTTGAGCCTTCAAGGGTGTTCTTCACGTCTTGATTATATTACTATGGAGTGTGTGTGTCTTGTTGTTGTTGTTCTTCTCCTTTGAAATGGGTAGAGGAGGGCTCTATTTATAGGCAGTCTGGATAAGGCAAATGAAGCCGTGCGGCTGCAGGTCCTTTGCAAATGAGGCCGTGCGGTCTTATCCATTGTGACTCAGCATTCTAGAACCATGCAAGGTGGCATTATTCTAGAACCTTCTCCCTAATTAAGAAAAACGTGTTTTCTTAATTAGGAAGGCTTCCTTCAGCCCTAATTTGATTTTGGGTACATTCCGGGACATTTCGGAACACTAGGAAGGTCAGGGAATTACCGGAAAACTTACCGAAATTGCCGGAAATTTAAGGAAGGCATGAGCCAGTTGGGTACTTACGAAGCCCTCGGCAACGTCACTTGCAAGGCGAGTGGGGTTGTCGATAGAAAAGGATCCGATCTCGGCGAATGCCGAGACGGATTGGGTGACCAAGGCGGTCGAGTGGGTGAACCTTTTGGAAGGCTACCTACGTATCCGGAGGAATCAAGCCAGCCGTAGTTCGGAATTAGGATCATTTGGGGAAGGAAGAAGAGAAAGCGGTCTCTTGCTTAGGGAAAAAGAAGGAGAAAATGACCTAGGAGATCAAGCAATTGATCCTCCGGGGATATGCTAGGAGTGACCCAGGTGGTCGGATATCTGAACTTCTATGAGGGGGCGCTTTATCACTGAGGAGTGACAAAGAAACAGGGTGACCAAAGTGGTCGAATGGCTGAACCTTTTATAAAAGGCTAACTACGTATCCCGGAGGAATCAAGCCTTGATCGTAGTTCAAGCATCACTAGAAAGTTAGGAACGATGTCTAGGATCCTTGAGATTTTGACAATTCGGAGAGGCATCACTTTGATGAAGCTAGAGCTTATGGCGCTATCTCTTTATGACGGAGATAGAGGTAACTTAAGTTGGGAAACTTGAGCGTACGTCACTATTCGCGGATAGAGGTAGCACAAGTTGGAATGACTTGGGCATACGTCACTATTCGCGGATAGAGGTAGCACAAGTTGAAATGACTTAGGCATACGTCACTACTCGCGGATAGAGGTAGCACAAGTTGGAATGACTTGGGCATACGTCACTATTCGCGGATAGAGGTAGCACAAGTTGGAATGACTTGGGCATACGTCACTATTCGCGGATAGAGGTAGCACAAGTTGAAATGACTTGGGCATACGTCACTATTCGCGGATAGAGGTAGCACAAGTTGAAATGACTTGGGCATACGTCACTATTCGCGGATAGAGGTAGCACAAGTTGGAATGACTTGGGCATACGTCACTATTCGCGGATAGAGGTAGCACAAGTTGGAATGACTTGGGCATACGTCACTATTCGCGGATAGAGGTAGCACAAGTTGAAATGACTTAGGCATACGTCACTACTCGCGGATAGAGGTAGCACAAGTTGAAATGACTTGGGCATACGTCACTATTCGCGGATAAGTAGCACAAGTTGGAATGACTTGGGCATACGTCACTATTTGCGGATAGAGGTAGCACAAGTTGAAATGACTTGGGCATACGTCACTATTCGCGGATAGAGGTAGCACAAGTTGGAATGTCTTGGGCATACGTCACTATTCGCGGATAGAGGTAGCACAAGTTTAGAGTTCTGACAATTCGGAGGTTGTCACCTAGTGTTATCCCGTTATAACGGAATTAACGAAGGCGACTGGGAATAGAGCTTGATTGCTAAAGAGATAAGGGATATTTTCTGAAAAGATGTTATCTTGGTTAAAAGATAACGGTAATTGCATGCCCAAGTGGAAGGTCCAGGGGCAGGATTGTAATTTCTGCTCAGAGCGAATGAAGCCGCCCGGCATGAGATGAAGAAAAAGGAGCCGTACGGCTAGAGACCTGTTTTTTCCAGATTATTTAAAATCAGATTTGAACGGGCATTGGGCATTATTGCCGCCCAAGAACTGCCGAGGAAGAGAGAGAGAAAGGAGAGAATTTCTTCAAAATTCTTCAATTCCCTTTGCTTCTATCGATTGGAATGGATCCGGAGGGTAATCCCATACCGAGGCAAGCAAGAAGGAACATCTCCGCGGCTGCGAGAAGGAGGAGAAAGGAGCTCGTTCGGACGGAGAGGAAGTATGACTTCCTTACGCCTCCATCGGAGCTTTATCCGGGAAGAAGGGAGCATAAATCAACGAACCCGCGATCGGTTGGGGTAAGCATTCTCATTTTGCTCAAATCCGATGATTTTGCTTGAATTTTGAATGATTTAGGGCTTGACCCGAATTTTAGGATTTTCCTAGGATTTTTGAATGATTTTGAGATGCATGAACAACCGATGAGGCTAAGAATATGCATGTGCAATTTTATTTGATGAAAAAAATATGAGAATGACTCACTTTTTTCTCGCAAAATGAAGTAAGAATAAGATTTGTCTAAATGAGACGAAGTTCTTGCCTTGTGCTAGAACTAGGTCAAAATTCTGATTTTCAATGAGAAAACATGATTTTGGAAGATGAAAATGATTCATGCATGCCGTTTTATTTGAAAAATAATGCTTATGTGCAAAGAATTGTGATTTTGTGCTTTAGGAAAGCAATGACGCGTTTCAAGTGATGAAAGACACGTTTTTGATGCAAAAGATATGTTAGAAAAACTTTTATGAATGCTTTTCTTTTGAAAAATATGTGCACTTTTGAATATATGCATGCTTTTGAAATGATATGAAGGACTGACGCTTCTTTTTGATGTGCTTGTCTACAGGAAAACAAGTCTAGAGGACCGTCCGAGATTGCAGTGAAGCTTTGGCAGAGGATGCCGAATTTTGAGAAGAATGGGGGAAATCCCAAGCAGCTGGTGAGGGCTACCGGCCTGGATGCATTTGTAGAGGCCATCGGCGGGGGTGTCCACATCACCTCTAAGAGCAAGGGCTTGGTCCGGGCCCTTTACGAGTTACAGTGGGACGGTACACATAGCTTTCACCGAGGGGAGAGGCGACGGTGACTCACTGCCGATTTCACGGCTATTGCGGCCTACGAGTTCACCGGGAGGCCCGTGACTTGGAGAGACCATATTACGGCCGAGGAGTTCCAGGCTTTGGTAGGGTTTGAGGCGATTCCCAAGGGGCTGGGGATGGAGACGCGGAACGTCGAGGTGGCGGTTCGAGACTTGCATGCGAGAACTTTCTTTGCTAATGATGTGGCTTGCCAGTGGTAGCTAGGGCATTCATATGGTTGATGCTATCAGTCACTATCTTTGCTAATTCTGGGACACTGGCCATGACTTGCCTCCTCGACTCTTTGGAGGATGTGGATGGGATAGGGACGGTCTCTTGGGGCGAGGCCGGATTGGCGGAGTTGTACTTCTCATTGGACATGTACAGTCGGAACAAAGCTGCTTCCATGGGTACTTCTCATTTGCCCTTGAGGTAGTCTCCTTTCTTTTTCCTTTTCTCTTTTCTGTCTTGAGACTTTTATAAAAGAGAGAGAATGACCTTTTGATGTTTTGAACATGCGAGGCCTGGTTTTGCGAGGTGATCGGGTTCTTCCCTTGGAACCCGGCGAGTGATGTCACCATCTTCCACTGCTATGGTTATTTGGAGGGGAGATGCGAGAGATAAATTCACGGGAAGACCCGGATTACCTTCGATTACAAAATGGTGAGGCCGGTCATCAACGAGGATGGGCACGACGGAGTGGACTTCTACCCCAGGGCGGTATCGGAGATTTCTTTGGGAGATGCTATCGAGGTGACGAGGCGAGGAGGTGGCTCAGCTGGGCGACATGTGATGTCATCTATCTGGGGACCGCTTCTCGAGCGGCATGGCCATGTTCCTCCATTGGATGCCATTACTCCCCACGATCCTCCGGCCACGGATGCTACGGCCCGGGGGTGGCCGGCGGATGAGATTGAGAGGTACCCGGGCGAGGTGTGGGCTGCGGAGGAGTATTTTGACATGGGTACCCCTACTGTTTGTGTTTGTGGAGCGGCGCTGAGGACACCACGAAGCTAGTGAAGGCGGCGGTCACTCGGGGATATGGGGAGGATGAGCCTCTTGACCCGCCGATCCCTCCTGCGCATTTGTCCTATGTGATCCATGGAGTGCCGAGGAGGATGAGGATACTGTCACGATGCTAGGGAGCCCCGGTACACCTTGCCGCTGATAGCACTTTGTAAGTGTACTCTTAGGGTCTTATTCCCTTTTTAGCTTTGATTTTACGCTTTTGCAATTTTACGAGATTCTACGAGATTTTTCTCTTCTTTTTCTCGGAGTTCCGGCTCGCACTTACGATAGGGTGGTCGGGCGGAATAGTTTGGAAGGACATGTGCCGGTCTCTTCGAGGAAGGCGCTGCGCCCGAAGGCGGCGGCGGATGCGCGAGGCACAGGCGCAAGAGACGGCACGTCGGGGCACGGCGTCTACCTCATCGGCCTCGGAGTACTCTTCCGGTGCCATGCCTCGGGGCGGGGACCCAGCGCCGACATTACGGAGCGGTGGGCGAGTACGGGCACGATAATGTCCATTTGTCGACGTGAGCGACCGGGAGGACTTGATGAGGGAGGCTAGCATTTATGAGTTGAGTAGCGATGAGGAGGAAGAAGAATCGGAGGCCTAGGAGGTCTCTAGAATAGATTTGGAACGAAAACAAACAATGAACAATTTTTATGCACACTTTGTTTATTTTTGCTTTATTTGGGCGCCGATGGGGCGAAGACATTGTATTTATGTTTTATTTGCTTTTCTAATTCATGCTTTTTCAATTTGCATATTATACGAGCCTTGGGGCAACTTTTTTTGCTTGGAATCGGGTGGCGGGCCAAAATGATTTATAACGGTATATAAATGCTTGAATGGCTTACGGATATGTTTTTGTACATGTTTTGGTTGAAAAAGTGGGGTGAAAACTTCCTTGGGCAGCAACTTTGGTTGCTGCAGAATTTCTGCGAGAGGGCTAATGTAGCCGTGCGGCATGGCCTTGAGGGCAAATGAAGCCGTGCGGCTAACGGTTCTGTACGGGCTGGATTTATTTTACGAATAAAAGCAAGGCTTGGCCATTTCATTTCATTTTCACTCTAGACTTGTCCCAATTGTTCCCGAGCATATTTTGGACCTAAAAGCACCATCTTTGAACACTTTGCGATGGAGAAGCCCGTCGAGATTGCAAAGGGGAAGCGAGACCATTTTCTATCCGGTCTTCAATCTTGGGCGAGACATAACTTCCAAAATCACAAGGGGCGCTTGATTCTTCCTTCAAGATCAAGTCTTTATGGCATTTGAGGGATCTCCCGCCCGATTGGGACTGTTGAGAGCCGCAGCAAAGTTACAGGGACGTTCGGAGACATGTTTCTTGCTTCTCTTACAACGAAATTGTCCCAACGCACGAAGACTTGAGCCTTGATTGGGGTCCCGAGGCGAGGCTATATCTATTCCGCTGATCGGAGACGTGCCGGTGACGGTAAAGCTTGCATCTTTCTCCGATTCCTTTGGGAGAGGGTGAGAGGATGATGGTAGCCGGATAGGATTGACCTTTACGATATCCGGGCGAGGTTTGGGTCTCCAGATATGGCTGCGACCACGGTGGCTATGGATGCTTTCATTCTGCGTATTCTGTTTTGTTCAACTTCTTGAGTCCGTGGGGATCTGTTATAGTGGCCTCTTGGACATGGTCGAGAGGCTGCGGGGTGGGAAGGATATTGTCCGCTGGTTTTGGGAGAGACATTTCATGGGATTGACAGGATGGCTCGGGAGACCATTTCATGAGGTCAGGGAGTCCGGCTATGTTGACTTTGTGGGCTGCGGGGAGAGGCTCGGGGCTTTGCACGGGGCTTTGCCGACTCGGTGCCCTTGGGTGATTTCTACGAGAGGTGCGCCTAGAGCGGCGAGAACGGGGTAGGCAGGAGGCGATGATGGCTAGGCTATCCACTTCGGACATCCGTTGGTGGATACCACATTGGAGGTTGCGGACCCGGGAGGATATTTCGGGAGTCTTATGTTGTGAGGGTTCCGAGATTACCTTTGGTCGTCCTTCTACATACCACCGCTTGGTATCCGGGCGGTTTGGGGCTTTACGGGAGCCATTGAGTGATTGGGAGGACATCAGGACCATGGAGGTGGTGTCATTGGACATGAGAGATCCGGCCCGGCTTCTCTTTCTTCTCGAGGGCTTGGACATATACTTGCTTTCCCACCCGGGGCTATCTTCGGGAGCGGGAAGAGCACCATCTTGACCACTGTCTACTTGGGTAGTACGAGAGGGAGATGGGAGCGACTCGGGTTATCTTGGAGGATAGACGTCGAGCTTTATTGGGAGGCGGCGCGTGACTCGAGTAGGACTACGAGGGAGACCGAGGCTAAGAGCGAGTTGCCATAACTTGATCAGGTGATTTGGTCGGAGATATGGAGGCTCGGTACAAGAGGTTGTCAGAGGTCGCTCCTTTGGCCCGAGGCTCGAGAGGGAGGAGGTGCGGACTCGTGCTCGGATAGAGAGCACTCATTGACACGGGGTTGGTAGAGGCTCCGGTGAGGATACCGGAGGTCGGGATGAGGGATCACCGGCATTATTGAGAAGAAAAGGAAGAAGACTCGACGAGGCCGAGGAAAAGGGAAGAAAGGCGAAGAAGACTCGGCGAATGACGGTGACAAGTCTTTTCTCAAGATCCTCTTATTGCCATTTGCGAACACATTAGTTTATTTAGGCATTTTATTGTATTTTAGATCTTTTTAGCGGGTTAGCAGAGTTAAGAGGTAGACCGTGCTTGAACTCATCAAGAAGTTTTTAACTTGTAATGAACAAAGGCATATTATCTTAAAAATTAATCAAGACACATTTCATGGAAATTCAAATGTCTTTATTGATTGGGACCCGTTTTATGAAAGCGAAATACCCTTTATTATTTAGGACGCACTTCATGGAAGCTTGATTGTCCTTTTTATTGTTTAGACCGAACCATATATGGCCGCACTACGTTCCCCTTTTACAAGAAAGGCTAAGGGGCTCGGGTCTACGTAGTTCATTACGGTGAACCAATTTTTATGTGCGGCCATTGTTTTTGCCTAGACCGCCCTTTTTGGGGTTTCGGCCCTAATTTGGGCATTACTCTTTTGCACTAAGATTTTTTCTCTTTTTTTTTTTTTTTTTTTTTTTTTTTTTTTTTTATGTGCAACCTGTCTTTTGCCTAGACCGCCCTTTTTGGGGTTTTCGGCCTAGTTTGGGCATTACTCTTTTTGCACTAAGATTTTTTTCTCTTTTTTTTTTTCTTTTTTTTTTTTTTTTTTTTTTTTTTTTTTTTTTTTAGACATAGTATCTTCGGAGTTTATCACCGTTGGCCGGGTGGACAAAGGGATTGCCATCCAAGTACGCAAGCTTCATTGCTCCTCTGACGGTATCTTACGCACCACATAAGGGCCGATCCGGACGGGTTCCCATTTTCCCGGGGTTGTCTACGGTAGGGGCTTTACTTTCAAAGACTAAGTCGCCCTCTTTGATGTCTCGGCCTTGACCTTTTTATCAAACGCTACGGCCATTCGCCTCTGGTAGGCTCGGGTGTGTTCCATGGCTTTTAGCCTTCTCTCGTCAGCGGGGCTAATTCATCATGCCGGCTTGCGCAACCATTCCACTTCATTGACCTTTGTTTTCCAGGAGGACCCTTAATGACGGGATTTCCAACTCACTTGGTAACACTTTGCTTCTATCCCGTAAGTTAGGGCAAAAGGAGTTTCTCCTGTGGGTACATTCGACAGACGTTACGTAGCCCCGAGTGCTAGGTGCGGCTTTTCGGGCCAATCACGACCACGGGTGGCCATCTTCCGGATGATCCGCTCGAGTGTCTTATTAGCGGCTTCCACGGCTCCATTGGTGCGAGTGCATGCGGGGGACGACTTGTGGCGAGTAACTACGGGTCGACGGCCCGATCTATCGCAGTCTCCTTCGAAGTGTGACCCATTATCGAAATGATCTCGTTGGGCACCCCATATCTGCACATTATGTTTTCTTTGATGAAGCTGGGCCACTTTTACGGAAGTGAGGACCTTGTAGGACTTGGCTTCTACCCACTTTGTGAAGTAGTCGATGGCTACCAACACGAACTCATGCCCATTGCTTCTGCCGGGGCCTATTTTTCCTATCACGTCAATGCCCCAAGTTGCAAACGGCCAAGGAGTCGTCATGCGGTGCAGTCGTGAGGTGGGAGATGGTTGAGGTTGGCAAACCGGCGGCACTTGTCGCGAGGTTCGGACGTGCGAACACGGTCTGTTTCCATGGAGATCCGGTAGTCACCCATTACGAGGATCACTTGCATCGGGGCTGCGGCATTCATGTGAGGACCGCGGGGACCATTGTGGACTTCGGTCATCAACTCTCTGGCTCTTTCTTGAGTGACACATAAGAGGAGTGGTCCTTGATACCGCTTCTTATACGGGTTGCCTCCTAGAATGACATAATGGGAAGCCAACCTTTTCGGGGTTCGCAAGCTTTTGGCTCGACACCTTCTTTTGGTCTACCTTCTTCGTCTGCGAAAGGCGACTCTCCGTCTTTGAGGAATTGGTAAATACGATTGTACCAAGGTTCCTTTATGGGCTCGGGTCCCAGGTCCACTTCACAACGGAAGGTGGGGCTTCTCTTCTACCCACTACGAAGGGCTTTATGGCTTTTCCCTCGGGGATCTCTACCAATGAGGCTAGAGTAGCTAGGGCATCTGCGAATCTGTTCTTTTCCTCGGCAAGTAGTGGAAAGTCACTTCTCTGAACTGTCCAGTCAACTCCTCCATATGGGCATGATACCGTTGTAGATTAAGGTCTACGATCTTCCACTTGTTGGAGACTTGGTTGATGATCGTGGCCGAGTCTCCGTAAACTTCGAGCTCCTTGACATTTCTTTCTAAGGCGGCCTCCAACCCGGCAATGCGGGCTTCATACTCGGCGACATTGTTCGTGGCGGGAAAGTTCAACTTGAGGGCTATGGGGGTATGTTCATCTTTCGGATCGACCAATAGCATTCCTACACCATTTCCTCTTTTGTTATCGGCTCAGTCAAAGAACAATTGCCATCTATTTTCGTGCTCAACCGCAAAGATCCCTTCATCTGGAAATTGGGGCTCGGGCCCTCTGTCTTCATTCTTGGGGAAGTTTGCTAGATGGTCGACAATGCTTGACCCTTGATGGCCTTCTGGTCACATAGTTGATGTCGTATTACGCCAAGAAGAAGGACCACTTCGCTAAACGCATTGAGAGGGAAGGCTTGTCAAAGATGTACTTGATGGGGTCCATTTTCGAGACCAAATTCACGGGGTGGGCTTGCATATAATGCTTTAATTTGCCGACTACCCAAACCGATCCTGCACAAGTCTTTTCACATCTTGAGTAATTGAGCTCGCTCCCCGTAGCTTCGGTGACGAAGTAAATGGCATTTTCCACTCGAGAGTCTTTCTTTTCTGAGCAAGCATAGCCCCAGCTTAGTGTACAGTGACGGTGAGATAGAGCGAGGAGAGGCTTACGTCTATGTGGGGGCATAGTGCAGGGGATGTACCAAGTATGCCTTGATGCGGTCAAAAGCATCCTGGCATTCTTCGGTCCATTACGTGTCCACATTCTTCTTCATGAGCTTGAAGATGGGCTCGCACATAGTGGTCGGCGATTGACGAAAGCTTGGTGATGTCTTGCAATTTACCCATGAAGCTCTTGACTTACATGCGGGTTTGAGGTGGCCTCATATCCATGATGGCTTTGATCTTTCGGGGGTCAACTTCTATACCTCGCTCCGTGACCATGTACCCAAGCACTTTTCCCCTTGTCACTCCGAAGGTGCATTTGGCAGGGTTTAGTCTCATGGAATGTTGTCTCAACCTCTCAAAGATTTTTCGTAGGTCAGCAAAGTGCTTCCCACCTTCTCCTTTGGAGTGGATTATCATGTCATCTACGTAGACCTCAATCTCCTTGTGGATCATGTCATGAAAAAGCGCGGTCGCTGCCACTTTGGTAAGTAGCCCGGCATTCTTGAGCCCGAATGGCATTCTTGTATAACGATAGGTTCCCCATGGTGTGGTGAAGGCTGTCTTTTCTTGGTCTTCCTCGGCCATCTTGATGCGGTTGTAGCCTGCAAAACCATCAACGAAGGATTTGACTTCGTAGTTGGCGGTGGAGTCCACGGGATGTCTATGTTTGGCGAGAGGGTAGTCGTCTTTGGACTGGCCTTGTTTAGATCTCGGAAATCCACACGGCGGCGCACCTTCCCATTGGCCTTGGTTACGGTCACGATGTTGGACAACCATGTCGGGTATTCAATAACTACGATGAACCCTACCCTTGGTAGCTTCTCAATTTCTTCTTTGACTGTAGAGACCATTCCGGCTTAATCTTTCTCGGTTTACATTGCGGCTTAGCATACGGTGCTAGAGGAATTACTGCTCTACTATCGAGGCTGTCTAGCCCGGCATATCTTTGTATGACCATGCAAACACGTCGATGTATTCTACGAGCGGCTCGATCAATCTGTCCCTTTCAACCCCTGGAAGAAGCTTCCAATCTGTGTCTCTTTAGGTTCTTCAATAGTACCCAAGTTTACACTTATCAAAACCTCCTCGCGGCTTGGGCCCGGTTTTCCTCTTTTACGAAACCTGCTTAAAGATTTCTTTAATGTATTGTTCGTTTAGTGTGTTTGCATCTTGTTCAAATGATTCATTATTAAGCTGTTGTTAAGTTTTGAGTTAATTTATCATTTGTTAAGTTGGCAATAAGAGGATAATCGAAAGATTTGTCATTTCATTCAATATAAGGGGAAAGATGACATCGATTACATTTTCATAATCCTCGGGCGTGAGGCCTTCGGATGACTACGAGGGCTGGTCGAAGATTCTGACTCGGCGAATAGACGCTGCGACTCTGGACCCTACGCTACTTATTGACTCGAGGGGGACTTGACAAGGTTGGACAGGGATCTCACTCCTTCTTGTTGTTGCCACAGGGAGTAGCAGTCTTGTCGGCGTTTTGAGAAAGTTGGAGACTTCGAGCGATCAAAAGCTTGCCGGAAATCATTGTGAGGCGTGCTTGTGGAAAGATGGTGAGGGAACTAAAGTAACTTGTTGCAATCTTTCGGCTAGCTCTTCCGTAGCGGCTGGACTCATTGGTGAAGGATCTGGCTCATCTTATCAATGCACCGCCGATAACTTATTTTCTCTTTGCGATCTTGGACACCACGACCTTGTCGGTGTAGCCCACAGGAGGGTTGGCTTGGATAATGCTTGATGAAGTCTTCTTCGAGAGGGATCTTAATTCTTCCTTATTTGGCTATGTATTTAATAGGCTTTACGTATTACGCTTCTAGATTTGCTAGCTTCTCATTGAACTTCACGATGGCCACAAATTCAGCACTTTACGCTTCAAGAGGATCACTATACATGGGGATATTAGCCGGATTTGTGCTTGGGGTGACGGTTCCTTGACAGGTTCCTTGGCATAATTGACATAGTAGTCGAACTTGCACGAAGGCTCTCCTAAAGTTCCTACGCTCTTGTCCCCAGCTTCATATCTTTCCTTGAGCTTCTTGTGTGGACTTTCTCTTCTTCTTCTTCCTTGAAGGAGCATCCTCATTGATCCATTCTTGATACTCATACTCTGCGGTCTTCACAATCACATACATCATACCGGATGTGAGGCTTGGGTTGAAGCTGGGATAGCCCCTCCAACCGCTTGGTCATTACCGATGTGGATTACCATGTTGGCCATTTTGACACCGAAAAGCCGACAAAACCGAGGATTCTCGCGAACCGTCCGAGGATTACGTGCTAACAAGTCGCCGACCCGGTGTTCTCACCCACTTCTTCTCGCTGCGGGAAAGGGATAGGAAAGGTTTAGACTCGGGGTAGGTGTTTAGGTGAAGGCTCGTGCAATATGCAAATTAGAATCTTCAAGTTTACTTAAAACGGTGTCTTTTATTAATATCTATTTGGTTGGAAAAGGGGTTACGCCCTTCTTTTTCACAACTACTCTAGATCTGGATCGTGGGTTCCGTCACTACGTCTATAAGCCCCTCGTATTCCACCCGTATTTCGACCTCCCGGGGTGGGCAGCCCCGGCGAGGGTCCTGTAGGGCACGCGGATCCCACCGACCGAGAGTAAAGAACGCTCCTATCGGGTCTAGCGGGTCATAGGACCTTTCAACGCACGAGCGATGCGGATTATAGTCAAGGCAATACCGGGAAAGTCTCGTCTCTGCCTTGACGGATCTTTGACAGAGTTTCGCTTGAGCGAATGACGGTTTTGACTTTCGGTAATGTCCGAGAGAATAATAGGCATGGGTCGGGCGGCAAAAGCCGGATGACACGTGTCACATTGAACTTCGTTGCATACGCGGCGTGAGTCGAATCGAAGTCAATGCCGGTCAAGATCTTGCCAATTTTTCCTTGTCGGAATTTTGGCAGAGCTTCGCTTGAGCGAAAGATCTTTTGATTTTTGGCAAAGACTCGGTCTTGACTCTTACGCATTCCGTGTGGGTCAAGGTCAATAGTCAATGTCGGAGTCAAGATCCCACCGATTTTTTTCCTTGTCGGAATTTCGTGAAATTTCGCTTGAGCGAAAATCTTGGCTTCCGTTGTGAGATAAGGCTTGACCTTTACGTGGGTATGCAACTGGGCTATATGACACGGACTAGACCAAAAACCAACCAAAAGTCACGGGTTTTTGAAACGTGTGACACGGACTGTGCATTGGTCGACACTGGCTGCCATGGGGAGGTTGGGATGATTCCGTGCGCGCCCGGGAGCATCGTAAGGCTGTCCGTGACTGCAGCTGGAACCACCCTCGGGTTTGAAGGACGTGCGTGCAAAAGTGTACAGGATATATCAGGTGCGCGTAGTGTGCGGTCTCCTAAAAATGTTCCTTTTTTGAGTTAAAATAGAGATTTTCAGAAATGTGTTTTAAAGGAATGATTTTCGGGACGGGGAGAATGCAACACATAAGCACGTAAATTTTCTGGGAGCCCCAGTCAGTCGTGGAGCTGAGTAGCCCCAAGCTGCTAGGACTTGCCAGATTAACCCTGATTTTTCCTGGTGGAATTGCCACTGAGGTCGTATGGTCAGAATCCTATGAGGATTAGCCGTACGACTGCATGGATCAATTTTCCAGGTTCCACTCCTTTGCGATATATTTTATGCTCAAAGTAAGAACGAAGATCCAAGATGCAAATGATGCAATGCAAGGTAAAGAAAGCAAGCACGATTAATGAAATCGACGACGGGAGTCTAACCCGCTCAAAGGGAAAAGCTTTCTTATTTTTTTTTCAAAATTTTTCGAAAAGGGATACTGGTACGTGGGATTGTTAAACCACCTTGTTATCCCAAGCCCCGGGTTAGGGAGCGATACAGGAAGGTTAAGTGGGGTCCACCTATATACCAAGTATCGATTTTTGTTTTGAAAATAAAGCTTTTCTCCTTTGGGTAGTCCCCAGCGGAGTCGCCAAACTGTGAATGTGTGCCCCAAATTTTGTTTATTGGAATTCACGCGAGTTTGAAGACATCCGAGTTATTTGAAAAACGGAGTCGCCACGCCATTTTGATTACCTCAAAACTTTGAAAAAAAGGTTTTATGGGTTCGGAGGTTAAGTTACCCTTGGGAAGAACGTTTGGCGTTCACCCAAAGTGCCTTGCCGGAGCAAGTCTCCCAAGATTTCATTAATCGTGATTGCTTGCGTGCTTTCTTTGTGTGCATGTGTTTGAGAGTAAGGGGGGAATGTCCCAAGTTGTCTTCCGGACGTACAAACCATTTGTTGGTTGTCGCTCGGGATTCCTTGGAATTTATGTATTTGGGATTATGATCCCGTCCTCATCTTATGACTTGTGATCATCGCATTTTAAACCTCGGGACCCTCGGGACTTGCGTGATCGAGAGAATGACTCTCTTTTGGTCAAAGATGAGGTTCTTTAGGAAGGAATGTCCTTAGCCCATCAATCCTACGCTTTAAGATGGTCGAGCTCGTATAGAGGCTTCATACTCATTCTTAAGCGATAATCGGAGATATAGGGTTCAAGGTTATCCTTTTCCTAAAGAAATCATGAACCTTTAATGGAAGGAACGATGCAAAGATGAGAACTTTTACACCGGTCCGTTCCAAGGTTAGGGGAAAGGGGGGGAATGCATGATGAAAAATGACTCTTTAATGAAAAGATGACATTTTGGTTTTAGCAAATGATGCTTTTTGATTTAAAGAAAGGATCTTTATTGCAAATGATGCATAAAGATAGGATTTTTATGCAAATGATGCATTAGAAAAAGGGGTTTTGATGCAAAGGATGCATTTTTATTGAAAAGATTGGATCTTTATGTACAAAGGATGTATAAAGATGACTTTTTTATTTGAAAATGGGGATTTTAGGTGCAAAGGATGCACCTTTATGAAAAAAGACTATATTTTTATGACAAATGAGGTCTTAATGCATGCAAAAGGGGAAGGGGGTGATAAAGAAATGATCTTTATGAATAAATGCCAAGTCCCAAGCAAGATATATGAATGCAATGAGCAAGTATATCAATTAAAATGCAAGGTTAGGGCGTGCGAGGTTACCAATCGTTTCCTTCGCTTCTTCGGACGGAGCTAGGAGGAGAGGTTCGTCTTGGGTCTTCAAGGAGGAGGGAGATGGCTTCTTGAGCTTCTTCTTCGCCTTCTTGAGCCTTCAAGGGTGTTCTTCACGTCTTGATTATATTACTATGGAGTGTGTGTGTCTTGTTGTTGTTGTTCTTCTCCTTTGAAATGGGTAGAGGAGGGCTCTATTTATAGGCAGTCTGGATAAGGCTAATGAAGCCGTGCGGCTGCAGGTCCTTTGCAAATGAGGCCGTGCGGTCTTATCCATTGTGACTCAGCATTCTAGAACCATGCAAGGTGGCATTATTCTAGAACCTTCTCCCTAATTAAGAAAAACGTGTTTTCTTAATTAGGAAGGCTTCCTTCAGCCCTAATTTGATTTTGGACTGTTCCAGGACATTTCCGGAACACTAGGAAGGTCCGGGGAATTACCGGAAAACTTACCGAAATTGCCGGGAAATTTAACCGGAAGGCATGAGCCAGATTTGGGTACTTACACCCGTGCATGTCCCGGCCCGATCGGCAGTGCACAACAACGTCTAACAGAGACCGATGGCACATCCCAAAGGAGCAAACCATAAACAGGGAACCGAACGCACAAAGAGCAAAGGCATCCCAATAACAATCACCAACCATGTCCAAACCCCTAAACCTATCCGGGAGATCGGAAATGTCAAAATAGTCGGGTACTCGAATCATACCTCGAGCTTCCTACGGGGAAACTTGAAGAAGGCTAGACAATTTGTTGATAAAGGACATCCCTCCAGGCAAAGGAAGTGCAACTTCCTCCACCTCAGGCCCTCCAAGCAACGCCCTGAAATCTTCAATGGTAGGAACCATCTCGTTGTAGGAAAAGAAAAAGACATACCTCCGAGTGTCCCAGAACGAGGCAGAAGCCCTCATCAAGTCGTAATCCGGAACAAGCTCTTTGAGAGACCATAAGGACTTGATCTTGTACCTCTCTTCGAAGAAAGCCCTATTCATGTGCATGATCTCCCTAGACCATTCCTTGAACTTGTCAAAGAAAATCACTTGCAATTCTTTCGGCAATTTAGGAGAAATTTTCATGATTTCCATGGCTTCTTATGGTTTTGGGTCGTGACTCCAGAAAGAACAGGGAAGAAGATGAAGATGAGTGGTGAAAACCAGGTCTGAGGTGAAATTTAAACAACCCTTCCTGGTGCTGCCCTCATCCGCGCGGATGAGATTGCAGCCTCAATCTCATCCACACGGATAAGATTGATCCCCAGTCTAAAAACTTTTGTGAAAACAATGAAAACTGCTTGCCCAAATGAGGAAATCCTTCCCCAAACGGCCAAATATCAAAATATACCCATCTCCCATGATTTTCATCCAAAATCCCCACAAAGATGCCCCCCTTTGTCCCCATAAAAACACCAAATCGGGCTCATGCTACTTGCATTCAGTACAGAATAAAAAAAAACAAAAAGAATATATGTACAAAAACACATAGCAAAATAAACTGTAGTTATTACATGCTAAAATAAAAAAAAACAATGTGCATGAGTTTTCTGCCCTAACAGGTACAATCAATCGGAATCACTATCCGACTCAGAAGCGGGATCCTCCTCCCTCATAATCTCCTTGCCGCTCCTCCGCATATTCCGTCGAGCCGTACTCGGTCCCTCAGTCGCTGCCCCCGGAAAAGCCATCTTCGGCTCTATGTCATCCTCCTCGGCATCAGAGTATCGGTCCTCGGGATCGACCGGCACGCCCCGGTATGGCACCCCATTATCGGCAAAGAAGTCGTACCCGAAGGAGAAGGCATCAGAACTCTGGCCGTACGTGCCCTTAGTCTGCAAAGGCATCCCGTAACCTCCCTGCGACTCAAAAGCACCATAATCTCCGCCATGTGAAGAGGAAACCTCGCCGGTCCTGCCCTGTACGAAGCCCGGTCCCTCCATACCACTGAAGATAATGTGATCTCGGGAGAGCTCTACGCTCCTGTCCATATAGTCAGAAGGAGAGGCATCCCTCAACCCGGGCCGAGCGAGGAGTCTCCATAGATCTCCTGCCCGACTTGGTCTCGCTGGTAGGAATAGGGGACCTCTCCCGCATGGAGGCACTGGATCCTAGCTACCTCACCCTCTCCGAGCCCCGAGCATTCACCTTCGTCATGAGGTTGCGAATGAACCTCTTCGCCCCAATAACCTGGCACAAAAGCCTATCCACAACCCGGGACGAGTACTGCAAAGAGGAAATTGAAGCATTAGAAAACAGTCGAAGCAATCACAAAAGAAGTACAAAGCCTAAAACAACCAAAACGCAATCTGCACATACCTGAGCATTCGGTCGAGGCCGAAAAGCTCGCGGTGTCACTTCTGGGAGCGGAATCTGCGCCCTCATCCTCACCCCTTCCTGGGTATATGAAAAGTCTGCCCGAGGAATCCTCACAACCGAATTCCCCTCCCTCACCAGTACCTGGGGTGTCCTCAGCCTACGCCTCACGAACTGCATGTAAGGCTCCTCAGTAACAAACTCCAGGGCAGACCGCCCACCTCTGAACCAATCCCAGTTCGCTGTCCCTTCCCGAGGAAACATCATGTCAGCAGGAGGCTCGTGCGGCGCCAAAGCAGGTAACCCAAGACCATGCTGCCTCATCACCCTCTCGCCCAAGTAGTAAACATCGCAGGTGAGTCCCCGCATGATCCACCTCTGGCTCGTCCAGCGCTCCGCTCCACCCAGCTGGTCCACCTCGAACCGACTCCAAGGGTAAAAATTGACCCTGTCACTAGTCCCCGCCCTCAAATATGGTACCGAGTCACTGTACCTCAGCTTGATCCTGGTCCAGGTAGTCCTCTTCACCCGGGCATTCTTCGTCCACCACAGCATAGCCGGATATGCAAAATGCTCCCCCGGGACATGGTCCCACAAAGCACAGCCAAAAACCTCCAAGGCCCAAACCTGCATCCAACAAAAGAAACCCGTCAAAAACCAGAAGTGCATACACAATATGTACAAAAGATAAAAGAAAAGAGGGAAAGTATACCTCCAAAGGGAACTCGAAGCAGGTCAGGGAAGTGTACGCCTTCCTGCTGTATCTGTCCAAGGCGAAGTACAACTCCGCCAATCCCGCCTCTCCCCAGGCGTACTCCTCAATCATGTCTTTATCCGCCAAGGACCCCAACAAAGCGAACATAGCAGTGCCCTCCGCGTGCCCAAACAGAGTGCTGGAGAGGGCGAACCATAAGAAGCATTGAGCAATCTGCTCAGCTGTGATGGTCAGGTCCCCTCTCTCATACCTGGCAACACTCTCGACCAACTTAGCCTCAATCACGGCATACTCCATGCCCATCCCCTTCCGCGGCACAATAACAATCCCCAGCATGTTCGTCAGCTCTGCATCCGTGTACTCATCGTGCCACTCCAAGTTGAGCCCCTTAAAGGACAGGCCAGTAATGGCAGCATAATCCGTAGGGGTCACGGTAGCCTCCCCCCATGAAAAATGAAAAGTATGGGCGACGTCCCACCAATACTCGGACAGCGCCAAAGTGAGCCCCTTGCTCTTGTGCAAGCCACACACCCCCTCAGGTTCTCAACGAAGCCATAGAGGTTCGAAGCCACCACGAGCTGTCGAGGACTCCGATAACCCGGCCTACCAGACGTAGGCAAAGCATCCCAAAGCTTGACCACCGCCTCCACGGATCCCCGCGTCTTCAGCTTATCCAACTTGCGTTGGATAACATCGCCTCTCTCCTGAAAATAAACGCAACACAAAGATGTCATCAAAAACGCCAATATGACATGAACAACAAAAGAACAGGAAAGAAAGAAAATAAACTCCATCCCATTTTCGGATACATTTTCTCACATGCAATTTTTTCAAAATCTCTTGTTCAAAGAGTCCATTCCAAATTTGGCAAATTTGTGTCCGTTTTATAAAATACAATTTTTTCAAAATCTCTTATTCAAAGAGTCCGTTCCAAATTCGGCAAATTTGTGTCCGTTTTACAAAATACAATTTTTTCAAAATCTCTTATTCAAAGAGTCCGTTTCAAATTCGGCAAATTTGTGTCCGTTTTACAAAATACAATTTTTTTCAAAAATCTCTTATACAAAGAGTCCGTTCCAAATTCGACAAATTTGTACATTTTTTTTACCTAAGCATGCATCTTTTTTCGCATTCGTGTATCATGTAATCAAGCATGCATTCACAAAAGCAAATTTTCATCACAAAAAATCTCTTATTCAAAGAGTCCGTCCCAAATTCGACAAATTTGTACCCACTTTATTTTTACAATAAGCAAACTACCAATGTTTTTCATAAACAAATTGCATATTCTTTCTACCCATAACATCAATTAAGCACATGCATCATCAATTTCAACTTTCCATGGCAAAATAAACAAAAGCCCCAAATTGTAGCCATTCAAGCCCTAAGTCTAACCTATACCAATTTTGGCACAAAATCAAACAAAATGGGCAAAATTGAGTGTCATACCATACGGAGATCCTCGTCGGTGGCCCAATGCTGCCACATATCCGGATAATCCTCCTCATCCATCGATTGTGAGAGGATGTAATGTCGGTACATCCTCACCAAACCGAGTCTCCTCTCCGCCACTTCCCGACTCACTCGAACTTGGCGGACTCCACGGGCTCCTCCCCTTTTCTCCATTGCCTTGATTTCGAAAGATTTGGTGTTGAATTTGGACAAAAATGGCGTTTTCTCCCTCTGTTTTCTCTCCTTCTCTCGTCTGGAATTTTTGAAAATTGGAAGAGACAGGCACGACTTTTCAGTTTTTGAACCAGGTGCATCGCGGGTCTGGTCCGCGCGGATGACATTGTAGGGCAAAATCCTTATTTTGCCCCTTTTAATTCCTAGCCCTCTGCATTCAGATCCCCTGTTTGACAACAGTTAGTCCTTTTAACGAAACTTTAACGGAAGTCCATTTCCTTCCTAATTTTCAACCCCGGCCGTCACCGTAAGTCCGTCCTTTAACGAAAACCCTAACGGAAGTCCATTTCCTTCCCCGTTTTCAACCCCGGCCGTCACCGTAAGTTCGTCCTTTAACGAAAACCCTAACGGAAGTCCATTTCCTTCCCCGTTTTCAACCCCGACCGTCACCGTAAGTCCGTCCTTTAACAAAAACCCTAACGGAAGTCCATTTCCTTCCCCGTTTTCAACCCCGACCGTCATCGTAAGTCCGTCCTTTAACGAAAACCTTAACGGAAGTCCATTTCCTTTCCCGTTTTCAACCCCGACCATCATCATAAGTCCGTCCTTTAACGAAAACCCTAACGAAAGTCCATTTCCTTCCCCGTTTTCAACCCCGGCCATCATCGTAAGTCTGTCCTTAAAACGAAAACCCTAACGGAAGCCCATTTCCTTCCCCGTTTTCAACCCCGGCCGTCATCGTAAGCCCGTCCTTTAACAAAAACCATAACGGAAGCCCATTTCCTTCCTCGTTTTCAAACCCCGGCCATCATTGTAAGTCCGAACCAAGAACACACATCCCCAGCGGATGAAACCCGGCTGTCATCGCAAGCCCATACGCATCCCCAGCAGTTTCCGAACTACGACCGGGCTTGATTCCCATCCGGGATACGTAGGTAGCCTACCATAGGTCCAACCACTTGACCAACACGGTCACCTTTTCCCCGGCAGTTATCGTAAGACCGAATCTCCCCCAGCGAGAACGCCTTCAAATGGTCCCCCTCCTGAACCAAACCTCGACCTAGGTTCATACTCCTGAACTAAGTCTCAACTTAGGCATAAACGCCTCCGCTAGGTCGAATACGTCTTCGGCAACGCCTCCGCTAGGTCGGATACGTCTTCGGCAATGCCTCCGCTAGGTCGGATACGTCTTCGGCAATGCCTCCGCTAGGTCGAATACGTCTTCGGCAACGATCTCGCTAGGTCGAATACGTCTTTGCCAACGCTTCCGCTAGGTCGAATACGTCTTCGGCAACGCCTCCTCTAGGTCGAATACGTCTTCGGCAATGCCTCTGCTACGTCAAATACGTCTTCGGCAATGCCTCCGCTAGGTCAAATACGTCTTTGGCAACGCCTCCGCTAGGTCGAATACGTCTTCGCCAACGCTTCCGCTAGGTAGAATACGTCTTCGGCAACGCCTCTGCTAGGTCAAACGTCTTCGTCAACGCCTCCGCTAGGTCAAATACGTCTTCGCCAACGCTCCCGCTAGGCCGAGTTCTTCTTCGGCAACACCTTCGTTAGTCGAGTCTATCTTCGATAACGAAAATGCGGTGGGAGGTCCATTCGTTTGACCGCTTCTTTCCCCCGCAAGACCTGAACTACGACCGGCTTGATTTCCGCAAGGGATACGTAGGAATCCTTTCACTAAGGGTCCAGCCATTAGACCACTTCGGTCACCTCCTTGCCCATCTTGGCAACGTTTGCCAGATTGGGGTCCTCATTTTGTCGACGACCCCACTTCCCCTAGAAGTACCGTCGTCGATGGGCTACTGTAAGTACCCCAATCTGGGTCGTTAATGTTCTGTCAGCCCAAATTAATGATTTATTATCATTTAGGGGCATTTTGGACATTATTTTGACAATTTGAATGAGGAAGGACATTTTAGGAATAAAAAATAAACAAAACCACACGGATATTTGTCATTCCCAATAAAAAAAGGAATATTGACCAAAGATAAAATGCCAAAACTGCTTTTCTTCACTGTTCAGGCACGCAGCTTGGCTTGTCCGCGCGGACAAGATTGCACCTACAATCTTGTCCACGTGGATAAGATTGTCATCCAGCAACCCTATAAATTTAGCCATTCCCCCTCAGTTTCAGGAGGCCAAAAAATTCGTAAAACCTACTGTTTCTCTGCCCAAATTCATCCTCATACAACCATTTACACTTCCAAAACCCAAAATCCACACCATATCCATCCTTAAATCCATCCCAAAATCACTTTGATCCTTGAAATCCTTCAAACCCTAAGCAACAAACCAAGAAACAATTGGTAAACCCTCACCTCCCTTACTCAAATCTCCTTCATCCATGCATATTTCTCATATATGAATGATGTAGTTTAGCCTTTTTTTACTTGTTTGCTCATCCCCCTTTTCCTCTTGTCCCAAGGATCCAAGAGGATCTCCATGGAACCCATTTCCATGGATGATCCTCCAAAAATGATCCACATTCTCTTTCATTTTAAGTCATTCCCCACTCCCTTTATTTTTACATGTCTCTTGGTATTTGTTTACTTGACCTAAGAGATGGTCATTTTGGAGTCAATCTTCACACATGACCACTTCTAAGTGGTTCACACTACATAATTTCATGCCTCTTTATATTTTTAGCTTTTATTTGCTTTCTTGACCTACATATGGTCATCTTGGAGTCAATCTCCATAGATGATCATTTCAAATGGTCAACATTATTTACATTTCTTGCAAATTCCCCTCCTCTTTGTCTAAGATGCTCACCTTGGAATATTTTCCTTGGATGAACATCATCTAGACACACAAAATGGATCACACAAGATGTACAAGATACACTTGAGTATAGGTCTCAAGGTTGGTCTTCCTATGACCACCTTAGAAACCTCTCTCTAAAAGTTGATACATCTTGACCTAACTCCCCTTTTAACTTATTTTTTTATGTCAAAAACCCCCACTCCCAAGCAAATGAAATGCTTACAAAGTCCTAACGTACCCACGGGATGACTTGATTAAGTGGATTCATCACCTATGACCACTAATCCAAGTCTAGGGAAAGAGGGGACAAGCATGGATGCCAAAAATCCAATTTCCTCCTTATTTTCTGTCCTCCAGTTACAATTCCAGTTAAGTCCTGTAAATTCAGTTAACTTTCTGGAAATTACAGTGACTAAACTGGAAACTGTAAAAAATTAACAATGCATGTTAGCCCGCGCGAACAAGATTGTACTACAGTCTTGTCCACGCGGATGATACTGTCATTTACAAACAGTCCCTCAATTTTCTGTTATTTTCAGTTTAATCACTGTTTTCAAACTATTTTTTCAGTTCAGTCCCTAAAGTCTCAATTATTTTCAGAAAACCCCTTTCAAAACACACACACACACAACAAAATTTTTCAAGTGAGGAAGACTCGTCGTACGAGGCATTCTGGGTGAATACTAACGCTCTTCCCGTAATGTAACGTGACCTCCGAACTCATTTTCTCTCATTTTGGGTATTTTTCAAAGTTTTGGCCCTTAAACTAAAAATGGCGTGACAACTCCGAAAACATGATTTTTTCCAAAACAATTCCCAAAGAGATAAAAAAAAGGAAAAAACATCATGGATGCACATCATCACACTAACGTCACAGATCCCTTGCGCAAGCAAGGTAAAGAGAGGTCATGCCGAACTCTCGATCAGATCTTGACTCAGGTGCCGGCTGGGCTCACTATTCACATGGCTAACGCATTAAAACGAACATGACAAGCTCGGTCCTTAGGTTCGATTTTTCTTTTAGGCCGGTGGAAACCGCTTGCCCTATAGGACCCTCGCCCGGGGCTGTCCACCCCGGGATATCGAAATACAGGTGCAAAACGAGGGGCTTATAGCCGCACAAATGGTCTCCACTGACCCAGGATCTAGCATAGTTGCGAAAAAGAAGAGAAATCTTTTCCAACCTACCTAGGATTCTGAGAAAACACTGTTTTAAGTAAATCAAAACAACAAAAAAAATCATAAATAAATAACGGAAACTGCATATCACATGAGCTTTCCCCCTTATCCAAAAAGGCCTTCCCATGTCTAAACCTTACCCGTCACCCCCTCCAGCGAACCGAGAGTGGTTGAGAGTACCCGGGAGCTGCCCTTCCAGTCTTAAAGCCGCAAGGTCCAACAGCCTTCCCAGTACAACCACCAGGGCACTCCATCGACTCCCCATGTCCAGGTCGGCAGATAACAGTGAGGGAAACGAAACCCCGCCCCCGGGAAAGTTCCAAACGATGGAAGAAGTTTGGCAAGCTTTCAAGGCTCTCAAGAAACACCAAGAAGAGCAGCAGGCTTGGATCGAATATGACATGTGTCGTCGCAGAACCGTCGCGGTTCCCCAACCTAATGGGACCTTCGTTCTCATAGAAGACGAAGAAATACCTGTTCCACCGGTTTCCCAAATCTGTCAGCAGGTCCCTCCTTCACAAAGCTACGTAAACCTAGCAATGCAAAATAGCTCCCGCTCAGAGCTTCACTCGGGCCTCAGTCATGTGGCTCCGATCTGTCAACCGCAGCACAATCAATTTCTCGACCCTGCGCCGCAAGCTCAATATCATCAGCGCTGGACCATCTCAAACAGATCCAAATAACATTCAAAAATCCTCCCGTGTTCACTTCCTTCTCTCATATGCCCATAATTCACAAGGTTTCCCCCACATAACTTTTTCGACCCATTATTCGGACAGACTGCATTTGCTCCAGCTGCTTCATGGCCTCAAATCACGTCAACCAATCCACCTCCAGGTAAAGGAAAAGAAGCCGCTAGAGCAGTCCACTACATCCAGAAAGGAGCCCAAGTAAACCGCGATCGAGCACCCTCGAGGAACAAGAATCCCCTTCGCATAACACGGTTTCAGCATTTTGACAACCTCGAAATGCCCCTGGGCCAAGTATTCGAAGCACCGGTGAAGCAGAATCTCCTCAAACCTCTCGAGAATTTCCAGCCAAAGACTCTCAAACCCAACATGGATATGAGCAAGCACTGCGCCTTCCACAACTACCCCGGTCACACCAGCGACAATTGCTTCGTGCTGAAGCAAGTGGTCCAAGGGCAAATCGAAGAGAGAAAGTGGGAACACCCCCGTGGTCCCAACACAGTCGGAAACCCTTTCCCTAGAAATGACGGGGTAATCATGGTGGAGAAGTCCTCTGCAAATTCTCGTGATGATTTGGGATGTGAAGACGGAACCTGGGGCTTCCGCAACAAAGAATTCGGAAGAAAGAATCCAAGGATGGTTATTCCCCAACAATCCTTTCCAGCATCGGGGCACACCAATGGGTGAATTGAATGCTCCCCGGAGATAAGGCAGTTTGAGACAGGCCGACCAAGTGGCAGCGTCAAAAATGGCACAACTTTCACAAATGCGGACCCACAGCCAGCAAGAGGAAATAATTAAGAAGCTTGGGTTAACCCCCCATCTCCTAGAATCTAGCTTCGAAAATAAAAGATCCCGAGTCTGTTGTATTTAGATTTAATTCACTCGAGTCGTCTGACGGCCTTACGCCTAAAGATTATGCGTTCATAACAAACACTGTATTCCCTTATGCTTTGAATAAATTCGACCTCTCTAAGTATCCCCTCATTGCCACTTTAACAGATGATAAATTAACTAATCAAAAAGAGTTAATAATGATTCACTTGATAAAGACGCAGACACATTAATGAACAATGCATTAAACAAATCTTTAAGCATGTTGTCAAACGAGAGGAAAATCGGGCCCAAGCTGCCGAGAAGGTTCTAACCAAAATGAATTTGGGGAACTGCTGAAGAGCCCTCAGAGACGCAAATCGGAGAATTCTCCATTGATACTTCGCCCAAAGAATATCGAGTCTTCTTCTCCCCCCTCAACACAAAAAAAAATCATACAGTCAAACCTCGTAGGTTCTAGTACTTTTCTCATTCAATCAAGTCCTCCTCGGACATTGTAATTAAGTCTTCAATTTTTCATATGCAAGTTTTCTTTCTTTTCTTGCTAGACTTGAGACATTATTTTGCACCACACATTACAAATGAAATGGTTTTGTTCTATGTGATCACTTACATTGCTCAACAAGTAATTCCACAAATGATTAATGCTTTGATTAATTGATGTGAGAAAGTCAATCGATAGCTCCCCATACACCTTACCATACCCCACACAAAGGCCTCCATCAAGCCATACACTTTCCAAAACATATCCCCACTATCACCTTGACCAAGTCAATGACGGTAGCAACATCAAAGGACAACAAAAGGTCACTCAACATCAAAAGATTGACCCCATGTCGACAACAACCTAGGGGCTTGCCTTCGCCCTCCTGCGTATCAAGAAAGTTCAAGCAGGGGCTTGCCTTCGCCCTCATATGCCTGAAAAAAAAATAAAAAAAAAGCTCAAGCAGAGGCTTCAAAAAAAAAAGCTCAAGCAGAGGCTTCAAAAAAAATAAAAAAGAGAAAAAGCTCAAGCAGGAGCTTCAAAAAAAAAATGAGGTCAAGGACCCAGCACTGCTAGTCAGAAGCTCAATAGAAGAAGGCGAAGGCAAAAACGCATCATAAGTCCTTAAGCGATATACAAATTCTTCCTCTCCTAGAGAGAACAACGATCAAGAAGCAATGGATTCATTGAAACTGCTGTCAAATACGACTTGTCAAGGAATCACCTCAAGGCCCTCGCCTCATCATTCAACCTTTCGAGCCTTTTTGCCAAGGGCCGCACAAATATTAATGCCCTGGCCCCAAAGCATCATTGTTCAACCCCGAACTACGTCGACCTGAGCTCCTTGTCTTAAGGGGAACATAGGCAACAAGAAATGGTCCGGTCATAAACACATATAAATCCACAAAATCTGTCTCATCATGACCTCTCCTATACACAAACCTTCTTTCACACCAGACCAAATTCGATCCTTGATACCGGTTGACTTTCTCCTCGTGATTAATCAAGCATATCAAGTTTTACTGTTTAATAACCCGAACATCAACAAAGGGTTTTAAGCAAACAAGTGATCATTGTGAACAAATCAAGTTTTCAAATGTCTCGACAAGTCTTCTTTTTCTACAAAATAGGACAATAGAGCTAAACACTGATTTTCTGTCAGCAAAGGCTTCCATACACATTTACAAGATTTTCAGTTATCATACTCTCTCAAAAGAGTCACACCCAAAAGCATTTCTTTTGTGCCTACATCAAATAAGGCATTCACATAAAAGGGGACCCGTTCCCACCTTTTCAAAAATAAATACGCCCTTGCGAGTGTACATTACAGGTCATTTCTCCCACAAAAGAGAGTCGAACTACGTAGACCTGAGCCCCTCAGTCCGAGGGGAACGTAGGCAGCCTTCATTGGTTCGGTCTAAGGAATACACAAAATTCCAAAAATTGATGCCGCCAAGGCCCAGGCAGAAGCAAGCAAGAGATTTTGCGTCTCGACAAAGCTTTAAAAGTAAATCACAAATCATCACAGTCAAAACACTTCTTGATGAGTTCAAGCACGGTCTACTCTCAAACTCACAACATGCTAAAAGAAAACTTAAAACATTTAACAATCAATGTGTCTGCAATGACGATGAATGGATACTCAGTGTTTCAGAAGGTCATTCCATGCTACTCGCGTTTGGCCCTCCGTCACTCTTTCCTTTCTTCCCTCGTCCCCAACGAGTCTTCTTTCATTCCACATGAGCGAGTTCTGTCTCCCTCATTCCGAGATCAGGAGTCCTCCTAGTCGTGTCAAACAAACCAGTCGCTCTCAGAGCATCGTTTACCCGTGCCTCGACTCGGATCTCCTCCCTATGAGCCTGCAAAAGGGGACCTCTCCCCGCCAGTCTGTCAACTCGAGTCCCGTAGTCAAACAAAGCGTCTCCCATGACATTCTGAGGGTTAGACCAGGCTTCTGCACTCCTAAGGCTATAGCTGAGACGACAATCTTGCCCCAGAATTGCTTCACGCCAGCTCCCCAAAACCACTTGGGTCTGCCCGATATGCTACTCATACCAATCCAGGTACTCGGTGGTCAAGACAACACTCTCCCGGTATCTAAGGAGCACCACAGGAGGGAAAGCGGAATACTTCCATACCCTCAGAAAGTACAGAAAGGCATCTGGATCTGTCATGCAGAAAGAAGCTACCTCCACATTGGCAATGTCATCCCAGCCCAGCAAAGGCTCCTGCCTCATCCCGAACTGCCGGGAAACAAGCAACGGAACATAGAAAGAGGACCAAGGCAAACACGGAAATCTGACAACATAGGAACCTTCCTGACATGCCCTCCTAGTCTCAATTCCCCAATGAGGAACCCACCAACGGAGGTGATGCGTGCCAAGTCAAACCATCCACCTCTCCCAAGCGGACTAATCCATATCCAAGACAAGAGGTTACTGAGCAAATGTCCACGGACCAAGAGATGTCAGAAGCACATGCACTGCTTGAAGCCTCTCTCGTAACCACGTAGTGACCAAAGTAGGGGCTTCCCCCACGCATGAACCGATCCCCCCTCGCCAAGCGATCTATGCCGTGGAAAGTCTCCCCCGAAACTAAGGGAACGATGTACTCACCTGCCCGGCAATGGCCTACCACATCCAACAAACACATCCCAGGAGACATCACTCCCGCCGTCGCTCATGAAACTGTCAAAGCTGCTTCAGCCTCCAACTGCTCAAAAGCCTTACCAAAGCCATTTCCGGCCACCATACACTAACCAAAAATATTTCAAGCTCGTGCGACATGCACAGAACATAAAAAAAGGGAGTAGAAACAACCCCTAAAGCAAAAATAAAAGAGTTCATTACATGTGAATACATTGTGCATATAAATACAAATATTTTGTTGCACTCCTCACTAACATGCACAAAAAAGAAAAAAAAGAGTCCTACTCTAAGTCATCGGCACCACCGCCTGGTAAAGACTCACACATCTCGGCGCCTCCGCCAGCCACCTCATCATCCTCGGTGAACTCAGCACCTTCCTCGACCGGATACTTTAAAACGTCCGCAGAAGTCAGAACAAAGAAGGAAAGAGCAGACGATCCATCCCTCATCTCCTTGTCCAACACCTGAGGCACCCCACATCCTTAAACATTTCAACAACTCAGACAGAGGTGCCACCTCACCCTCACCGCAAGTTCAGACAGAGGCGCCACCTCGCCCTCACCGGAAGTTCAGACAGAGGCGCCACCTCGCCCTCACTGCAAGTTCAGACAGAGGCGCCACCTCGCCCTCACCGCAAGTTCAGACAGAGGCACCACCTCGCCCTCACCGCAAGTTCAGACAGAGGCGTAACCTCGCCCTCACCGCAAGTTCAGACAGAGGCGCCACCTCGCCCTCACCGCAAGTTCAGACAGAGGCGTAACCTCGCAAGTTCAGACAGAGGCGCCACTTCGCCCTCACCGCAAGTTTAGACAAAGGCACTACCTCGCCCTCACCACAAGTTCAGTCAGAGGCGCCACCTTGCCCTCAACATTTCAACAACTCGGTCAGAGGTGCCACACGTCCTCAAACACTTCATCATCTCAGCCAGAGGCGCCACCACGTCCTCATCATCTCAGCCAGAGGCGCCCCACGTCCTCATTATCTCCGTAAGAGGCATACCACGTCCTCAACTTCCTCCTTACAAAGGCCCTTCCTCCTGCAGGTAAACACAACAAAGGTATGAAAAAAATCATACTTATGTCTTTAAATATTTCCTCTGTTACCTCATAGTGAGATACGTCCCCCTGTCTCCCTGATAGATATCTCATATCTTTTAGTAAGATTACCAATCTTTTGGTAAGATTGGTCATCCTTCACATAGGGTAGATATATTTTAGAAAGATTACCCACCTTTTCGTACGATTAACATATCTTTTTAGTTAGATTACCCATCTTTTAGTAAGATTAGCTATCTTTTAGTAAGATTACCAATCTTTTGGTAAGATTGATCATCCTTCATATAGGGTAGATATCTTTTAGAAAGATTACCCACCTTTTCGTAAGATTAACATATCTTTTAGTAAGATTACCCATCTTTTAGTAAGATTAGCTATCTTTTAGTAAGATTACCAATCTTTTGGTAAGATTGGCCATCCTTCACATAGGGTAGATATCTTTTAGAAAGATTACCCACCTTGTCGTAAGATTAGCATATCTTTTAGTAAGATTACCCATCTTTTAGTAAGATTAGCTATCTTTTAGTAAGATTACCAATCTTTTCGTAAGATTAGCCATCTCTCAACTTAGGGTAGACACCCCCAAACAGTCTCACATAGGGTAGACATCACCAAAAAGTCTCACTTAGGTCCAGACGCCATAAAAGAGTCTCAACTTAGGTCCAAATGCCTTAGAATAGTCTCAACTTAGGGTAGACACCCCCAAACAGTCTCACTTAAGCCCAGATGTCTTAGAACAGTCTCACCTAGGGTATAGACACCTTCAAAGAAACTCAACTTAGATACTCCTTGCCTTTCTCGGCCGTCATCATAAGTCCGGACCTCTCCCACTAAACGGCAAAACAAACCCCAAGGCCCCAAACGCCTTCAAAACGCAAAACATAAAAGTCAAAATGGCCATCAATGTAAGATCGTACGAAAATACATATCCCCAGCAGCGGCCGTCATCATAAGCTCGAACCCCAAGGCACAAACGCCTTCAAAACATGAATCCCAAGGCGCAAACGTCTCCACACTCACAATTTCACCATCATCAGCATTATCCGCAGCCCGGAAGGCTTTAAATTACTCGGTCCGGAAGATCGTATAAACCTCCCAAATCTCTATCCGTAGCCCGAAAGGCTTTAAATTACTCGGTCCGAAAGACCGTATAAACCTCCCAAAAATATCATCTTAGGACGTGACACGTCCTCCTACACCATAAACCATCTTCTCGTAAGATTAACCCATCTTTTAGTGAGATTACCCATCTTCTAGGCCTCTGCAGTGGTCGGGCTTCTTATTGCAGAAGTGGCACTGTGACTCGAACCTTTCTTTCTCGTGGATAACCCAATCAGGGTACCTAAGGCTCCTAATTATTGGAAGTGAAGGGGCGACCTCTCCATCTCTGTCCAACATCATCCCTGCTTGGATAAAAAGTCTTTGTCCGACCCAAGAGTATCACAATTAATAGTGCTCCTCCGAGCCACTGATGTCAACCTACCAGTGAGCTCATTGCTCCACTATAGGACTCAGTATTCTTCCTTCATTGGCTTAGAATCAGCCTCAGGCAAAGAGAACTCCCATCCCTTCCTACTCTCCACCAATATCATATGATTGTTCCACCCGGATACCTTGTCGGGCAAGTTGATAAACAATTTTGGGGCTTTTGCTTTAGATGGGGTGGTGATCCCATAGGTTTTCTCGTTCATCACCTCCTTAAAAAACTTCCTAAACATATACATACAGGGCTCGTACCCTGCAAACCTGCTTACCATGGAAAAGCAAACCAATACCATCACTGTATTGGCACCCAACTGCATACATACAATGACCAAACACTCACAAAACTCACAGATGAAGGGATCAAGAGGTAGGCATAGGCCGGCCTCAAACTGGCCAATAGAAAGCTACTTTGGTCTTACTCAGGCCCCAATGTACAGTGAAGTGAGTCAGGTGGAAATCGTCACGAGAGATCTCGAATAAATCATATAGAATGTTGATGCGAGATTCAATGTTTTCCTCCCTATTACCGGCTTAGGGGCCACATATCCCCTATCATTGCAACCTAGGATCACAGTCCAACAAAATTTGTCCACTATATTGCAGGAGGAAGAGCTCGACGATGAGGAAGTCGAAGCCTGTTGAGCTGCCATATCTACAGAAGACACAGAAACAGGGGAATCATACCTAGTGGAAGATGAGTCCGAGATATTTAAGGACGAACTAGATTCCCCTAGGAAGGCTAATCTCTCTCTAGGGAAGGAGGGTTTATTGGACTTGATATAAAAGATGATAACATGGTCTATCAGTTTATTGAAGAGACGAAAATGAATAATCCGTGGATCATCCGCTTCCAAATCCCCCATACTCTCACCAGCTGGGAACCCTACCTCGCCGTAAAACAAGCTCCACCTATATAAGATGGTGATATACTCCTCCCTAGTTAGTTCCCTCCATGGGCCTTCTAACCTCTTATAAATTCTAAGGTTTATGCAGTTGTAACCATACCTAACGCCTAGCTCGAACCCAAAGGTTCTAGCCATAGCGGAATAAAAAGGGAAACTTGAAATTAAACCTAATACAAAGAAATCGAGAGGTACCTTGCTAAATTGAGGAGAAACGGAGCACGACGATAGAACGAGAAGATTGATTGCACCAGGAAATCGAATTCCTTGCTGTTTGTTCTTGCTGGGTGTTTTAGAGCTTGAAGATTGTAAATTTTGAAAAGGAAAGAAATCCTAGCTTTTATACGCCTTCTTTTCCTTACCTGAATTGGAAAGGGTGGGAGACACAAACGTTCTATTGTTAGAGTAAATGTTCCACAATGGTTCCCAATGCAATTGTCCAATCACCGGAACTGTCCCATTAAGGCAAAAATTACGGTGCATTAAAAAGCGTATACAACCGTCAGAAGTCAATCGTCGAGAGCGACCTACATCTACCAAGTCGACTACCCAATGGTGGACTACGTAAGTCTTCACAAAATTTTCCTTTAACTTCATTGTCGATAAAGTAAACTAAAAGTTGGGGGCCACTGAACGGAATAAAAGTGATGGGCCAGGCCCAACGTATGAAGTCCAACATTTCAACTATTACAAAGATATGTCCAATGAATGGGCCAATCCAAATGCTCCAACTCCTACGGCCCAACAATAAAGATCAGTTTACCAATTTCATTGTCAGACCATCATTGGTCCTGACCTAGATTCGTCCAACATACGATCATCTACTTGTACAATTCATGACAAGCCAAGGCACTTAGTCAGATCGAACTCGAATAATTAAGCGACCTCGACCTACAAACACGTGCGTATATCTACGACTCAATATATAACCGTCTCCTATAATCACGGAGACTGTTACACCTATATTATCTCTGCCATTCAAGGGATTTCTATCAATCCTAATTCACCACTATACATAACAGACTGCATCCCACGTAAAAAGGTAATGTCATCTTGACTATTTTGAGATTACGTCATTTCAATACAATTTATATTATCATATAACTCGATATCTCATCATCACACCAGAGGGTATTATCCGGATACCACCCTGAGTATTCGTTTGTTCGTGGTTTCAAGTACTAGTTATCGGAGATCAACCTATTGCTGGACTAAGCTGATGTGGATCGTTTCCTGCGTTATCAATATATATATATATATATATATATATATTTGTTATCCTAACATATTTCCTCAATTATAAATATCACCCCCTCCAGTCACAATTTTTTCACACAAACTCGCTTAACTCTCTCTTAACTTTATCTAACGAATTTCGTTAATTTGTTTAATTCTCAAGCTCAAATTATAAACTAACTCTCATTTATTTAAGATTTAGGGTATGTTATATATATATTTTTTCATTTGTTTAATCTACATGAATTAGGGTTTATGGTATTAAATATATTATTTAGATTTAAGTTTAGGATATAAGATATATATGAGATTAAGTTAGATGAATTAGGGTTCAGGGCATGAAGTATATGATTTAGATTTAAAGTTTAAGATATATGGTATATATGATATAAAGGTAGATGAATTGAGTTTATGTTATAAAGTATATAATTTAGATTTAAGGTTCAGGGTATATTGTATATATTATATTAAGGTAGATTAATTAGTGTTTAGGGTATGTAATATATGATTAGATTTAAGGATTAAGATATTGGGTGTATATGAGATTTAGGTAGACTAATTAGAATTTAGGGTATGAAATATATGATTTAGATTTAAGTTTTAGGCTATAGGGTATATATGAGATTTAGGTATATGATTTATGTTTAGGGTTTGAGATATATGATTTAGTTTTTCTTTTATATACTTTCATTTATTTAATTTTTTTCTATATAACTTTTTGAAAAGAAAAAAAATCAGTAATAAAAAAGTCTAAAACATTTTTACATTAATTAAAAAAAATAAAAGGGTACTGTCCATCCCTCTTTTTTTATATACTGTCATTTTTTTAAATTTTCTTCTAACATTTTTATATATTTTTTTGTAAAAAAAAAAAAATCTAAAATAGATTTTTCTAAGCAAAAGAAAAAAAAACTTTGTAAACTGGAAATCAGAATCGTGAACAGTTGGTTTGGAACCGGACCCGTGAACCATTAGTACACGGTTCGATTTCAGTTTGACCTTTTTCAAAACCGAAACCGATAATTTCGAACAAAATTGAAACCAAAACCGTATTTGATCATCCATCCCTAGTAACATGGCATGCTGAGTTAGACATAAGCCTAGAAATACTTCTTACTAATTGATTAATAGGTTAATAACAATTTAGGGCCTGTAGTATAGGGGCGGTACCACATTGGGGCCCGAAGTCTTAAAAAACTATTAATTTAGGGCCCGAACTTACAATTTTGATAAATTTTGGGCTTTTTGACGTTTTCCGTCAAAAAAAAACCCCGTTAACTGACTCCGTGTGAGTCATGTGACATTTTATGAGGGTATTTTGGTGATTTCGCCTTCACTGGATAATAAGGCGATTAAGGTTGACGATGGAGGGAGAATCAATTGAAGAAGACAACGGCTTGGTTTCCTTGCGACTTGGGTTCCTTGTTACAATTAGGGCAAAATTTGGGCTTTTCATCATGAGCATTGAGAATCGAAGATGCAGATGCGGTGAAATAGCACGATTGCAGACATCATGAACCGAAAGGAATCCGAGTAGAAGATTTCTACAATGCACATCTGTAAGTAATATTTGGCTTCTAATTTTTTCTTTAAGTTTAATTTGTTTTTGGCCTAAATTTTGGCCAAATTTTTTTCAGGGAAATTGTGGGTATTTTTCATGGGTTGATCCAGAGATCTGTGGAAGATCAAAGGCAGTCATACTTGGGTTGATCCGAAACAGAAACAAAATGCAGGAGGAAATTGGAAGATTCAAAAGACAAATAAAGTTCTTGTGGCTACTATTGTTGTGTTCTTGGGTTGTATGTTTCTTCTATTTGTTTTGCTAGTCTATGGGTATGTTCGAAAGAATTGTAATGGTGATGAATTTGCTTTTGTGACATTGGATTTGAATTAGATATGTTGTTGTGGATTTGCTTTTGTGACATTGGATTTGAATTAGATATGTTGTTGTACTCTTTGTAATTTCTGTTGACTGAATGAATGAAGAAAGTTTGGAGTTTGGTAAAACATTGTTCTTGTGGCTACTGTTGTTGTGTTCTTGTGGTTGTATGTTTCTTCTGTTTGTTTTGCTAGTCTATGGGTATGCAAAGAATTGTAATGGTGATGGATTTGCTTTTGTGACATTGGGTTTGAATTAGATATGTTGTTGTACTCTTTGTAATTTCTGTTGACTGAATGAATGAAGAAAGCTTGGAGTTTGGTAAAACATTGTTCTTGTGGCTACTATTGTTGTGTTCTTGTGGTTGTATGTTTCTTCTGTTGATTGAATGAATGAAGAAAGACTGAAGAAAAATACCCATGTAAATCACAACAACTACAAAATAAAGGCTTCCAAGGTCATATAAACCAATATATCAATATTTGTGGTACAAAAAGACATTTAAGTTTGAACATAACATCTCCAAAAGTAAAGAAAACTGCCCATATGGCATAACACTAGGAATGGACCACACAAGGCCATTAAGTTTTAACCTAACATTGTCTATCCAAAAGACCATTCAACCACATGTTCAAAAGAGAATAAGATAGACCAAAAGCAAAAGAGAATCAAAGCCAACATTGACCATTTACTTTTTAGTTGCACTCAAATTCTTAGCTGTCTACTTGAGATTCTTCATTATGACATATCTCTTTCCACCCTCTCAAAATAAGGTTGTGAAGGGTTATCTGTGTCATCGTTGCTAGTAGTACCATGCTCTCCAGTCACAGAAATGCTTGTAAACCTTCTATCAGGCACCCTAGGTTCCATTCCAGGAGGGATTACCATTTGCATCACTCCAGGAGGTGGTTGAGACAAGGAACCAGAAGAGAGCACATTACCAGCTGATGCAGAAGATTGAGCAGGCTGAGACATGGTATCTAGAGGTCCACTTTCCTCCTCTTCTTCAACCAAATCAATTATTCCTTCAACTTTATTGAATTGAAACCTACTTCTTAGTCTATTTGACCTTGGCAACCTTATCAGTTTTGGCATTTCTGAATCTGGTTGTTGTTGCTTAGGTTTTCCTTTGGGTTTAGAAACCTAAATGAAAAAACACATTCATTTTAAATAAAAAAACAAGTTAAATAGAAATCAAGGACATTCCATTTCTTTTTAAATTAGAAGTTGCATTTACCTTTGAATCTGGAATTGATCGAGGTTTTGCAAATGGTTTTGGTGGTAGTGGTAGTGGTGATCTTCTCAGTGGTGGCTGTGGTGGTGATCTTCTCAGTGGTGGTGGAGGAGGTGGTTGTGTTCTTGGTAATCTTCTCAGTGGTGTTGTTTGAGGTGGTGGAGGTGGTGTTTGAAGTGGTGGTGGTGTTGTTTGAAGTGGTGGTGGTGGAGGTTGTGTTTGAAGTGGTGGTGGTGGTGGAGGTGGTGTTTGAAGTGGTGGTGGTGTTGTTTGAAGTGGTGGTGGTGTTGACATTTCTGGTGCTTGTTGGCTTGTTGATGCGACTATGTCTCCCATTCTTTTTCTTTTTCTTAGCTCCTTTGATTTAGTAGCCTAAAACATTAACATCCTTAAGTTAAACATAGTTTGTAAACTTAACAAAAAAATTGACATACAATCAACCTGTTGGGTACTACTTTTCCAGTATCCCTACCCGTAGAGGTCACTTTAGATCCTCCAACTTCATCACCATTAACCTGAACTTTCATGTCATCCTTTCTAGTCTCATACTCACAATCATGTAAAGATTCATGTTCAGAATCTCTAACAATCTTTGTAAATCACCCATCACATCAACATCAATCATTCCCTCACATCTCCCATCTATTTTCACATACAGTTCAACAAACCTCCTCTTCTTAGACATAAACATTGTAATATCAGCTGCATCATTATCATTTTTAATTAACCTTAGTTCTAGATTTACCATTGTATCAACATGTAAATCCCCAATCTTTTGGTACAAAGTATAATTATCTGATTGCACACCAGCCTTTTTAACAACTAGCTTAAGTTCAAGCATTGACACACAATCAACCTCAAAATAGTCAAACCAAGTGACATTTCCTCCATTGTATGTACTCATACTCATACTGCCTGTAGTAAAGTAGCCCCCATGATGAAGCTTTATAGAAAATTGTTCTTCAGACTCTACACACATGAAAATTGAAGAAAAGAAAAGCATAAAAAAAGTGTAATGAGTTGAATGTATACATATTTAATGAACAATAAGTAAAGAAAAAAAGTATCTTCAAACAAACATGGGACCACTTCATGAAAAACAACAAAGGACTATATTATTTAACACAAAAGGCAAATAAAACATCACAGAGCATATATGGGACCACTTCATGCCCTAATTTTTCCATAAAAATTACCGTATTTGGTGTGGATGGATAGAGGCAACCCTTCTTCTTTCGCTTACACCAAGTCATTTTGCCTTCAACAATCGATTCTTCACTGAAATCACCAATCGATTCTTCAATGAAATTGATGCTTCAAGCAAGGAAACCAAGCCGTTGTCTTCTTCAATTGATTCTCCCTCCATCGTCAACCTTAATCGCCTTATTATCCAGTGAAGGCGAAATCACCAAAATACCCTCACATAATGTCACGTGACTCGCACGGGGTCAGTCAACGGGATTTTTTGACGGAAAACGTCAAAAAGTCTCAAATTGATCAAAATTGTAAGTTCGATCCCCAAATTAATAGTTTTAAGACTTCAGACCCCAATATGATACCGCCCCTGTACTACATGCCCTAAATTGTCATTTGCCCTTGATTAATCTCCTCTTTCTCAATATTGAACGGAGCCGGATTGCAATAAGAGACATTGGAAGAGGTTTTCCTATCCTAATTATTTCAGTGAGCAAGGTATAACCCGGCCATTGATGTCCATCTATTTATCCACCTCAACTATATCGTGTAATTTTCATTTAAAAACCTATTGTCCAATCAGATTGTACAAAAATCAAAGATATAAACTATTTAGATTTCGAGCTTTTGAATTTATTTTGATTTTGGTATGGATTATTGTAAGGGTCCTTTTGGATTCGGTTGTATAAAAAACGTCTTTTACACTACTAAAAGATGAAAAAATGAATTTTTTTTCGTAAGTGTCAATTTTAATACTATATAATGTCAGTTCTAATATTATCAAGTGACAAATATTCAAAATGACACTTACAAACATATAAATTGACACTTATAAACATTCATATTGACACTTTAAACATTTATTAAAAACGTAAAATCTAGGGAGAAACGCGTTTCTCCATAAGTTATGGAGAAACGGGTTACGGGTATCTAGAACCTTTTGAAAGGATATCCAGAAATTTTTTGTATTGGCCATGACCTTGTCCCATGGTTACTTCCTCGATATCGGCCTCAAAGGTTCTGGATATCCGTAACCCTTTGAAAGGATATCCGTAAGCTTTATGAAAGTGATATCCAAACCTTCAAATGATATCCGTAAACTTTCAAAATGTTTCTGATATTCATTTGATGGTTTCTGATATACATTTGAAGGTTTCTCGATATCCAGAAACCTTCAATAAGCAATTTCTGGTCTTGGCCTTGGATTTGACTTCAAATCTATTTTTTTCTGGATATCCGCCCAAAGGCTTCTGGATATCCGTTCCAAGGCTTCTGGATATCCAGAACCCTTTGAGACTGATATCCAGAAATTTTCTTCTGGTTATCAAACGTATAGCTTCTGGCTATTAAAAACGCATTTCTTCATAGTTATGAAGAAACACGTTTCTCAGCAGACCTACTCTATTAAAAAAGGACTAGTGATAGTGTTATTGTCAGTTATAGTGTTAAATAGTGTCGATGATAGTGTTAATGATTGTCAGTTGTAGTGTTAAATAGTGTCGATGTTAGTGTTAAAAAAAGTGTCAGCCCTAATGTTAAAAAATACATGTTATAGTATCGAAAAGTATCAGTTATAGTGTCAAAAAGAGCCAGTGAGTTTTTATAAATTTCGATTATGAACAAAAATGCCACCGCACGTTCTAAAAAAAGTCACTTATTTAGAAAACAACACATTTTGAAAACACGTTATATACTAAACAGTGTAAAATAGGGGGTTTCCGAAATTTTGCCATCCTTTTGAGTATTTTACACCATAAATTTAATAAAAATATTTGTCTCCTCCACAGGCGATTCACAACTGTACATAGACCAAGTTCATTATTACAGAATACTAGTTTAACTCTCGTGCGCGATGCACGGACAGTTACTAACGAATAAATGATCGAAATCAAAATAAATATAAATGAAAATAGAGATATTTGTATATATTGTAACAAAATTCTTTAAAAACTATATTGTCAGTAAAAATATCAGATAAAAGGTTAGTAAAATAAATCTAGTGTTACAAACGTGCGATGCACGGAAAGTTATTGATGCTTAAAAAGACGAAAATTTTATAAATAAAGAAAATTATCAAATAACTTGAAAAATTGAGAATGCAAAAAAATATAATTGAGAATGCCAATAGGAGGATGTCAAGTGTCCAACAAAAAAAAAAGTCATCAGCCTTGAACATCCTCACGCGGCCTTGTCGGCGCGTGCCACCTACGCGCCATTGAAATGTCCAAAATGCCCTTCACCCAAATTGCGACACATGGCCAAATTTTCCAAAAAAAAATAATAATTAAATGTAGCCCAATAACAGCTTGACACGTTTTATTTGAGCCGAGTTATTGTCCAATTTGCCACCATGTGAAATGACGAAAATTAAAATCCTAAAATTACGAACATTTGTGTTAAATGAAATAAATGCCCCAAACCATCCACTCCCTAATAAAACCCAACCCACTTCTTCCTCACCCTCTTTTAAAATACCAATTTATACTATCTATATTTCTTAAAATATTGACATGCACTTCAATCAAAATTTTAAAAATGATGATCATCTTTCCCAATATTCGTCTTTATTATTACTTTATTTACTATGATTTAATTTTTTAAAATAAAATAAATAAAATGTTTGATGTAACAAACTAAAATCAACTCAATAACCGTATTACCATTTCCAAATCATTATCCTATACTCCTTCACTTTTATTTTATATTTTTTATTTTTATAATTAGTAAAATTATTATTATTATCATTATCATTTATAATAAAAAAAAACTTGACACTTAAATAATTTTGAATAAAAACATATTGTAAAATTAAAAAAGAAAATTAACAAAGGATAATTTAGCAATTTATATTTAAAAATAAAGGTTTTTTTTCTGTGTCCAAATCAAATGAAAATAGTCTCTATTTAAAGATAATTTTTTTTTATGAATTTTGGTGTAAATTTTTTTTTTTTTAAAAATAATTTATTATAAAATATTTTAGGTAAAAGAAATGGGTGAAAAAAATAAAACCAAAATCAAACAAACCAATAAGAAGCCGCCAAGTGTCCAAACCAAATAAAAAAAAAAAACAACAAACTTCAGCTTCCTTCTGGTCTTCACGCGGCATTTTTGGCGCGTGTTGCACACGCGCCATTGAATTGTCTAAAATGCCCTTCACCCAAATGACGACACATGTCCAAAATTCCAAAAAAAAAAAAAAATTTAAATTATCCCCCAATCACAGCTTGCCACGTGTTGTTTCAGCCCATTTTTTTGCAAATCTGCCACCGTGTGAAATGACCAAAATGCCCCTCAAACCCCCTTTTATTACCAAAACCTTGTTATTATATATTTATAGATTGGTATTCTCTTGCCCGTGTCATTGACATGGTGACAGTACATAAATTAAAAAAATGATGATATCGCCTTTCTCCTAATCAAAAAAAAAAATTAAAAAAATATACCAAATATCCTGATGATTACTTTGTTCCATAATCACCATTTGATTTGATAGAGGATGATTTGTTTGTGTAACTGTCGTAGAGAATATGAGGAAGTCGATTATCATGACCGGTATACATTGAGGGTTACTAAAAAATATTTTCTTAATTTCCATTTTATCATTATTTTTTTTTCGTAATCCCAACCCAACCCATTAATCATATAAATAATTAATAATAATTATAATCCATTACCCGTCATCTATCCTATTTTTACCCAAAGTTCGAAATAAAAAACTTAATTAATCATGACGAATGATTTTTTAATTGATTTAGGCACAAACATTTTTTCTAAAAATCATTTTTTTAAAGATTCTAAAATCGTTCAAAAACTTAATTATATATAATAGTAATTATTATGTTAAGATATACTCCTTAAATAAATGATCCTAATAAAATTAAAGAGAAAAATAAATATATCAAATTGGAATGCACATAAATAAATAAAAAAAAAATACCCAATTCAATTTTAGAGAATATGAGGAAGTCGATTATCAGGACCGATATCCATTGAGGGTTACTAAAAAACATTTTCTTAATCCCCATTTTATCATTAATTTTTTTTCATAACCCCAACCCAACCCATTAATCATATAAATAATTAATAATAATTATAATCCATTACCCGTCCTCTATCCGCCAAAAACTTATAAAAAACGCGTTTTTTGTTAACTTAACAAAAAAAGTGTTTTCTATCTAACGGACTCTCTCTCTCTCTCTCTCTCTCTATACGCAAAGAGACTTCACCATCGTCTTCTCCGGCAACCCAAGGCAACCCAAGTACATCTCAACCCCCTTCTTCTCCGACCCAATCCACCTTCAATCCCCCTCACCGGCGACCCACTCTCCCTCAATCAATCCTAAACCAAACGACAACCCAATTGCCCCTTCAATCCTCCTCACCGATCCAATCTCCCTCTGCTCTCTACCCAAACGGTGACCAATCCTCCTTCTCTAATAGATTCGCCGGCGACCCACGTTCCTCCCAATCCGTCAACGCCGATCTAATCCCAACCTCAATTTCTCCGCCGTTCTCTGTCATCGCAAAACTCAGTCACCGGCCAAATTGCTTCTCCCCTGTTCCAGCGCCAATACAATGCACAGACATTTGGAACCTAGAGTAGGTCGGAGGGACAGGGGCGTGGTCGGGGAAGAGAAGCGCCGGCGGAAGAAGAGATTTGATCTGCGTTGTGGAAGAAGACAATTTTGCGGAAGAAAATTGTCTTCCAGTGATTTCATAATGGTGCCAGTTGGTGATTAATGAAGTGCCCGTTAGTGTATAATAGAGTGCCCGTTAGTGTATAATCAAGTGCCCGTCGGTGTATAATTGAGTGCCCGTTAGTGTATAATCAAGTGCCCGCTAGTGTATAATAAGTGCCCGTTGGTGTATAATTGAGTGCCCGTTAGTGTATAATAGAGTGCTAGTAAGTGTGTAACTGAGTGTCAATGTATTTTTGAATACCAGTTCTTGTAATTTTGAATGCCAGTTCATATATTTTTGAATGCCAGTTCATGTTTTTTTGAATATCAGCAAAAATAATTATCAGTATTTTTGAGTGCCAGTATATGCATTTTTGAGTGCCAGTAAATGTGTTTTCAAATGCCAGTCTATGTATATAAAAGTGTCCGTGTGAAGAATGTCAGTTCATGTATATAAAAGTGTCCGTGTAAAAAGTGTCAGTTTCATGTTTATAAAATGCCAGTATGAAATCACTGGTCATTTGTAATATTAACACTGGCATTTATCATGTTGCCAGTAATTACAAAAATACCACCGTTTATTTTGAACATGGTTGCCAGTAATTACAAAATTGCCACCGTTTATTTTGAACAGCTTTTGGAAAACACGTTTTTCCTTAGCTTAAGAAAAAACTAGTTTTTTATAAGACCAACTCCCTCTATCCTATTTTTATCCAAAGTTCGAAACAAAAAACTTAATTAATCATGACGAATGATTTTTTAATTGATTTAGGTACATACATTTTTTCTAAAAATCATTTTTTTAAAGACTCTAAAATCGTTCAAAAACTTAATTATATATAATAGTAATTATTATGTTAAGATACACTCCTTAAATAAATGATCCTAATAAAATAAAAGAGAAAAATAAATATATCAAATTGGAATGCACATAAATAAATAAAAAAAAAAATACCCAATTCAAATTTTTTTTTTTTGAAAGAAAGAGTATATATAAAACCCCAAAGTCTTTTTTTAAGGAGTATACTAAATAATTAAAAAAAAACAACAAAAAAAAGATCATTTATTTATAATCGATTTTTCTGTTAAAAGAAAATCTTATCAAATCTTAGTGAATTCATTAAAAAAAACTTAAGTCATATGAAAAAAGAAATAATAGTTAAAAAGGAAATTAGGAAGGAGGAAATGAAAAAGAAAGGTTAAAAAAGAAAATAGGACAGCTATGAAAAGTTACGGACGGTTGAAGGAGGGAGGGAGGATTTGGGTCGTCGAATCAATATTCTAACTTTAAATCTCAACCACCATTTATGTAGTAGATAAGAGGCAGTTAAATGGCCTTGTATTGTATTATAGATTGGTGTTTTAGGGCCTATTTGGTAAAACTGAAAATTAAACTCTGAAAATGTAGAGCTGAAAAATATAGAGCTGAAATTATTAAGTTGTTGAATTTTAAGAGTTCAGTTTGTTTGGTAATGACAAACTGCTTATATCTGAATTTATTTAAAATTTGAACTTTAAATTCAAAAATTATTTGAATAATCTTAATGAGTGAATAATAAAATAAAGTCTTCAACATATACGTCACTATTATTATAATTAAATTATATTTTATAATATTTAAATATTTTTTATTAATACTTTCTTTGACCCATAATAAAATTTATCTTGTTAATTATGTTCATAAATTTATCTAAACTTTGACAAAAAATAAAAATAAAAATTAATTATGATACTCTATTAAAATATTATTAGTATCAATAGTTTAATATAAATAAAATTACATTTAATACTAGATCAAATATAATTTATATGAAAAGTTAAAATATTTCAACAAAAAAAAAATATTATTTAATATATAAATAAAATAGTTGATGAATGAATTTGAACTCATTCCATTTTTAACTCTTTTTTTCTTCCTCTTAATTGCTTAAGCTACTCATTTTCAACTTAAAATTAATAGCCCTTTTTAAGACAATCTTAATTAATTAAGTGATTGCAATTTATCTTACCAAATATGCTTAACTTTTTAATTTCTTAAAGTGTTACAAATTAAGAGCTTAATTGGGTTACCAAACAAGCCCTTAGTGAGATGGGTAATTGTTGACTTTTTTTATTTATTTTTATATAATAATAATATAATAATAATAATAATAATAATAATAATAATAATAATAATAATAAAACACTTTGAATTTGGATTGAAAATTAATGGTCATAACTTGGGCACAAAATCTTGAACCGGCCGGTGGCAATTTTTTTAAATAATTGAATACTCCCTACGTCCCATGTCATTGTGAACCATTTTTTCGGGCACAATAATTAAGGAGTATTATTAAGATAATGAAAATGTGTGGTAGGAAATGAAGAGAGAGAATGAGTGGAGTTAATAGTAGGTTGGTTGAATAAATTGTATGGTGGAAAATGAAGAGAGAGAATGAATGGGTGGGGTAGGGTGAATATAAAATTATTATGAAGACACAAACTTGCACTTTGAAGACACAGAAAACAAGAAATGAAGAATAAGACTTTATATCATGAAATGAAATAAGTTTGCATTCACGTGAGACGGAGGGAGTATTTTTTAAAACGCCCTATGGCATTTTAGTAAATAATCACAACTTCTGAAACCTTCCTACACTTTTCAAAACTGTAACTCTCATTATGAAGACACAAACTTGCACTTTGAAGACACAGATCGACACTCTTAACTGACTGACTCTAAAAAACACATTTCCCTAATATTTAATTGTTATGTAGTAAAAGTACGTATATATTTTGTGTAAAATTTTAATATTTACATTTTACACAGAAATCGTATAATTATTGAGACTGTTATATGTAGTAGTATTCACATATAATACTTGGTCATCTCCCATATTGAGTTTGTAAACCAACCTTTCATTCATGATATAAAGTCTTATTCTTCATTTCTTGTTTTCTTGTGTCTTCTTTATCCCACATGGGATTACTAATAAAACTTGTGGAGCTAAACTTGTTATATAATAGCTAAGTTTGAAGAGTTCCTATAAGCTTGCTTGAGCTTTCCTCTATTATGGGAAAATATCAAGTATGGCTTAAAGTTTTGAGTATTATATATATATATATATATATATATATATAATATATAAGAAAGAAAGAAATTAATTAATTAATTTAAATATTAAATTAATCTTAATACCGGTTATGATATTAAGGAGGGAGGAAGTAAATCAGTTTAAACATTTAGGATTGTGACTCTTTGAATAGTCATTTACAAAAGAGTATGACTGTTCGGAGGGGCACGCCCGGATCGGCCGTGCAAGGTGTAGAGCACGCCCGTGCAGGTACGGAGCGGCCGTGCCAATTTTGGTGACACGCCCGTGCAAAAGCATGGAGCGGCCGTGCAACTTTGTTGACTCGGCCGTGCAGCTGAGGCACCAGTTCGAAAAAGTTGTGTCTTTTCAAGACGACAACACCAACTCTATAAATAGGGCTGGTCTCCTTGGAACTGAAATATATAGAAATCACTGAGTTAATTACTTTCTGAGTCTTTCTTCTTAACAAATCTATTATTCGAGTCAAACAGTTAAAGCTTCGATTATTGTTCCCGAGTTATTCAAAGGAGTGTAACTTTGAATAAGAGTGTGTAGGTTTTGTATCCTGGAGGTGAAATTCGTTGAGACCATTACACCATAGTGGGACGAATTAAATACCTTAAAGATAACATCTTTTGGTGTGCCTAACCTACTGATTCCCTACCCACAATTGAGTCATATACAACAGTTTTTAAGGTATTTAAATTTCGTATAGATGGAGTCAGTTTTAATGAAGGGACAGTTACCCGAAGCAGATAAGTTAGAGAGGCTAAATGGGCTGAACTACAAGCGTTGGAGCTTGAAGATGGAATACCTTTTCATCATTACAAAGGTATTCTACGTGCTATGTGATCCTTGTCCAAAGGAGAATGAAAATGATAAAGCAACCGAGACACAGAAAACCGAGGCTGCTGAAAAAGTGAAGAAATGGAAATCGGATGACTTCATTTGCCGATTCACCATTCTGCAAGCATTGAACAACACGTTGTTCAACGTGTTCCATATACACAAAACCGCCGCTGAAGTTTGGTTTGCAATCAAACGAAGGTACGTCAATGAAGATGCTGGTAATAAATCTTTTTTGGTTAATAAATTTGTTGAATACAAGATGGTAGACTCGAGGCCTGTCATTGATCAAGTTAATGAACTCAATGACATAGCCATCGAATGTGCCGATGCGGGTGAACCCATTTCTGAGACATTCCAAGTTTCAACCATCATTGGTAAAACTTCCACCCTCTTGAAAAGATTACCAAAAGAAATTGAAGCATAAGAAGAAGGCCATCACCTTAGATGGACTTCTTCAAGGCATCCAAATTGAGACTGAAAGTCTCAAACGTGATGGCTCAATTTCTGAGAAGATTGATGGTGTAAACTATGTGGAAAATAAAAATGTTGCCAGAACTTCCAAGGGAAACCAAGGAAAGTTCAAACGGGAAAACAACTTTAAAAATGATGGAAATGGTAAGTCTAAGAAAAAGCAGAAGAGTTCTTGCTATGTTTGTGGAAAAACAAATCATTTCGCTAAGAACTGCTATTACCGCAAAGGACAACAGAAAGATGAACAAGCAAATGTAGTTGAGAGCAACTTCATTAGCATGCTTTCCGAAATCTGTCTAGTCAACAATGTCGACTCAGATTGGTGGATTGATTCAGGGGCTACATGTCATGTAACTCCAACTCGAAGCTTGTTCAAAACATATGAAGAAGTAAAAGAGCCGAAAGCTGTTTATATGAGAAATGCTTCTACAAGCGAGGTCTTGGGCATAGGGATCATTATTCTCCCCCTCACTTCGGGAAAGACTCTTACTTTGAAAAATGTGTACCATATTCCCTCTATGAGAAAGAATCTTGTATCCGTTCCTAAATTGGACGAAAATGGCTTTAAAGTAACCTTTCGCGCCCAACAAGTGAATATCACTAAAAATGGGACGTTTGTTGGAAAGGGCTACATTAAAGACCAAATGTATTTATTGAGCATTGATAATAAAATTACCAGTTCTTCTTACTTTGTTGATTCTAATTTTAATGTTGAAAAGCATGATTTTTGGCATTCTAGATTAGGACATATTGGTATGAATGCAATGAGTCGTATGATTAAATATGAGTATATTCCTAAATCTTCGACTATTTATTCTATGAATAATTGTGAATGTTGTGCTCAATCTAAGTTGACTAAAACATCTTTTAAAAGTGTAGTAAGATCAACTAGGTTACTTGAGTTAATTCATACCGATATTTGTGACAACAAAGATATTTTGACAAGAGGTGAAAAACGTTATTTTATTACGTTCATTGATGATTTTTCTAAGTTTGCATATGTGTATTTACTTAGAACAAAAGATGAAGCTTTTGACAAGTTTAAAATTTTCAAAGCCGAAGTTGAAAATCAAACCAATCTAAGGATAAAACGATTAAGATCGGATAGAGGTGGTGAATATTTCCCAAACGAGATGATTTCATTTTGTCAACAAAATGAAATTGTTAGGGAATCTTCAGCACCTAATACTCCACCACAAAATGGAGTAGCCGAGAGGAAAAATCGATCTTTAATGGAGATGGTTAGTGCCATGATTATAAATTTAAAATTACCAATGAGCTATTGGGGAGAGGCACTATTAAGTTTTGTTTACATTTGTAACAGAATTGTGAATAAACATATGAAAACTTCATACGAATTATTTAATGGGAGTAAGCCTAATATTTCACATTTAAAAGTATGGGGTTGTGTTGCATATGTTTTAGATGCAACTTTGAAAAGAAATAAACTTGGGAGTAAAGCTGTGAAATCTATATTTATTGGTTATTCTTCAATAAGCAAAGCATATAGATTTATGAGAATTAATGACAATCGTGTGTTTGAAGCTACGCGTGCTATTTTTTATGAACATTTGAACATAAAAAATGTAGACAAGGTAGATATAAACCATGAATTGTCAAAAGAACTTGAAGTAGAAAATGCATCAAGTTCACATGATAATGGTGATGCCATTGCTAATGATGAAAATTTAGACAACAATGAAAATGATGAAATAGTTGAGTTAAGGAGAAGCAAAAGACAAAGAATTGAAAAGAACCTTGGTCCTGGCATGTTTACATATATGTTAGAAGAGGATTCTAAAACTTTTCAAGAAGCTATGTCTTTGTGATTCGAACTTGTGGAAAAGAGCCATGGATGATGAAATCAAATCTATACTTGATAATGAAACATGGACTCTAGTCAATCCTCCTCCTAATACTAAACCTATTGGTGCAAGTGGGTTTTGAAAAAGAAACTCAAGCGATGGTACTATTGATAAGTACAAGGCAAGATTAGTAGCCAAAGGTTATAGTCAGAAAGAAGAAATTGACTATTTCGAAACATTTTCACCGGTCACTAAATTTACATCAATTAGAACTATGTTTGCTATAGCATCCGCCTATGGACTAGAGGTTCATCAAATGGATGTTAAAACAACATTCTTAAATGGAGATTTAGATGAAGAGATTTACATACAACAACCCGAGGGTTATGTCTCTAAAGGAGAAGAACATAAAGTATGTAAATTAAAGAAATCTCTATATGGACTTAAACAAGCACTAATTCAATGGTACAAGAAGTTTTAAGCAAGAAATTCGAAAGTTTGGTTTTAAGAGTAGTAAAGTAGAAAGTTGTGTTTTTACTAAAGTTACTCTTAATTATAAAGTTGTTATAACTTTATATGTTGATGACTTGCTAATATTTGGTTCTGATATTAATTGTATTAATGAAACAAAGAACTATTTAAAGCAAGTATTTGACATGAAGGACTTAGGTCCAGTAGATGTCATTTTGGGGGTTAAGGTGATCAAAAAGGACAAAACTTACATATTAACTCAATCACATTACATTGAGGAAATATTAAAGAAGTTTAATTATTTTGATTGCAAAATAAGTAAAAGTCCTATTGACCCTCATATGAAGTTAGTTCCAAATAAAGGCAAGGCCGTAAATCAAGGAGAATATGCCAAGATAATTAGTAGCATAATGTATGTGGTTAATCATACAAGACCTGATCTTGCATGTGCAATTGACATACTTAGTAGATTTACAAGTAATCCAAGTGAAGAACATTGGACGGAACTAAAAAGAGTACTAAGGTACTTAAAATTCACAATAAACTATGGCTTACATTACATGTGTAATTCACCTATACTTGAATGTTATAGTGATGCAAATTGGGCATCCGATGTAACCAACTCCAAATCAACGAGTGGTTGGTTATTTACCATTGGAGCCATAGTTGCTTGGTCTTCAAAAAGACAAACATGTGTTGCTTTGTCTTCTATGGAATCTGAGTACATAGCCATGCCAATGGCTAGTAAAGATTTAATATGGTTTAGAAGATTTCTAAGAACAATACCATTTATTGATTCTAAGAAAGGAGCCACAACTTTGTATTGTGATAATCAAGCTGCCATATTCAATACAAAGAATGAGAGAATATCAAATCATAGCAAACACATTGCTATGAGATATAATCATATTAGATATATGGTTAAAAAGGGAAAGATAGCACTTGAGTATCTTCCTACAAATCAGATGTTAGCTGATCCACTAACAAAATCTTTATCAGGGGATAAAATTACAAAGGTCATGAGAGATATGGAACTATTACTGGTCTAAACAATGTCTTAATTGAAACCAACTTTATCTTAAGGTACAAGTCATAGATTTGTCACCTTATGTTTAAAGTTAAAAGGAAATTCAATATTAAACATTGGTGAAATGGAAACTTTGATACATTTCGAGTGTATAACTTAAAAATAGTGGGGGTGTCACTATTTGAAAGTTTCATATCTGACCTATGCACTTTCATTACCACAACAAAATTAGGATGGATTCAAAATCCTTAATAGACTTATAGCTTTCATAGAATGCGTTGTGGACATTCTCGATAAATCTACCTATATAAGTAAAGAAGTGAGAGGCCGCTTCTTATGGATTACTCCGATAAAATTCCTAGAGTACTTGTGAAAACCAGGATTAAGCACAAGGCCCAACTACAAGGTGCTGCCAAGATCAAAAGGAACATGAAATCATACATGACGAGAATATGTCTCCCTAAAGGTTTCACATTCAACCATGAAGTTTAAGGCTCGTCCACTTAATGGGTATTCGTTATGTAAAGAAGCTGAAATTATTTAGTGTCATTATATGTAAATAAGTGGGGGATTGTTATATGTAGTAGTATTCACATATAATACTTGGTCATCTCCCATATTGAGTTTGTAAACCAACCTTTCATTCATGGTATAAAGTCTTATTCTTCATTTCTTGTTTTCTTGTGTCTTCTTTATCCCACATGGGATTACTAATAAAACGTGTGGAGCTAAACTTGTTATATAATAGCTAAATTTGAAGAGTTCCTATAAGCTTGCTTGAGCTTTCCTCTATTATGGGAAAATATCAAGTATGGCTTAAAGTTTTGAGTATTATATTATTATATATATATATATATATATATATATATATATATATATATATATATATATATAAGAAAGAAATAAATTAATTAATTTAAATATTAAATTAATCTTAATACCAATTATGGTATTAAGGAGGGAGGAAGTAAATCAGTTTAAACATTTAGGGTTGTGACTCTTTGAATAGTCATTTACAAAAGAGTATGACTGTTCGGAGGGGCACGCCCGGATCGGCCGTGCAAGGCGTAGAGCACGCCCGTGCAGGTACGGAGCGGTCGTGCCAATTTTGGTGACACGCCCGTGCAAAAGCAAGGAGCGGCCGTGCAACTTTGTTGACTCGGCCGTGCAGCTGAGGCACCAGTTCGGAAAAGTTGTGTCTTTTCAAGACGACAACACCAACTCTATAAATAGGGCTGGTCTCCTTGGAACTGAAATATATAGAAATCACTGAGTTAATTACTTCCTGAGTCTTTCTTCTTAACAAATCTATTCTTCGAGTCAAACAGTTAAAGCTTCGATTATTGTTCCCGAGTTATTCAAAGGAGTGTAACTTTGAATAAGAGTGTGTAGGTTTTGTATCCTGGAGGTGAAATTCGTTGAGACCATTACACCATAGTGGGACGAATTAAATACCTTAAAGATAACATTTTTTGATGTGCCTAACCTACTGATTCCCTACCCACAATTGAGTCATATACAACAGAGACATTATATAGACTGGATTAAATGGGTCGGTCATCCTAAAATTGGGATTCACAAGAATCCTAATGAACCTAAAAAAAAAAAAAAAAGGAAGCAGATCATTATAGAGTTCATGAATACTCTGCTATAAAACGGAAAAATTTGGAGTTATATGGTATTAAGTAATGCTACGTACTCTTGGGAAGTCATCAATCAACCGAAAGAAAGAAAAATACAACACCGAGCTATATACTCCCCCTCTCTCCGTCTCATTTATTGTCTCATTTATTATCAGTTTATCATTTAGTTTGAGCACACAAATTAAAAAAAATGAAATATGTTGCGAGTGTACATGATTAAATAGCAGAGGAAAATGAAGTAAGTGGATTATTGTTTTGAATATGATAAGTAATTAAGACTCATTTCAATTTTAGAAAAAATGAATCTTAAAATGTATAGCCATATAAAAAATAAGTGAAATTATAAATGGGACGGGGGAGTATTTTATATTTTGGCATAATAATTGGACTTAGTCATCGTGGACTGACGACTATGTGCCATAGGTGTCCCTCAAGCTGCCTTCTAAGTCAAGTACTTGGACTTGTAAGCCTATAGAGTCTTAAATTGCCGGCAAAATATTGGTTAAACTTAAACATCTATCAATTTAATATTTTATATTTGACTATCGTGAACTGATGACAACTTCTTCTAGAGATCAAGCCAATATATAAATCCTTAATCCAAACCTCATATAGTACCACAGTACCCATCCTTCAAACACACACACATATACAGACACACACACACACACACACAAAATGGATCTCTTCATGTTATTAGTCTTTGTATTTCCACTAGTTTTCCTCTTCTTAAACCTCTTAAATAAAGTGGTTGATCAGTGGCAAGGCAAGAGATGTTACATATTGCATTACGAGTGTTTCAAGCCCTCCGATGACCGGAAGATCTCCACCGAGTTGTCCGGTGATATCATCCTTCGAAACAAGAACTTGGGTCAACAAGAGCATAAGTTTCTATTACGAGCCATTGTCAACTCCGACATTGGGGAGCATACTTACGGCCCAAGAAACATCATTGCTGGACGTGAAGATAAACCTACTCTTTATGATAGTCAATCCGAGATGGATGAGTTCTTTTTTGAAACCCTAGATCTCTTGTTCACCAAATCTCGGGTTTCGCCTAGAGACATTGACATTCTGGTTGTCAATGTTTCGGTACTGACTATAGTGCCTTCTCTGACAAGTAGAATTGTCAACCATTATGGGATGAGAGACGATGTTAAAACGTTTAATATCTCCGGCATGGGTTGTAGCGCAAGTCTCATATCTATTGATCTTGTTCAAAACATGTTCAAGTCTCACAAGAACGTGTTTGCGCTTGTTTTGACTTCAGAATCCATAGCTCCCAACTGGTATACTGGCAATGAAAAGTCTATGATCCTCGCAAACTGTTTGTTCCGGTCAGGAGGGTGTTCTATACTCCTAACAAATAAAAGGGCGCTAAAAAATCGTGCAAAGTTTGAACTAAAGCAATTGGTTCGCACCCATTGCGGATCAAGCGATGAAGCATACACTTGTTGCAAACAACAAGAGGACGAAGAAGGCCGGTTAGGGTTTTTCCTAGGGAAAGGGCTACCAAAAGCGGCGACACGAGCTTTGATAGAGAATCTAACAACCATAGCTCCTAAGATAGTGCCTTTAAGAGAATTGTTTGGCTACATTTTCTTAGTAAACTTCCAAAAACTTGCTAGAGGCTATACTAAGGGAAAGGGGAAAGTGAGCTTGAATCTAAAGGCCGGTGTCAATCATTTTTGCTTGCACCCGGGAGGAAAAGCCGTTATCGACGGGATAAAAGAGAGCTTGGATCTAACCGAATACCACGTAGAGCCGGTGCGAATGACGTTGCATCGGTTCGGAAACACGTCGGCGAGTAGTTTATGGTATGTTTTAGGGTACATGGAGGCAAAGAAGAGGCTCAAGAAGGGAGATAGGGTTTTTATGGTGAGTTTTGGGTCAGGGTTTAAGTGCAATAGTTGTTTGTGGGAAGTGGTTAGGGATTTGGATGATGGGAATGTTTGGGAAGATTGCATTAAGAACTATCCTCCAAAAACCCTAGAAAATCCTTATTTGCAAAAGTATGGTTGGGTGAACTTAGAACAACCTAATTCCAACAATGTTCCAAATATGGTTGGGTGAACTTAGAACAACCTAATTCCAACAACATTTGATGTCATGAGGACTCCTAAATTCTCACTTTCTTTTTGTAGATTATGTTGTTTATGTTTTGTAGTATTTTAGGAATAATTACCAACTGATAAAATAAAATGTAATATAATATAACTTCGATTTCAATAAAGGTATTGTACTATTTATTGACAATATAATGAAATGTACTTTCTAATCTTATTACAAATAATACAATTCGTTTGCATTATTTGAGTCAAAATTAGAAAGTACATTGCATGAAAATAGTACGTTAATTACATTATTTGTAACGAATTGATAAAGTAAATTGCATTAAGATATCATCAGATAGTACCTTACATTAATTGTAAAAATCGTGAAAAAATATGTTGCATATTTTGATCATTCACCACTCCCCCCCCCCCCCATTTTATGATTCTTTAATTTCAAGCTGCTAATTTGTATGGGGTTGGTGAATTTCAAGTTGCTAATTTGTATGGGGTTGGTGTTTGAAAATCATGTCATTTATTTCCTTGTATTGTTTAATGTTGCATGTGATTATTCCCTTTTTAAGCTTGTATTTTGATGGAAAGTCTGATTTATGGTTTTATTTTTTGAGAAATTATGTTCAAGTCCTTTTTGTGTAACCGATTGCTAAAAAACAAATGCACTAAACATGGACTTTGTATAAAACATACTATTATCTTAAATTCTATTTTAAAGATGAATAAATATAATAACCCTCATCCCGCAATCGGTTACATATGGATTTCGACAGGGTGCATTTGTTTGCTCTCAATGAATTAGTCTTAATGAATTTTGAAGGCTATTTTTAGCCTTCAAAACTCGTTAAAATACTCGTTCATTAATAGCAAACAAATATACCCTCAGTTAGTATCCTTAGTTAGTATGATAAATGTTCACAGGTAATTAATGGGCACCGGCATCACTCTAGCTTTATCATTTCTTTTTGGATTATAGTATCAGTGGCGGATTAAGATTTTTTTTTTTTTTTTTTGAAAGGATGCAAAATTATTTATATTAGTGAAATGGGGCAAAAATAAATTAGTGTGTTTTTCTTTTCACTCGAATGGGGACTAAGTTTAATATATTGCATTAATACACCTAACTTTTACAAAAAATTGCATTATTAATAGTTTATTTTTCTAGACAAACGGAGGCAATGAACCCGTTATACTCCACGTAGGTCCGCTAGTGGTACCCATCATCTAACACATTAACATCGATTAAATGTGAACTTTGATATTCATTCGTTCATAAGAACATTTACAATGGAAGCTTTTTGAAAATTTTTAATTTTCATGAAAAAGTTTTCTAGAGCTTTTTTCTATTGTAGGAAAAGTTGGAAAGCTCCTTCACAAAGAGCAGCTCCTTCTACAAAGAGCTCTCTCTAGGAACTCTTTCCATTAATTTCCACCATTTCCCAAAGTTGAACATTAAATAAAACAATAATTTTTATTTTTCTTAATATTTTCCTTAATAGAAAAATGCAAGAAAATAATTTAATTTTGGATGTGGGGGCCATAAAAAAGTTGATGAAAAAGCTCTACCATTGTGAAAAAAGCTTTGAGGTTTTTGTTTTTAAATTGTTTATGATGTATCACTTGAAAATTACAAAATAACTATGAAAAAATCTCTTACCATTGTGGATGCTCTAAGTATCTAAAAATTAGAAATGGGACCAATAACACTAGTCATGTACGGGATAGGGATGACAATTTTTTTGAACCCGATCCGTTTCTGAGTCATTTTGATCTGGGTGGGAAGGGTTTGGTAACAACTTTTCAAAATTCGGCGGGTTCAGGTTCGGGTTCGGGTTTAGTAATCCTTTGAGACCCGGCTCGACTCGACCCGCATAGTAACCTTATTTGTTGATTCACCATTGTACCACTCCACCTATCCCTAATTACACTTGTGTCTGCTCTAAATAAACCTAGATAATATATTTTTTTCACATGCAATACAACTTTAGTGTGACTAAAATAATTTAAGCAACAAGCTAACTACATACCTTTTTTTTACATAATGTCATAAAATTACCTCTATTGTTGAACCAATCATCTGAACGAGACGATCAAACACACTAGTCCTTTTGGCTTCAAATGATTTCCAATGAAGATGACATTTATATATTGTAAATGTTGCAATCGTTCAGCCTCTACTACCGGTGGTGACATTTCTGTCGTTCGTCGTTCCGTCTTGAGTCGTAGATACAATCATTTAATTTTCTCTTTTTGCTATTCTATTGGCTGAATGTTTTATTTATATTATGTACGTACGATACGGCGTCGTTAAAAAAAAAAAAACAAAAAAAAAAAAAAAAAAAGTCAAGCAGGGAGGGCCAGTTGACCCTGCTTGCACCTCCATAGGTTCGCCCATGTTTGTATCAAGTTTATATCAAATGATTTTTTTTTTGGTGGGTTTAAGCTAATGAGAATATTTGGGCCAGTTGACCCTGCTTGCACCTACATAGGTTTGCCCATGTTTGTATCAAGTTTATATCAAAATGATTTTTTTTGTTGGACTTAAGCTAATGAGAATATTTGGGCCAAAATACAAAAAATGACTAGCAAAATTTTGTTTGGGTCGAGTCCGGGTTTGTTGATCATCAGGTCGGACGAGTTTGGTATCTTCATTAATTCATTTGTTTTGACGGATCGGGTCGAATTTGTCCAAACCCGATATGATCCCGACCCGTTGTCAATCCTTATGTACAAAGTAGGGGTGTAAATGGTTCGGTTTGGTTCGGTTTGGACAAATTTAGAGACAAAACCGCTAGTACTCGGTTTGGAAAAATCTCAAACCAAACCGAACCATGAAAATTTTCAAACCGAACCGAACCAAACCAACTCGATTTGGTTCGGTTTGGTCTCAAACCGCGGTTCCATTAAGCGGTTCAAACCGCGATCCGAACTGCGGTCTAGACCACGGTTCGAACCACAAAATAATCAGTGCATACTAAAAGATTGCCTGATGCATTCTAAAATAGTTCACCATAACATTCAAACTGATATTTTCTTTTAAAAACATTAAGCGTAAATTATCTTTTAGTTCACAGCAGCATTTCAAACTTGTATCTTTTAGTTGAATTGGAGGAAAAAGAAAGTCATTCAAACCCTTCTGTGAACAAAAAATAGGTAAATAAACAAGTTCCATAAAATACACACTTCAGAGAACACACACTCCATACACTGTTGATTTAAATTAAGAAACTAAAGCCTAAGAGTTTATACACAATTTTAGCTGCTGTGTTTCTTACTTCGACTTAAGTATTTAACAGGATCAAGAAGCCACCTGTCCACACAAGTAATAATTAATATGTTGCACTTATGATTCATTAGTTTAGCTTTCATGTTGATACTTACACTATGAACACTACAAGAAAAATAGGTTTTAGCGACGGAAAAATTCGTCGCTAAAAGCCAAAAATTCGTCGCTAAAGGCATTTAGCGACGGATTAGCGACGGAAAAAATCTGTCGCTAAAACCCTTGTCGCTAAATATTAACGACAAATTTTTGGGTTTGTCGTTTAAGTAACGACGGATAATTCCGTCGCTAAAACTCAAAAATCCGTCGCTAAATGTTGAAGAGGAACGACAAATTTTTCAAACACACGACAAATTTTGATTGTATTAGCGACAGATTTAACGACGGAAAATTCCGTCGCTAAAATTTATTACATATTTTCACATTTTTATTAATTTTTTTTAAATTTCTTTTTTCAATTATTTTTTTTTATATGCCAAATTACCAACGGATATTTCCGTCGCTAATATGATATTTTTTATTAAAAATTATATATATATATATATATATATATATATATATATATATATATATATATATATATATATATATATATATATATATATATATATATATATATATATATATATATATATATATATATATATATATATATTTCAACAGTTACACTTTGCTCCCCTCAACTTCAAAATCAATTTAATCAATCCCTTAACTTTTATTATTCTCAAATCAGTACTTAATATTTCAACAGTTACACTTTGCTCTCCTCAACTTCTCTTATACTCAAAAAAATCCTTACATGTCAATTCTTTTACTTTGATCCCTAAACTTCCAAAAATACAGTTAAAGTCCTAAAAATCTTCTACAATCGTTTAGCACCAACAACCATCAAACAACCACCAAGATGAACTGTATAAAATTAATAAAAATACGGAAAAAAATAAAGAAAAAAAATAACAATTGATGGTTTTCTTGTGTACTGAACCAGAACCGGAGCCTGTATGCCCACTCCAGTCACAGTTTTGACAGAGGGACACCTCCTCAATGCATCTGACGGTTGCAGGCTGAGAACTACACCTCTCACACACTAGGGTCCTCGAGTGACGCTTGGAAAGTCCATTTGCAAAATGAATGTTCCCGGTCACAGGATAAACATAAGTATGCTGCATCGGACCGACAATACACCATGGATCTTTGCTCCCCACAGAAGTCACATGACTGACCCATTTTTACCAAACACTTGAGATTCACAGCAAGTCAGAAACCCAGAAGCAAGAACTTCAAAATCCAACTTTACCAAACCTCTAATGATCTGGAAGATAAAAATGACCAGAAGACAACAGCAGTAATCAGCTGTGCAGCTTTTAATCATCTAAGTTTGAGGCATGCAACACGGGATATGGAAGAAGGAAAATTTCCTTAAGAGTTGAAATTTGAGATCAAGATACTTGCCAATGCATACCTTCATTGACTGCAATTGTTCTCCTTTCGGCTTTTCTGCAAATTCATTTATCCGTCCTTCCTCGTCTATCTTCATCAGACCAAAAGCAGTGGCACGTTTCTCATCCATCGGCAAAGCTGCAACAGCTATAGTCCATGCGATATATGTGATCTCCAGCAAGAACCAGATATTCTAAGACATTCTGTTCTTCATACTGCCTGACAACATCAGCTGTGCCTTGATATTTCTGTTAAAACTAACATAAAATCAAAGTGAGACTATCTTTCTCATACAGAGGGAGAAGTATTATCCCCAGAAAAATAAAGAAAGGGCCATTATGACAGATTGCATTCAACTGGCTGGAACCAGTTGGGATTTTCTGGGCTTTGCTGGGCAGCAAGTCAGCAATTCCTTCTGGCTTTAACACACTACACTTTAATTTGATTGCAAATCTCGTCGATATATTATTAATCATCTAATTTTCATCTATTAAGTGCTCATGGGGCACTTTATGGATTTTCAGGGTGAAATAGGGAAAGTGTGTCAATATAACTGGAAGACAAAAATAAAATAAAATATTAATGTGCTACTTATGTCGACCCAAAAGGTCCCAACTCAATAACCAAGTATTAAACATATTTACCATCACAATAATAAAGAGTGAAAACAACATTCCATCGACAGACAACATTAAGCATGAAAATAACATTACATCCACAGACAGCTATAAGAGTTTATAACCAACGCGTGACGAGTCAATATCCAAATTCAACACAAATCAAAGTCCCAACTCTGTGTGTGTGTGTGTGTTTACACTCAAAATCAGCATTTAACACTAAATAGCAAGTCCCAGTTGTGCCAATGTGTGTGTGTGTGTGCGCGTGTGTGCGTGTGAGTTAATGTGCACGTATGTATGCCATTGTCCAGAAATGAAGCAAATAGCTGGAGAAGAAGACCAAATACTTCGGGTATGCAGGTAACCACTACAAGTCATAATAATAATGGATGTTGACGCTATCCCAAAATTTCTCAGCCTACTAAGGGGAGGAAGATACAACTGTACAAAACTTTAAAAATATTGGTCAAGGACCATTTCCGGTAATCAGTAAGAGGAATGAGATTAGTAAGATGAGAAATCACTTGCCATGAAGTCTGTGGGCGTGCTGGGATTGTGATTATTGTAAGCTTCCATTTTTGCATCCAATATCAACAGCTGGGATTTCACCCAGGTTGGATTGTTCCTGCCTTCAATCCATAAAGCTTCCCCTGTATCTTTGTGTTTGAAATCTGGATAGTTCGGGCCCCTCTGCAGATCGTATCAACCACAAAACACACACAGCAATTAACAGTGGCAAAGCCATAAATTTTTCAGCAGGGGTTCAAGATTGTTAGGGGGAAAAATTATTATAAAAAATTGGAATAAAATGGGGTTTATGCCATAAAAGTGTATCACTGGCCATAAAAGTACATAAATAAAATATATATTCATGGTAGCAAAATACCACCATCATGTTCACAAGGTAGTATTGGTACAGAGCAAAAAAATTATAATTACTCTGCACACATATAAAAAAGGTTCTAGCTAAATGAGGATTGAAAAGGGGTCCTAGGAAACATAAACAGAGAGGGCACATCCATTAGTAGATAAACGAACACAGGAAGAATACAACACAATTCGTGCACACACACACACATATTAAGACATACACTCGATAATTAATGTCTGTCATGAGAGCACAATTAAATTGAAATTGAGTTCTATATGAAACGAAGTCCTAGTTTGATTCTAAGACCAATAACAATTTTCTTTTCCTATAATTAACAACCCAAATAGAGAAATAACACGGGAATTTAAAATTAACCTAAATTATCATCATCCCAATATGTAATCAAGGAAGATAGCCAGGCAAGTAATATTGAAAAATAAACCATGAAAGAACAATACACAATCATTGAAGAGATAAATAGTGAAAAGATAGGTCGAATTTTACCTCGTCGTAATCTTTCTTCTCAGCCTTTGGTGCCTTCAAAGGTTTTGCTTTTCCACCTGCCCAAAATCATAAAAAAATTAAAAAAAAAAAATCATGTAACAGATTTGATTGAAAAGCTATAGAATTTGATTTGGAAAAAGGAAGGGAGAAAATTAAGGAAGTGGAAGTACCTTGCTTGGATGACATGGTTGAGATCTAGGGTTAGGGTTTGTATCTGATCGGAGCAACGCGAACGAACAAATTAACAACGAAGAAGCCCTAACCCGGAGACGCGAATTCTCATGGAAAAGAAGAAGTGGGAAGGGGCTTTGGGAACGAAACATCGTGGTGTGTAGAGGGTGGAAGGATGACGGGGAGAAGGTGGGAGGACGGCGGTGAGAATGGTGGTGAACTGCGTGAAGAGAGAGAAAGAAGATGAGGGAAAGGGGCAAGGGACGGAGTAAGGTGGGAGGAGATCGAGAGGGAGGCGGCGCCATTGATAACAGTGAGTGAAGCTGCGTGAAGAGAGAGAATGAGAAGATGAGGGAGGCGGATAAGAAGGAAAAAAAATGTGGGTAGGGTTTTATTTAGTGAATAAGTGAAAGAGGGTGAGAAAGGATCTTGGCCATTGATTTAAAGTAAATGGATGGTTGAGATGATGATTCAAATAAAATAATTTGTTAAAATGTGAGCTATTGGATTCAAGTCAAATGTGTTGTTATAAATGGCTAAGATGGTGAACAATGTCAAAGCTAAAAATTTAATAAAATAAATGTCAAAAAGTTAATAATGCTTATTATTAATAACCATTCTTTATACTTTCATTTTCTTAATTTTTTTTTCATAACTTTTTGTGAAAAATTTCAGTAGTAAAAAAATTCTCAAATATTTATTTATATGCAAAAAAAATTAAAAATATATTTTTTAGTAATATATTTGAACCCCTAAACCCCACTCGATACCCTAAATAAATTACACCATAAATCTTATACCCTAATAACTATAATAATTTAATAATTAATAAAAATAATTACTAATAATTATAATAATTTAATATATAACATAATTTCATAATATTGAGCGTATAATAAGTAATAATATTTAATAATAACAATAGTGATAATGATAGTAATTAGTAATAAAAATAAGTAAATATCAATAAAAATTATTAATAATTTTTTATATTCCCTCCGTCCCAATAAGTGTTTCACCCTTTTGGGTGGGCACGCAAATTATGGAAATGTGAGGGAAAAAAAAAATGTTGTGAGTGTAATTTGAAAATAGGAGAGAGAATTAGTGGAGGGAATAATAAATTATAATGGTGTTGTGAGTATTAAAATAATGTAGGAGAGAGAATGAGTGGAGGAAATAGTAAAGATTCTTTGCCAAAAAAGGAAAGATGAAGCTTCTAACGGGACGCCCTTTTGGATAATTAGTGAAGCTTTTATTGGGACGGAGGGAGTATAACTTTTTGAAAAAAATATTCGATACTAAAAAAAGTCTCAAATAATTTTTTATATTAAAAAAAATTAAAAAGATTATACTTACCTTATACATTATACTCATACCTTGTACCCTATATACTATACCCTATACTTTGTACCCTATACCCTATATACTATACCATATACTCTATACTATATACCCTATATACTAGGGTGTAGGGTGTAGGGTATAGTATATAGGGTATAGAGTATAGGGTATAGGGTATAGTGTATAGGGTATAGTGTATATGGTATATGGTATAGTATATAGGGTATAGGATATAGGGTATAGAGTATAGGGTATAGAGTATAGGGTATATGATATAGGATATAGGGTATAAGGTATAGGGTATAGGGTATAGGGCATAGGGCATATGGTATAGGGTATAGTATATAGGTAATAGAGTATAGGGTATAAGGTATAGTATATAGGGTATAGGGTATATTATATAGGGTATAGAGTATAGGATATAGGGTATAGGGTATAGAGTATAGGGTATAGGGCATAGGGTATAAGGTATAGTATATAGGGTATAGGGTATATGGTATAGTATATAGGGTATAGAGTATAGGGTATAGGGTATAGAGTATAGGGTATAGGGTATAGGGTATAGGACATAGGGCATAGGGTATAGGGCATAGGGTATAGGGTATAGAGTGTAGAGTATAGGATATATGATATAGGATATATGATATAGGGTATAGGGTATAGGGCATAGGGTATAGTATATAGGGTATAAAGTATAGGGTATAAGGTATAGTATATAGGGTATAGTATATAGGGTATAGTATATAGGGTATATGGTATAGAGTATAGGGTATAGGGTATAGGGTATATGGCATAGGGTATAGTATATAGGGTATAGAATATAGGGTATAGGATATAGTATATAGGGTATAGTATATAGGGTATAGAGTATAGGGTATAGGATATAGTATATAGGGTATAGTATATAGGGTATAGAGTATAGGGTATAGGATATATTATATAGGGTATAGTATATAGGGTATAGGGTATAGGGTATAGGGGCATAGGGTATAGGGTATAGGGCATAGGATATAGAGTATAGGGTATAGGGTTTAGAGCATAGGGCATAGGTATAGGGCATAGGGCATAGGGTATAGGGCATAGGGCATAGGGCATAGGGTATATGGTATGGGGTATAGGGTATAGGGTATATGGTATATGGTATAGGGTATAGGGTATAGTATATAGGGTATAGGGTATATGGTATAGAGTATAGGGTATATGGTATAGAGTATAGGGTATAGGATACAAGGTATAGGGTATATGATATAGGGTATGGGGTATAGGGCATAAGGTATAGGATATAGGGCATAGGGTATATGGTATAGAGTATAGGGTATAGGGTATAAGGTATAGTATATAGGGTATAGTATATAGGGTATAGGGTATAGGGTATAGAGTATAGGGTATAGAGTATTGGGTATAGGATATAGGGTATAGTATATAGGGTATAGAGTATAGGATATATGGTATAGGATATATAGGGTATAGGGTATATAGGGTATAGTGTATAGGGTATAGGGTATATGGTATAGGGTATAGGGTGTAGGGTATAGGGTATAGTATATATGGTATAGGGTATAGGGTATAGGGTTTAGGGTTTAGGGTATATAGTATAAGGACGTGTAAAATTCTTTAATTTTTATTTATAAATGTATAGTTTTTTTTATTTTTTATGAATATAAATAAATATTTTGGACATTTTTTAGTATTGAAGTTTTTTTTCAAAAAGTTATATAAAAAAAGTTAGAAAAAAAATAAATAAATGAAAGTATAATAAAGAAATCTGGGACGGATAAAATTCATTAATTTTTATTTATAAATGTATAGTTTTTTTATTTTTTATGAATATAAATAAATATTTTGGAAATTTTTTAGTATTGAAGTTTTTTTTCAAAAAGTTATATAAAAAGTTTGAAAAAAAATAAACAAATGAAAAAAAGTTATTTAAAAAAAAAAAAACAATTTCCGTCGCTAAATCCATCGCTATTCCGTCGATATTTTAAAAAGAGAAATATTTTTTATTTTTTATTATTTAGCGACAAAATATATCCGTCGGTAATTTATTTTTGTAAAATCCGTTGCTAAATCCGTCGCTAATTTTAAAAAGAAAAAATATTTATTTATTTTTTATTTATATAGCGACAGAAAAAATCCGTCGCTAAAATGGGCGGGCTTTTTTGGCGCCACTATTGCGACGGATTAGCGACAAATTCATGTCTGTCGCTAAAATTCGTCGCTAATCCGTCGCTAAATCCGTCGGTAGCTGATTTTTTCATTTTATTTTGCTTCCGTCGTTATTCCGTCGCTATTCCGTCGCTAATAGCGACAGAATTTGGTCCGTCGCTAATTCCCGTCGCTATTTGACAGTTTTCTTGTAGTGGAAATAATTTAAATCATCAGTCTGCGTATGAACCGATAACATCATACATTGCACAAAATCAAAAAACAAAGAATAAAATGAACTAAATTTGGCAGCTAAAAATTAGAAGAGCAAAAAAGATCACCAACCGTAGGCACAGCACTAAGGATGCATGCAATTGCAGCATTCTTGGCTCCAGCACGAACCCCTTCTGCAAATTAAGCAAACGGAAAAAAACCTACATCAAAATGCAAACAATTGTGCACTTGAAGGTTCTGATAATAGTTTATTCCTCATCCAACTAGATGTCTACTATTACTTGTCCATTTATACGGAGAAGGTTAACACCACGCCTTAAGGGGTGCTTAAAACAAACTTGTTTGAAGGCTTATAATTTATTTTCCCATTGCAACAAAATTTGATGCCACAACCCACAAGGGTTAATACCAATGCAAAAAGCTGGTCTTGGAAATCCTTCACCAATAGGACAGTTTCCAGTGAATTAGTAGTTCTCAATGCGATATAACAAGGATAACCAGTTAGCATGTGTGTGTTTGAGTCTCTTGTGTTTGAATTAAACTCAAAACTTGATCGAGTTAGGCTCGAAAATGGCAGCTCGAGACCACAATTGAACAGAGTTGTAAAAATTGGAGAGTGAACATGTTAGTAAGTATGTCGCTGGAAATTTCTTTTACCACAAAATAATCAGTGCATACAACATTTAACAAATGTTCTACTAAAGCAAAATGACTGTTATTCTGAAGCAAAATGACTGTTATTCTGAAGCAAAATGTGTTATATTCAGTTACTAAAGCAAAATGACTGGTATTCAGAAGCATTTTCTTACAAACCGAACATAGAAAAACGAGCGGGAAAGAGCAGACTAGTAAGATATAGCTTAAATTAGAGAAGCGACAAGTAAGATATAAGATTAGAGTAAGATTAAAGAAAACAAATCATACCGGCAAGTCGGCGACAGTATCAATTAAGCCGAAAATTGGAGAGGCGAGGAAGAGTAGGCCGGAGGAAGGGTGAAGCGGAGGAAGGGTGAGCGTGAGGTGAGGATGAGGACGAAGGAAGAGGAAGAGTGAGGTTGGAAACAATGGAAAGTCTTCGTCTTCGTTGAATCGTTGATGGAAATGGCGGAGACTCGAGAGAGAGAGAGAGAGAGACTCAAGCGCCGCAATGAAAATTGAACGGAAGGGATATGAAAAGGGTTTTAAAATGTATACTTCTGTAATTAGCTTATTAGGTTAGATTTTGAAAATCAAGGGTGGAGTTTAAATCAAAAATAATCAATGGTTAATATTACGGTTTGGGCGGTTCAGCTTGGTGGTTTGGTTTGACGGTTTAGCTCGGTGGTTCGGTTTGGCGGTTCAGCTCGGTGGTTCGGTTTGGCGGTTTAGCTCGGTGGTTCGGTTTGGCGGTTCAGCTCAAAATGGTTTGGTTTGGTTCGGTCTGGTTCGATTTGGAGGAGTCAGACCACAAATCAAACCGAACCGCATGATTTATAGATTTTTGGAACCGAGCTGAACTGCGAAAGTATAAAAACCAAACCAAATCACGTAGTTTGGTTCGATTCGATCTCAAACCGCGATTTAAACCGAATAGCTGACACCCCTAGTACAGAGTACTTTTTATTGGATATATGGTTAAATGTATTCATACACCTATGCAGGGTTCTTATATAACAAACTGTACTTTTGCATGAAAAAGTCATTTTTTTATTTATTTTTTCTTCTTTCATATCTTGTTATGGTACAATAGATTCACTGATTGGTATCTTTTTATTTATGATATAAGATTCACCTATTAATAGGTGAATCTTATTGGTGAAAAATTTTCACGAGGACTCCATTTGATTACACGAGAATCTTAATTTATCATTACATCTAAAATAGTTTCTTTTATACACGAGAGTTCACACTATGAGATATTTTAAACGCATGGAGTATTAATTTCATTTACGTAAACCAACCAAGCGTAATAAAGTTTGTGTTACAGTACAAATTAGGTACTACACTTGGGGCCAGTGTAGTTTCGATTTTAATAATTTACGCTTGAGAGTTCAATTAGGGTATTTTATACTTTCAATTTGGTTCGTATATATCATACGTTCGTTCAATCAGTTCACTTTGCATCTTAATCCTTACACTTCATTAGTAGCGGACCTACACCAAATGTTTTGGTGTTGTCTGTTCTTTACTAAAAAAAATTGACGCGAAATTAAATTCAAAATATTTACATACATAAGAGATAATAGACTTTACTAGGCATCATTTTACATACATAAATATAATAGGCTTCACTAGGCACGAAACATTTGGTGACACTACTGTAGATCCGCCCCTGCACCCCCACACGACTTCAGTTCTCTGTGTGTGTGTATGTGAGAGTAGTGAAAAAAAAAGTAAGACACATTATGTCCTTATTATCATGGGTATTTTTCAAAATTCAGTCATGTTAATACATCATTTTAAAAATAAAATATTTTTTTTTGAATAAATAAGAATAATACATCTATGATATTTTAATTTAAAAGGTCTCTATATACTTCCTCCTTCCCATTTGAAGCTTCACCTTTTGTTAAAATGGGTGTCCCGTTAAAAGTTTCACATTTTTTAAAAATGGCAAAGAATCTTTACTATTTCACTCATTCATTCTCTCTCCTATTTCAGTTTTATACTCACAACACTTTTCAAATTTACTATTCCCTCCACTCATTTTCTCTCATATTTTACTTTTATACTCACAACATTTTCTCTACTTACCTTTTTTCTTAATTTGCGTGCAACCTCAAAATGATGAAGTATGAAATGGAACGGAGGAAGTATATGTACAAAAATTCGTATCCAGTTTATGTTGGAACATAAATGATCCATTAAATCCTAAGCCGACTCATAACTAGATTAAGAAGGAGAAGAAGATGAAGACGGAAGCGTGTACCTGAAGAATCCATGATTATGTTCTTGATACTTGCTCTTGAATGAATGATATAGTAGGAAAGAAAGTACTTCTAAATGATAGTGCCCACACTTGATCTTCTCAATGGATGAAGATTGTTTTATGACTGAATTTTATTAAAGCAACAAGTGTCTCTAATGACTGATGGATGGCCTTTATATAATAAGAGAAGGGGCACTTCATTTAGGGACTACACCCTTTCACAAAGTTGGTGATGAGAAGTTACCATTATGCCCATCATTTAATGGTGCTTTCACCTAATGGTATTCTACATATTTTGTCTATACTTTAACATTATTAAATGACTATAACATATGAAATTCAATAACACATATTATTTAATTCATGTTCTAACAATCTCCCACTTTGATTAATATTAATATGTATCTTTTACTAAATGAATTCATTAATCATTTATAACATGAATGACAACCCTTATGTGCACGTTTATTGTCATCAAATACAATCCCGTTCATTAGTCTTATAAGTATAGGGACTAAAGGGGCAGATGTTGTAATTGATTCGCAACTAAACCCACATTAATCACATATATATCCAACTAAATCACATAGATTAAGTATAGATATGTAGCATGGAATATTAATGAATACTCCCTCCGTCCCACGTGAATAGACACTTATTTCCTTTTTGGGACGTCCCACGTGAATAGACACTACCCAAAATGGAAAAGAATTTATTATTTTATATTCATCCTACCCCACCCACTCATTCTCTCTCTTCATTTCCTACCACACAATTTATTCAACCAACTCCACTCATTCTCTCTCTTCATTTCTTACCACACATTTTCATTATTATATTCATTTTTCTTAGTTATTGTGCCAAGATTTTTGGTGTCTATTCACGTGGGACAGAGGGAGTATATATGAAGAACGCATATATATATATATATATATATATATATATAAATAAATATATATATATATATATATATATATATATATATATATATATATATATATATATATATATATATATATATATATATTCTCCAACTAGTCCTACTTAACCAAATGAGATCAAAATAAACACAAATAAATGAAAACAACACAAACTCCCACTGAATTAAGCATTATCAAAAGTTATTACACCCATATGAGCAACATGCTCGTGAAATACTAAAGCAGACAATGCCTTAGTAAATGAATTCGCTAACATGGAATTTTTCCCTATAAGTTGTATATCTATTTGTTCATTTTGTACTCTTTCTCTTACAACAAGAAACTTAATATCTATATGCTTATATTTAGATGAACTTTTGTTGTTGTTGGAGTACAACACTGCGGCCCGATTGTCACAATATAACTTAAGAGGTCTTTCAACATCTTTGACAATTCGCAGTCCTTCAATAAATTTTCGCAGCCATATAGCTTGATTGGATGCCTCGTAGCAAGCAACAAATTCGGCTTCCATGGTGGAAGTAGTTACTAATGTTTGCTTGGCACTTCTTCAAGATATCGCTCCACTTGCCAATGTGAAAACGTAACCCGATGTCGATTTGCGACTATCTTGGCATCCAGCAAAATCGGAATCAGAATAACCAAAGATCTCAAGATAATCCGATTTTGTATATGTAAGCATGTAGTTCTTAGTGTTTTGTAAATATCTCATCAGTCTCTTGGCTGCAACCCAATGTTCTCTTCCCGAATTGCTTTGGTATCGTCCAAGCATGCCAATAATAAAGGCAAGATCTGTACGAGTACAGACTTGTGCATATATTAAGCTTCCTACTGCCGATTCATAAGGGATATTTTCTATATACTTGGATTCAAGATTATTTTTAGGACATTGCTTTAAACTGAACTTATCTCCTTTAGAGACCGGGGTGTCATGTGGCTTACAATTTTTCATGCTAAACCTTTGTAATACCTTCTCTATATAGCTCTTTTGTGATAATCCTAAAATACCTCGCGAACGATCACGATGTATTTGGATTCCTAATACAAAAGAAGCTTCACCAAGATCTTTCATCTCAAATTTGTTTGAGAGAAATTTCTTAGTTTCCTTAAGAAGATCCTTATCATTACTAGTAAGTAAAATGTCATCCACATATAAGACCAAAAATATAAATCTAATCCCACTGAACTTATGGTATACACAATCTTCACCAAGATTCATTTCAAAACCAAATGAAAGAATAACTTGGTTAAATTTTAAGTACCATTGACGAGATGCTTGCTTAAGCCCATAAATGAATTTCTTAAGTTTACAAACTAGTTGACTAGTTTGATCCGAATCAGTCATAATTTCTGGTTTCTTCATATAGATAGTTTCCTCAATGTCTCCATTGAGAAAATCTGTCTTTACATCCATTTGATGAAGCTCAAGATCAAAATGTGCCACTAATGCCATAATGATCCTAAAAGCATTTTTAGAGGATATCGGTGAAAATGTTTCTTTGTAATCAATGCCTTCTTTTTGAGTAAATCCTTTAGCGACAAGACGAGCCTTATGTCTTTCCACATTACCTTGTGAATCCTTTTTGGTATTAAAGATCCATTTACACCCAATGGGTTTCACATTTTTAGGTAATGGGACAAGATCCCAAACGTCATTATCATTCATAGATTTTAACTCTTCATTTATGACATCAATCTATTTATGAGAATTTGGATCACTAATGGCTTCATGGAAGTGTTAGTGTTATGCCCTAGGCCTATGATTGATAGACTTATGTGTTGACATTATTTATTATTATATGAGATGTTTATCATTTGATTATTATATATGTTTTGTATATTTGTTTATAATAATCTCCGTCCCTAATTATTAAGAGAATAATTAGTATAATTGTCAATGGATAATCATACGATGATTATATGCATAGAGATGCACATTGAAATTATGGGTACTTGTTAGAGAACAAGTGACTGGACTTGATCCGCATAAGATTAATGTCATGGTCAACTGTCATAATTAAATCTCATAAGGTTACTTCATTTAGTCCCTAGACCTGAGATTATCATGACCTTACATATGATGAAAGTCATGTTTGATTTTAGTCAAACGATATCTTAACACGATATCTATAAAGGCTATCTTTGGCATGATCGGAATCATGATGGGGAGGATGATAAGTCAAGATGGAATTTGTCCCTCAAAAGAGAGATGTTTATCTTGGGCCCCTCGATGAGTGATAATGATGAAAGTGTATGGCCGTACCCCAATGTGATTGGAATTATCATTATACTCAAGGATCGAGAAAGCATTGAACAAAGACAAGTTGACGAGGACCATGGCTTGTCTTCAATATAACATCGTGAGACAAAGGGAAAAATGGAAGTGTACCATTGGAAACGTGAACTCTTACGTTACATTATTTGGGTAGACATAATGGCTTGCTAGAGTCTGCTTATGTCTTATGAGGGTTGATATGATCGAACTCATTGCCAACTTAATGTAATCCTATTGGGTCACACACAACTAGAATGAATTGATTAAACCATTGGAAGAATGATTGAGAAATTCCTCATCAGCCTTGTTTGGCCGTGCGACACAACAGGCCATGTGCCGTGTGTGGTCGTGCGACACAACAGGCCCTGAGGCGGTCTGACAGAATCTTTTCCTAATTTGATTAGAATTCATATTCTATACTATTTTAGTATAAATATGAACATCTGTCAACCCTAGAAAGCTAGCCGAAATTCTCAAAAGAAATTCAAAAACATATTCTCAATATTATTCCAAGGTTTATAGGATCTAGCAATCTTCAAGAAATTGTTCTTGGATTCATTCAAAGGTGTGGATACCGAAAGAGGGTCTTCGCTCGTTCATCGATCAAGGCCTAGAGTTCAAGCAAGTTGAAGAACGAAGTTTGTGATTCGAAATCACATAATCAAATCGTTCGATAGCTCAAGAACGGAAAGCGTTCAAGGTTGGTTATATCTATCTCATAGTTTTTCAAGTTAATTATATAGAACGAATCCTAGGCTCCTTGGGTTTTATGTTATTTGATGCTTAATTTCGCTGCGCATGGACTCGTAAAACCCAACAGGAAGGTGATCGGTTCATCTCCCACTAGACCTAACGGTTCCTCATTCTCGGCAAGATACACATCATAATAATCCGGAATAGCACTCCTTCTTGCTCTATTAGATCTCCTTAAGGGCACCGATTCTTCTTGATTTTGAGGGTGTTGAATTTTCTCATCAACATTTTCATGTTGTTCATTAATAGGAGAATTAGTGTTATTTTGAATTATATGTTCTTGTTGAATTTCAGGCACAAGTGTTTGATTTTCAATAGGAACTATAGGAAGAGGTATATAAATGAATTCCTCCTCTAACTCTTCAAATTCAAAATCACAATTCAAATTTTCCCCTCTAAAATCAACACCCCCAAAAAATCTAGCATTTTTCGTCTCGAAAAAAGTTCTAGTCTTTAGATCGTAGAATTTATATCCCCTAGATCTTTGAGAATATCCTACAAAATAACTACTAACGGTCTTAGCGTCCAACTTTCCTTCGTTAGGTTTATAAGGCCTAGCTTCGGCTGGACAATCCCAAACATGAAGATGATTTAGGGACGGTTTCTTGTCTATCCATAATTCATAAGGGGTTTTGTCAGTAGCTTTTGAAGGAGCTCGATTAAGTAGGTAGGTTGCGGTTTTCAAAGCATCGCCCCATAATGAGTGAGGTAAAGAAGTACAAGAAACCATACTTCTTACAATATCCTTAAGGGTTCTATTACGTCTCTCGGCTACATCATTCATGCTAGGTGTCCCCGACATGGTGTAGTGAGGGACAATCCCACACTCTTCCAAATAGCGAGCAAAAGGACCTGGACGTTGTTCTCCGGAACCGTCATTCCGACCGTAGTATTCACCACCACGGTCGGATCTAACGTTTTTAATATTCTTTTCAAGCTGATTTTCAACTTCGGCTTTAAAAGACTTGAAAACCTCCAATGATTGAGACTTTTCATGAAGCAAATAAATGTATCCATAACGTGAGAAGTCATCTATGAACGTAATGAAATATATTTGTCCGTTCCATGATGGGGTGGAGAACAGACCACATATATCCGTATGAATCAGTTCTAAGACTTTTGTAGCTCTCAAGGATTCTTTATTTTTGCTGTTGTTTGTAATTTTTTCCTTAAGGCATTCAATGCAAAAGTTATTTTTCGAAGTATCAAGATTTTGTAATATTTCCTCGAACACAAGCTTGTCAATTCTCCTTTTAGAGATATGACCCAAACGCCTATGCCACAAGGTATAAGAATTTTTACTTGAAAACTTTCGTTTTATGCCTCTAGAGTTAGTTTCATTATTATGGGACTCATTTAATGAATTGACTGTGTCAAGTAAATATAGATTATCAACATAAGATAAAGAACTAGTATCAAAGAGTTTTGAATTGAAAAATAAATTACATTTATTATTATCAAAGATACAGGAATAACCTTCCCGATCTAAGGTAGTGATAGAAATCAAATTCCGTCTAAAAGACGGTATAGTAAATACATTATTCAAAACTAAAAAATATCTGGTACTAAGAGATAATCTAAAAGTCCCTATGCCCTCCACATCTACCGGCTTTCCAACTCTCATGTAAATATATCTTTCATCTTCATTGGGCGTTCGGTAGTTCAGGCAACCCTGCATATATGAACTTATGTGAGTAGTTGCACCAGAATCTAACCACCATGTATACGAAGAAATTGAAACTAAATTTGCCTCAGTACAAACAAAGCTAAATGACATACCTTTCTTAATTTGCCATTGGCGATATTTAGGGCAGTCGTTCTTCATGTGAGTGAGGTCCTTGCAAAAGAAGCATTTCTTCACCTTTTGATCATTTGATGATCCCTTAGGCTTTTTTGTTGCAACCGCAATCTTCTTACCTTTTCTCTTTGTCCCACGAGAAGAGATAGATGCATAATGGGCACTTTCGAATTTAGTTTGTTTCAATCTATCCTCTTCCTCTGTCACATGTGAAATTAACTCATTGATATTCCACTTGTCGTTTTGACAGTTATAGGTCGTTTAAAAATGACCAAATTAATGAGGAAGAGAAATTAAAGCCAAATGCACAAGCAAGTCTTTCGGAAGGTCCAACTTGAGTGCCTTTAATTTAGAAGATAGGTGAAACATCTCCATTATATATTCCCTTAAACTTTCGGTGCCCTTGTACCTCATAGAAACAAGCTTCCTTAAGGTAGCACTTGTTTTCGACTTTTCGCTTTTAGCAAAGCGTTCTTCTAGGACATCCAAGAAACCTTTAGCTCCAACGTCCTCAGAGACACTGTTTAGAAATGTCTCTGGGACTGCGTTTTTCATTATGCTTAGGCTTACGTGATCAGAACGCTTCCACCTCTCTAGACTTGAACGGTCTTTCACAGTGCTCTTATCAGTTAGAGGGGCGGGAGCTTGTTCTCTTAATGCGAGATCAAGGTCTAAACAGCCTATGACCATTGTAATCTTGTTTTTCCATGTTCTAAAATAAGTCCCAGTAAGCAAAGGTATTGAGTTTATGTCAGTAGTAACAGATGAAGCACTTATCAAATCTGAAGCAAAGAACAAGAATGAAATAAAACATATATAAGAATCCACACAATGATTAATTATATCAAATGAATTCCATCAAAATAAAAGACAATCAATATGACATCAAGACTAATCTTTGGATTGCGAATTGACTCATAATTTGATTTATCTTAGGATAAACAAATAGCTCAAACAATACACTTTAAATACTTGCCTTTCTTTGGGCCGGTTCAAGTATAAAAATTGTCCTAAAGTTTAAGGTACTTATTACCCGGTAATAAAGAATATAAACAATTCACTTTAAACACCCGCCTTCCTTTGGGATGGTTCAAAGTATTTAAAATGACCTAAAATTTAATTCAATTATTACCCATGAATGCAAATACTTAGTCAACAACAAGGTCTCCTTTGAGAAACAAGCATGTTACCACATATCAATATTTACCTTCATCTTTTAACAAGTTTGAATTTAATCAACAAGGTCTCCTTTGGGAAACAAGCATGTTAATTTTGTCCAAAATGTTAAGGATATAATTAATCGGAAACATAAGGCCTTAAGGTAATTAATGAAATTTATTATTAAAAGATAGTAATCCTTTTGTTCTACCCGTCCATTCTTTAAAGTTTGATAACTATAAGAACCGTCGAAGCGCGACTGGTGTCCAGATACTATAATTTACTAACAAATTATCACAAAATTCTGGGCACAAACTAATGTGTACTTTACTAAAAAAATGAATGAAAATTGATCAAAATAGCAAAAGATTGAAAATTTTGAAAATCTGACCAAAATCAAGTGATGCTCGATCGAGTCAAGGAAAGTGCGCGGCCGAGCAAAACACTCCAGAGAACACCCCTTTCTGATCCCTCACGCATGGCCGAGTCTTTAGGGTGCTCGGCCGAGCCATTAGAGATGCTCGACCGAGTCCTTAGGGGTGCTCGGCCGACACCATGACCGTTGGATGGCGCCTTTTCAAAAAATTTCAAACGTTGTGCTGATACAAATGGGGTGCTCGGCCGAGTCAAGGGAGGTGCTCGACCGAGCAGACCCTGAAAGTCAAATTTTCCAGATTTTGACTAACAATTCTTAACTTAATGGTGAATCATTATTCAACCAAAGCAAGTAGATCCGCATACTCACATCACATTTTTAAATGTGTGGCTATGCATTTGAACAAACTCTCAACGCATCTAATGATGGTGGCTATGTCCAAAATGGGATAATCTTACATTAATAATTGAAAGCCTTTTGAGTAAAATCAAAATTTAGAATTTAAAATTTAATACAATACTCTAGAATCTGAATTAGAGGATGATAATGATTCAAGAACTCATTGAAATCTTTTCAAGAATTAAAACCATAATAAAACATAAAGGTTTTCATAATACTCAAACTTGATCTAGAATATGATCAGGCTCTGATATCAATTGTTGGAACATAAATGATCCATTAAACCCTAAGCCGAATCATAACTAGATTAAGAAGGAGAAGAAGATGAAGACAGAAGCGTGTACCTGAAGAATTCATGATTATGTTCTTGATACTTGCTCTTGAATGAAGGAGATAGTAGGGAAGAAAGTACTTTTTAATAATAGTGCTCGCACTTGATCTTCTCAATGGATGAAAATTGTTTTATGACTGAATTTTATTAAAGCAACAAGTGTCTTTAATGGCTGATGGATGGCCTTTATATAATAAGAGAAGGGGCACTTCATTTAGGGACTACACCCTTTCACAAAGTTGGTGGTGAGAAGTTACCATTATGCCCATCATTTAATGGTACTTTCACCTAATGGTATTCTACATATTTTATCTATACTTTAACATTATTAAATGACTATAACATATGAAATTCAATAGCACATACTCCCTCCGTCCCATAAAAAGCGACACACTTTGCCATTTTGGGCGTCCCACTGATAAGTCACACTTCCTAAAATGGAAAAGAATCTTTACTATTTCCTTCACTCATTCTCTCTCCTACATTATTATAATACTCACAACACCATTATAATTTACTATTCTCTCCACTCATTCTCTCTCCTACTCAACTATCTACACTGACAACACATCAATCTTTCACTTTTTCCTTAATTCCCATACAAAATAATAACTGCATCGCTTATTATAAAACGGAGGAAATATTATTTAATTCATGTTCCAACAGCTTAAATCAATACTTCCAATCGTGCAGTAATGGTGTGATGCCGATAGTGGTAGATGTCAAATCTCTATCACTACATAATACAATACCCTACCACTTTTTTTTTCCTTCTTCCTTCGCACAATAAATTCCACTTTCCTTTTTATTTAATGTAAAAATAAATGTTCATTTTAAAGAATAAAATATAATTTTTTCATAGTAAAACTTATATATAAATAAGTAAAGCATATTTTATAATATTATTGACAAATTAAATATATGCATTTATTTTATAATGGATGGAGTATTAATTTTCATATATATTAACCAACCAATTATAATAAAGTTCGTGTTACAAATTAGGTACTACACACTGGAGATGACCAAACGGGTGCCCGGCTCGGCCCGACCTGTTTGGCAGAAACCCGTGGGAGAAACGGGTTGAAGCCGTTGGTTTGTTTCATTTCACCGAGTCTAAATCCGGCCCTGCCCGCCCACGTATAAACCCTCCAAGGCTGCTCGTTTGGCCCGAATCAAAAGATTCACTGGCTTAAACGGATTTTTAGCTTTTTTTTTTTAAATCAGAAAAAGTTTGGAAAATTAAAAATAAAATAAAAAATAATTTAGTATTTAATAAGCTATTTTTAAAATATAATATCACTTAGTCATAAGAAAATTAGTTATTTTATACATATAATAAAATAATAGTTTATACGGTATCAACAAATAAAAATTGTCTAAACAAAATTATTTTCTAAAAGGTATAAATTATACATTTTAGAAAACAATTTAGTTTAAATAATTTTTATTTGTTGATATACAACATATATTTCTTCTTTAAAAAATAAATTAAATGAGGTAATAATGTAATCAATTTAATAATAGAAACTCTAGTAATATTATTTCATAATTTTTTTTGGGAAATTTTCATTTTTTTTTCAAGTGATACAATTTAAAATTGTATAGTCTTAAAATAAAAAGTTTTCAAATCTTTAAATGACATGGTTTAAAAATTTAACAAAGTATTCAAATTTAACAAAATTTTGAAAATAAATGAGTATTCAAATCTTCAAACTAATTATGGTTTTCAAATCTTCGAAGTATTTAAAAAGCTTTAGATTTTCAATATTGTTATTGCTTAAAATTCTTTGAATTTGTAGAAATTTTCTTCTTCTTCTATTACCCTTCTCGCAAAAACTTCTTGTTGAGATTGTCTTATTCGAGGCAATCATAATCATCGTATTCAAGATCCCGAAATATGCCTTGTTTTCTCAACTTCGTATAATTCCAGTCCGCAAGACAAATCAATCTCTCAATAAGAATGGGTTTGAGTTGGTTTCGCTTTGACGTCACGACTTTTCTTGCATCACTAAAAGCAGCTTCCGATGATACCGTGGACACCGGAGGGGTAAGTAGATCACGTGTCATCAGCGAAAGAATAGGATAAATATTAGCATAATATTTACACCATTGTAGAACATTCAAGTTTTCAAAACTTTCACTATCTAAGGGGTAATATGGGCTTTTCGAGGTATTGGTGTAATTTATCTACACCACTTTGAGAACCAATAATAGATGAGGATGAAATTTTTCCTTTTGTCATGAAACCCCATAATTTTTTTTAACATTTTTGTTGCTCCACTCCATTTTCTTTCAGATGTTGTGTTTGGTCCCTTTAGTGTTCTACAATATTGGTCGAACAAACGATATATGATAGTGTGCATTTCACTCAGTTTGCTATTGGACAAAGTGTTTACAACATCCGCGTTAAGCTCGGGACTTGTGTTCTCGTAAAATTCATCAAACAAGGCACCTAATGAGGAGAACTTAATCATAGGATCCATTATGGTCGCTAATTGGAAAACTACGAAAAAATGTTTATCATATTTTGTGAATTTAGTTTCCATTTTCATAATGGCACCTCCAAACGTTGCATGTGATCAAAATTACCTAATAACTTCACTTATGACATTTATTTCACGGAACAAAAGATGGGATGTGGGATAATAACTTCCCGAAAAATCTTGGTTGCCCTTCACCAAGGTTTAAGTAAAACTAAAAGCTCGGTAGCTATCGACCAATCATACTCACTAATTTTGTAGTCCATTTGATGATTAGAAAAGTATTCCGTGAGGACCACTCTATATTAGTCAGCTCTGTTCAACATTTTATAGGTTGAGTTCCACTTAATATCCTCGACCACTTGAGGTTTCTTGTATTTCATGTTATATGAGGCGCATAAATCGACATAAATTTTCAACTTTGGGCCGAAATTTTTGATAACATGGGAGGCCGTGTTAATCCTATTGGCGACAGACTTTAGTGAGTGGATCAAATATTGGACACAAAGATTAAAAATATGGCATGCACACCTAACATGTAACAAAGCGCCATATAGGGGAGGATTTAGAGTTTGGATCAAATTGTGGCGGTGAGGGTATTGTAAGTAGCATTATCAAAGGATATTGTTAAAATTTTATTGTTGATAACATACTCACTCAATACATCCTTAATGTAACTTGTACATTGCAAAGTCGTGTGGGGATAAGGCATTGTTATAAAGAAAATCACTCTCTTTTGTAACATCCACTCCTCATCAATCCAATGAGCGGTTATACAAGTGAAGGTTTCAGAACTAGAACTTAGAGTGGCCTTCTAAGCATCGGTGGTCAAGCAAACACTACCATTGAAATTTTGGAGGTCGCTCGCTAGTTTAAGTTGACGAGTTTGGAATAGGCTCTTTATATGCCTAGTAATAGTTTGGCGGCTCATTGGTTGGTATTACCGGTTGAGGCCTTTAGAATAGCGGGTGTGTCTTGATCCGAAAGTGAAATAGGCAATCGACAACTCACTAGTAACATCGTTATCAAATCGACGTCCACTTTTTGGTTAAGTGACACATGGTATATTTAGTTACGTATGCACGGTACCATCTACCCCTTTATCGGCTTCCCGGTCATATTTATCCATTTGCCTCTTTACATGAGAGATACCATTAACACCCGTCGGGGATATAAATTTCGAGCAACTCTTGCATTTGGCCTTTCTTTCACCGTCAACAATTATCAATTCATATAAATGGAGGCATATTTGGACATTGTAGGTTGTTCATTTGCCTTACCTTTATCCTTACCCCTTATCCTGTTATGTGCACTACTGGAGGCAACATCGTTAGTAGGTGTATTTGGGATTGTGCGGGTTTCGTGGGTGACTTGTACATCGTCATCGTCATACTCATCCCCTTCTTTACCCTCATCTATGTCTTGTATTTGATGATAGGTTCTAGATGTATAATCTATGTTGGGCTCATTCATCCAATAAGGGGTCGAATCCGGAGTATAGCCGAAAAATGAAGGGGTGTTGATTGGGTTCGAGGATTGATTAATCATATCAAACATTATTTGATCATTATGGTGCAAAAGTGAATTATCAATTGATCCTAAATTTTGATGAGGTACATTTTGTGTGGTTTGATTTTGTGGTGGGGGTTGTGATATACAAATATATCACTAACTAAATCTTACATGATAACTAGCAATATAAATTATCTAGCAATTAAAATTAAAAATGCAGCAATTTTTTTTTTTAATTTTGGAAATGTTTAAAGATTAATTACTTATGGAAATAATTAACTAGCAATAAAATTTATAAACAATTATATTTTTTTTTGTAATTTTTGGAATAGATGTAATCGCAAAGATTAATTAATTAATGCAATAATTAACTAGCAAGATATGCAATTTTTTTTTGTAATTTTCGGAATTTATGAAGATTAAAAAAATTAACTATTTAACTAGCGAGTAAACAAATAATTAAAATAGTAAAATTATCTTCAACTTTTATGATGCAATCACAAAGTTTCGTCTTGTAAATTTTCATGTATTTTTTCCTTCGAATGGAAACATTAAATTGGAAATAATTTTATGGTTTGGGTTTGAGAGAATTTTATGAGATTGAATTTTTTGTGTGAGAAAAATTGATAGTACTTCGTCCTTATTTATATTAATTATAAATTCATTTTGTACCAGATTTATCCCTAAATATAACTGTTAGGAAAGGTAATTATGCATTAAAAAATTAAAATCTGATAAAAGAGTCGTTATAAAAAATTTACACGAAAATACCCATCAAACGGATTTATTAACGGATATATTTGAGGACATTATAGACATTTACAAACAGAAAAAACACGAGCTAAACGGGCCATGGACCAAACGAATCTTCGGACCAAACGAATCTTCTGATACGCGGGCTAAAGCCTGATCCGTCACAAGTTGCTCGGTCCAAGCCTGTTTCATTCTTTATGCTGGAAGGCGGGCCGGCCACGAACACGGGCTAAACGGGCCACAGACAATGGGATTGGCGGGCCTCTCGCGGGCTTAAGCCCAAAATGGCCATCTCCAACTTAACCTATTAATAAAATATTAATTATCTTTCTTCCGCATACACAATCTACAATTTCAACTAAATTTTGATTTCTTATGCTTTATTGGCGGCACCAACCTAACCCCAACTAAACCTAAAAAATTATTTATAAAATGTACACTTTAATCTAATCAACTATTAAAAATGCTTTAACTGTCTCACTTACTCTTACATTTGACTTGTAACATTGGATTGACTAGACAACACCTGTTGGGACAGTGTCACAACCCTAATTTTCTCATTTTTTTCTTTTGAATTTTCGAATTGTCACCGATTGGGACAATGTCACCGATAAAGGTAGTAAACTCGCCACTGCCTTATATAAAATTCGTTTGTATAGCATTAATTACAATTTAAAAGATTGTTATTGATAATATTGTTAATGATAACATAATATCAATTATTAAAATTATCAAAATATCAAGATTTTCATATGATTTTTAGTAAAATTCAATTGAGTTGATAATATATGAAATTCATTTCGGACAACCGAACCTTCTTGAATTGTTTCTTTTTAATACGAACTAAAAAGATAATATCATGGGACAATCATTTCAGGGCGAAGGTTATACTCCCTCCGTCTCATTTGAAATTGCAAAAATTATTATTTTGAGTGTTTCAATTAAAATTGCAAAATTCCAAAATGAAATGGTTTTAATACTTTTTAAATGTTGGGGTTCACTTGTCATATACAAACAACAATCCACTTATTATTTACTATCCCACTTTCTCTCTTCTATCCCATAATCTACACCGTCCCCCATAATAACTTCAACGTGGCTTCGCCACTGCACTGTACTCGTTACATATTAATAATAAAAATATATTTTTCTTAAATTTGAAGGTGGTAAAATTAACATATCTACAAATCAAAGAAGTCGAATGACCACATTCGCTTCCTAACTTTGCCACTATGTCTATTTAAATGTTGCTTTTTTATTGAGAAGGGAGTATAAATTTTCTCTTCTTTAGTTTGTTTTTTTGGAGACTGATCGAAAAATTCTAAAAAAGTGACATAATTTTTGAGAAGTTCCTCCATCATTATTGTATTATAGTTGCAGTATTATATTTACACGTGAGTACCTATAATAATACTGCATGTATTATTATATATTACAGAATAGAAACTTTCGGATCAAATTTTCTCTTTTTTTGGCCAAAAAGAAAATAAAAAATAAAGGAGAAGGGAGCATTATGAGCAAGATTGGTTGTAAGGTAATGGTAGTCAGGGGCGAATATAGTGTATGAGTGGGGGTGCACGTTCACTCGATCAAATTATATTTTAGTTAAAATAATATAAAAAATTACATTATTTGATAAGTGCACCCGCAGATAGATTAGTTAATTTCCAGCTTTGTTGTTGACAGATCTTATGAGTTATAACTAGTTAAGTTAGTATATTGTTAGAGTTTATAACTAAGAAACATGTTTCAAATCCTAATAGCTACACAAATTTTCAAATTATTTTTAGCCTCTAAGTATGAGAAATGAATTTTTTTTCAACATTGTACTTAAATTCTTTTATCATTACTATTATGACAAATGATTTTTTCTTTTTAAATATTCCTATATTTGGACTCTTTTGCGCATTACTTTAACTAATATAAATGAATTTTATTTATTATCTATTATTTTTTTCATCGTTTATTGTTTGTAAAAATAAAAATAAGTAAGTTCGAAGCATATAAAAAATAAATTACATAATTAGTTTCAAGAAATGCTTACTAAAATTATGTCATCATTAAAACTACAATAAATCAAGTATCATATTTTTTTTTTATTTCTTCATGATATATTCATGATATAAGCAGGGGCGGAGCTAGCCAGGAATTGCACGAGGGGGGGCAAGATTGCTGCCCCAAAAAAAAAATTTCGGGTCGGACAAGTAAAAAATGGGTCGGATTCATGAAATACAATGTATTTTAGTTAAAAATGTAAAGAATTAAGAAAGTTAACAAAAATGATAAAAGTAAATAATTCAAAGAACGATTGAAATAATTTTGAAGTATTTAATGCAAACAATTTATTAAAATATATTACTCGTACAAAAAAGAAATTCAAATTTGCTAATTAAACTTGGGATAATAGGAAGAAAGACCAAAAACAAAAAAAAATGGGAAAAGCCTAACTAATTAATTAAGATTGAAAAAATGTGAGGAAATTAGGAGAAAGAGAAAAACAAAACTGTTAAGAGAAAAAAATGGACAGAGAGAGAAAATAGCAAAGATGGAGGACAAATAAAATTAATTGAAAATGTAGGTAGCAGGGCTCGAACATGGATTTGAAAAAAAACACCAAAGGCTTTAACTTCACCTCTTCTACCACTGAACCACACCACTCACTGTTGTTAATATTGAAGTTAATTATATATAACAAAAAAAAAAAATATGAGGGGGGGCAAAAAAAAAAATAAAAAAATTCCACTGCACTTCCGCCGCTAGGGGGGGGGGGGCAAGTGCCCCCTCCAGCCCCTGGCTCCGCCCCTGGATATAAGATTACTATTTTTAAGTAAATAATAAAAAGAAAATGATAAATTAAAAATTAGAAATGTTTATAATTAACTTATTTATTATAATTTAATAATTTTTGAGAAAAATAAATTTTAATTATACACGCTTAATAGCATCCTAGATTCGCCACCTAAAGTAGCCCTGAAGCGGCCGGCATCTTGGACTTCATATGCTCTGAGGTATTAGGATTCACCAGCTTTCACAGCTCATTGAGAGGGAAAATAAATATTATCCATGTTTCTAAATTAAGGCCCTGTACAGACACATTTATATACTCCCTCCGTTCCAATCCAAATTTTACCATTTTGATATTGACACAAAATTTAAGAAAAGTGTTGAGTGGAAAATGGTTGTAAGAAAGAATAAGTGAGTGGTAAAACAAGTGGAACTTATAATTTAAATTTATAAGAGAGAAAATTTAATGGGTATGACAAGTGAGACCCATAATTTATAAATGTGAGTATGAAAAGTGGGGTATGCATAATAGAATATTAATAAAACTTTTTCATTTTAGGAAAGGTGAAGCTTCTATCGAAACACCTATTTGGGTAAAACTATAAAAGGTGAAGCTTTGAACGGAACGGAGGGAGTATATATATATACTAGTACATGCCCGTGTCCAAGGCCACGTAATTTTTTTTTAAATTAAATTTTTTTTTAAAATTAAAATTTTTTTAAGGGCAAAATGGGAAAGAGACAAAATAGTAAGGGCAAAATGAGAATTTCGACGATTGGAACTGTTCATTCCACTGTTCACAAAGGGGTCTCATTTATAATATATACTCCCTCCGTCCCACGTGAATACAAACTTATTTTCATTTTGGTCCGTTCCACGTGAATACAAACTGCCTAAAATAGAAATAAATTTATTATTTTATATTCACCCTACCCCATCCACTCATTCTCTCTCTTCATTTCCTACCACACAATTTATTCAATCAACTCCACTCATTCTCTCTCTTCATTTCTTATCACACATTTTCATTATCTTAATAATATTTTTTAATTATTGTGCCCGAAAAAATGGTTTGTAATCACATGGGACGGAGGGAATATATATATATATATATATATATATATATATATATATATATCAAAAACTTTTAATATTATGTTTGAGGTGTAAATTAATGTAATATAATTGACAATGAATTATTTAGTAAATATTAGCCTAAATTCAATAAAGATCTGAAAAATAAGCATTAATTTAGAGAAGAGGGGATTACATGTTTTTGGAAAAGAAATGTGCATGTACCACTAGTGGTTTAACGGATATGAATTATTGTTGTCGTCAGTAATACATACATAACTGTTATATCATTAATATTTACACAAAGTAGTGTTATATCATTAATATTTATTAGGGGTGTAAATGGTTCGGTTTGGACAAATTTAGAGATCAAACCGCTAGTACTCAATTTGGAGAAATCTCAAACCAAATCGAATCATGGAAAATTTCAAACTGAATCGAACCAAATCACCTCGATTTGGTTCGGTTCGGTCTCAAACCGCGATTTCATTAAACGGTTCAAACCGCGATCCAAACCACAAACCTGTCAAAACTCCAAACGTTTCTCCCTACCTATTTATGTAAAAGACGTATTAAATTATAAAAACACTTTAAAACTTAAAATACAACTAAATAAATCATATCAAATCAATTACAAGTTAATTGTCTATTTCAAAGACTGCAATACTTTCCTTGTTGGTAGGGAAATGGAAAATTAAAGTGCAACCACCACAAAAATTGCCATGCTACAATACTGTATATCTTGCTTGAATAAGGAAACTCCACTACAGCCTAAAGTAAAGGTTATAAAGCAAATATTACACTTTTATCAGCGTCAGAAAAGGTGCAGGCGCAATTCCTATCAATTCAAAATGCTTATTTAGATTGGGGTTGCAAATATTTGCACAAAGGGTGAGCGTATAGAGCTGATTAAGACTGATCGTTATTCTTGGCGTTGGAACCGGAAAGAAAGAAAATAGGAAAGGGATTAGGTATTTAAATTTTGAAATAGGTGATTAGGGTTTGAAAAATCAATGGTGGAAAATAAATAAAAAATAATCAATGGTTAAGATAACGGTTTGGCGGTTCAGGTCGATGGTTTGGTTTGGCGGTTCAGCTCGGTGATTCGGTTTGGCTGTTCAGCTCGAAATAGTTCGGTTCGGTTTGGAGGAGTCATACCGCAAACCAAACCAAACCACATGATTTTTAAATTTTTGAAACCGAGCTGAACCGTTAATCATTAAAAACCAAACCACATAGTTTGATTCGGTTCGATCTCAAATCGCGATTTGAACCGAACCGCTTATTAGGAATATAATATCATAATATTATATTCAAGTATATATTGTTATATATAGTTTAGGAAGCAAGTATATATTGTTATATATAGATTAGGAAACACAATCCTTGTATTAGATTAGGAAACACAATCTTTGTATTAGATTGGAATTCTTCTCCTTCTAGGAGATTACCTTTACCTAGATTAGAATCCTTCTCCTCCTAGGAGATTACCTCCTCATTGTAACCCTATAAATATGTACCTCTAATATCATAATCAATTGAGTCATTCAATTCAATTCTTCTCTTTCATGTTTTGATTGACTTCGTCTAACCCTCAATATTCTAATATGATATCAGAGCTAAGATCCATAGAAGAACTTCTCCGCCACCTTGCTTTCGCCACCAACTACCAAAGTCCCCACCACTCTTAAAAGTTTCCAAGATGTTCAAAAAACCTTAAACCTTTTTGTAATTCAACCCCCTCGGCTCAAAACCCCTTTTGACCGAAATCCCAAAAAAAAAAAAATTCTTTTTTTGTTATTCAATCCCCTCGACACAAAAACCCTTTGACCGAAACCCTAAACCTTTTTATTATTTCTCCTCTTCAAAAATTTTCTTCTTCTTACATTTTTCTCTTATCTCAATGTAACGTTGAGTATTTTTTCTCCCCTTCATAATTTTTTTCTCAATGTAACGTTGAGTTTTTTTTTCTCTTTTTCACTTAATCTCCCTTGGAAAAACAAATCCAATTCGTTGTCGAGACATAACATCGTCATTGAGACCTAGTCGATGAGACACAAAGTCGTCCTTGAGACGTAAAACATAACCAAACCACAGTCGTCCGTGTGACGTAAAACTCATAACCCAAACCAAAGTCGTCCGTGTGACGTAAAACTCATAACCCAAACCACAGTCGTCCGTGTGACGTAAAACTCATAGCCCAAACCACAGTCGTCCGTGTGACGTAAAACTCATAACCCAAACCAAAGTCGTCCGTGTGACGTAAAACTCATAACCCAAACCAAATTCGTCCGTGTGACGTAAAACTCATAACCCAAACCATCGTGTGACGTAAAACTCATAACGTGTGACGTAAAACTCATAACCCAAACCAAATTCGTCCGTGTGACGTAAAACTCATAACCCAAACCACCGTGTGACGTAAAACTCATAACGTGTGACGTAAAACTCATAACCCAAACCAAAATTTCTCGTCGTTACGACGTAAAATTCTCGTCATCACGACGTAATTCAAAAAAAAAATGGCCGCACTACCATGCGTGCAAACTGGGTTGTAGCTTCAGCAACAACAACATCTTCATCAAAGTCTTCAACAACATCAACGTCTTCGGCAACAACAAGTCTTCATGTAATTATGTTCAAGATTGGACTCTCCTATCGTCCGTCCATCTTGCGGGAGCATATTAGGAATATAATATCATAATATTATATTCAAGTATATATTGTTATATATAGTTTAGGAAGCAAGTATATATTGTTATATATAGATTAGGAAACACAATCCTTGTATTAGATTAGGAAACACAATCTTTGTATTAGATTGGAATCCTTCTCCTTCTAGGAGATTACCTTTACCTAGATTAGAATTCTTCTCCTCCTAGGAGATTACCTCCTCATTGTAACCCTATAAATATGTACCTCTAATATCATAATCAATTGAGTCATTCAATTCAATTCTTCTCTTCCATGTTTTGATTGACTTCGTCTAACCCCCAATATTCTAATACCGCTGACACCCCTAATATTTACACAAAGTAGTATGGAGAATTTTGTCACTATTTTTTGAGGGGTCAAACTGTTGCATCACTAATAATGATATATAAAAGTAGTACTGAGAATTTTGTCACCATTTTTGGAGGGTTAAATTTAGTGTCCACAACGAGATTTGATCAAATATCAATGCTCACTCTTAGACCATATACAATGGGGTATTGAAGGGGGTGTTGAAAAATTGAAAGGGGTGTTGAAACCATTGGAAGGGATGTTGAAGGGGGTGTTGAAAAAATGTTGTGTTGAAATATTTCAACATGTTAATAAAAAGAGATGGGATCGACTGCATTTCCACGTGGCGCCTTGTGATTGGGCCGTCATGGCGCGTACGCGCCAACAGAGGCGCGTGTATGCGGCGTAAATCCTTTTTTTTTCTTAAGTGGGACACTTGGCGTGGACCGATTGGCTGGTTGAATTTCAGATTTTTTTTATCCGATTTCTTTGACCTAAACTATTTTATAATAAATCATTTTTTTTTAATTTTTTTTACATCAAAATTCATAATTTTTTTTCTCTATAAATAGAAACTTGTTTCATTTGATTTGGACACAGAAAAAAACCCTCTTTTTTAAATATAAATTTCTTAATTATCCTTTGTTAATTTTTCAATATCTTTGTATTGAAATGGATCTCAATAATAACCACTTCAACACTCAAAATTCAGATAATTTTCCTTTTAACTACAACATTCCTAATAATTTACAATTTGAAAATCAATCTTCCAACCAATCACGTCCTCAAAACATACCAAATTTTTGTTTTCCACCAAATTTCAACATGCCTTCAGCTGTGCCAAATTTTCATCCATATTATGGGATATAATTTCAACGACCCTCTTATTATAATCCTAATTCTCATGTGCCAATGGGAAATGAAAATGTTGAAAATTCTGGAGCATCAGAATTTCAAGAATTTTCAACACAAATGGCTCTTGGTAGCATGAACGGTGCTCATGAAGACGCACCAACTGCAGAGGGTTCAGCCATTACTCGCAAAAGAAGCCCCAAATGGACCACTAATGAAAATTTAGTGCTAATTAGTAGGTGGATTAAATATGGAACATATAGTATTATCAGGAGAAATTAGAAAGGCGATACGTATTGGGGTAAAATTGCGGATTACTATAAGGACCATTGCTCATTTGACCCTCCCCGTGATGGAGTTGACTGTAGAATAATTATAATTATATCAACAAGATATTGAGCAAATGGATAGGTGCTTATGATAACGCTAAACGTATGAAACAAAGCGGGTGATCGGAGAATGATGTAATGGCAAAAGCTCATGAACTATATAAAAGTAGTAACAATGCCAATTTTACTTTGATGTCAGAGTGGCATGCTCTCCGAGATCAACCACGTTACGGAAGTCAGGTCGGAGGAAATGCGGGATATGGGAGCAGTGGATCTAAGAGAGCACGTGAAAGTGATGTAGGTGATTCAAACTCGGTTGGATCCATTCCTCGTCCTATAGGAAGGGAGGCATCAAAGAAAAAGGGTAAAAAAAAAAGATAAGGGAGGAGGCTTGGAAGTGGTAAATGAAGAGTGGACATAATTTAAACAATTCAAAGAGAAAAAGTTGGATCGATTGGACAAGATAGCCACACAACAAGAGGAGGCAAACAAATTAATGAAAGACATGAATCAGGCTAAAAAGATGAAATTGTGAATGAAGTTAAGTGAGAAGGAGCATCTTGATGATTGGAGCAAACAACTTTTTGAAATGTTGAGTGTCGAACTATTTGGAAATTAATTTTCTGCTTCAATGTGTGTTTTCTAACTTTATGTCGATTTTCTGCAATGATGTACTGCTTTAATATGTGTCAATTTCGACCACTCAACTTGAATAAAATTCTTATCTTTTAATTAATTCTATTTCATTCTATTTTGGAGTCCGTCAACATCAACCACTCAACTTGAATCCAATCATTATCCTTTAATTAACTCGATTTAATTCTTACATTCAAGTCCGTCAACATCAACCATTTAATTTCTTATAAATAACACCCTATTGATATTCTTCCTACATATAAATTTCAATGGATCCATCCGAATTTTCTTTTGATATCGAAGCCTACAAAAGGCAATCTGAATTTGAGGAGAGGTTTATCGTCAACCGATTTAGAGAGCATCGCAATAAAATATTAGAAGATACACCTCATGCTAAGAGAAGATATTTCAAAAGAGATCACGCTTCGGCAAACCAGAGCCTGGTTGACGACTACTTTATCGAAAATGCTACATACAAAGAATTTTTTTGCCGACGATATCGGATGCAGAAACATGTATTCCTTCGAATCGTCGGGAACCTTTCAAGCCATGACAACTACTTCACCCAAAAATATGATGTTGCCAATAAAGAAGGCCTATCTCCATTAGTAAAATGTACCACAGCCATGCGAATGTTAGCATATGGTATGTCGGTCGATTCTATTGATGAATACATAAAAATAGGAGGTACTACAGCATTGGAGACGTTACATAGATTTTGCAAAGGAATCATTTAATTGTATGAGCAAGAGTACTTGAGAGCCTCAAACGAAGATGACCTGCAAAGAATACTTCATGTTAGTGAGATGCGGGGGTTCCCAAGGATGATCGAAAGTATTGATTACATGCACTGGGAATGAAAAAATTGTCCTACGGCCTGGGAAGGTCAATTTACTAGAGGTGATAAGGGAACCACCACGGTTATTCTTGAAGTTGTTGCCTCTCATGATTTATGGATCTGGCATGCCTTTTTCGAACGTCCGGGCATATTGAATGATATAAATATTCTGAACCGATCGCCAGTGTTCGATGATGTTGAACAAGGAAATACTCCACGAGTCAACTTCTTTGTGAATCAACGTCCGTATAATATGGCATATTATCTTGCTGACGATATCTACCATTCTTATCCGACTTTCGTCAAATCAGTTAGACTTCCTCAAAGTGAACAAGATAAGTTATTTGCAAAATATCATGAGGGATGCAGGAAGGATATAGAACGTGCATTTGGAGTGCTCCAAGCTCGATTTAAAATAATTCGAGAACTAGCTCGAATGTGGGAGATCAACGACTTGACTATCATCATGAGGTCATGTATCATATTACATAATATGATTGTTAAGGATGAACGAGATATGTATTCTCAGAACTGGACCGACTATGATCAATCCGAGGCAAGTGGGTCTAGTACACATCAACCATTCTCGACTGAGGTACTACCTGCATTTGCAAATCATCTGCGTGCTAGATCGAAATTCCGTGATACAAAAGTTCATCACGAATTGCAGGTGGATCTAATCAAGCACATATGGGCAAAGTTCGAAATGTTTCGCGATTAAAGATTATTTTTAAGTCTGGTAATGTGCGATTTAATAGTTTTATTGTATTGTGAGTCGAGTCTATTGTGTCGTATGCTTATTTGTCTTTAATTACTTTTGTCGCGAGCTAAAACTTATTGTAACTTTTATTTGTTTTAATAATAATTATTGCATTTCTCGTATTTATTTAATTGCAATTACAGAAAATTAATTAAGTGTGAAGTATTTTTTTTAATTATAAATGAAAATAATAATAATAATTTTACTAATCATAAAAATAAAGAATATAAAATAAAATAAAAGTAGTGGGGTATAGGATGATGAGTTGGAAGAGTGTTGAATTTTTATAAACAAAACCATTGTAGGGTGTAAAAGTTAAAAGGTAGTTGACAAATTATGTGGAGGAGAGAAAAGCTGATGCGGAGCGATAAAGTGGGCGTTGAAACCATTGTACATGACCTTACTTATGATAACTAGTATAACACCCGTGCGTTAAACGCACGACCAACAAACTGTGAGAAATAACGAAAACTAAATAAAAAAAGTTGCTAAAAATGTCATTAAAAATATTCATAATGGAATTAACAATAACAACTACAAAATTTGAAAATTTTATGTAAAGTAAGACATTTGTAAAATACTCCCTCCGTCCCACAATAATATATAAACTTTCTATTTTGGGTGTCCCACAATAATATATAACTTTTCCAAAATGGAAAGGAATTTTTACTATTCCCTCCACTCATTCTCTCTCCTACATTATTTTAATACTCACATCACCATTATAATTTACTATTCTCTCCACTCATTCTCTCTCCTATTTTATTTTCACACTCACAACACTTTCAATATAATATTTTCTCCTTAATTCCCGTGCATTTGGCAAAAGTCTATAAAATGTTGGGACGGAGGGAGTATAGATAAAGATAAATCCAATAATTAAGACAATATTTTTCGACAAAAAAAAAAAAAATCTTACACATGTTAACTAATGAAATAATATTACAAATTTTGGAAAATTTCCTTGTAAACAACATTAGTTGTTTGACTTGTTGGCTTCCCCTCTTCATCACATATTAAAATCTTCAAACCAGCACGATTAGTTACCCTTGACAATGCAACATAAAGCTGGTCATGACTAAATACTGGTCTTTTGAAGAAAAGGGCAACATGAGACAGTGATTGACCCTGACTTTTATTAATTGTCATTGCATAGGAAATAATCAACGAAAACTGTCTCCTTTGAAACTTGAAAGGCAACGATAGATCCGAGGGAGTCAGGACATTCTTGGGACAAACACTTTTTCTCCAACATTGCTCTCATTTAAATTTTTAGCCTTACAACATGATTCCCAAGCCTTGTAATGATTAGTCTAGTTCTGTTGCATAACCCCGCACTATGGTCAATATTGCAAAGCAACATAACTGGGACACCAACCTTCAGCGAAAGCTGATGATTAGGCAAACCAGAGCTCTTTATAGTATTCAAAAATTCGATTGAATGAATTTCACCAAAGAAGCTCGAATTGTTTTCAAAACGACATATAGAATCAGAACTCAAGTAAGTTCTTCCCTCAGATTGATTGTAAGAAATCATGTACTCATTTATGCTCTCAACAACGTCAAGTGTAGGAGCAAGAATAGCTCTCCCTTGTAGAAAACTTAGAAAAAAATATATTAATTGATAAGAATATCTATTCAAAAAAAATTAAATAAAAATTTTAAGGGAAAAGTGAAGTTCATTAGTTAATACTTATGGCATTTAGATGATAGCTGATACAACAAATCTTGTTTCCAAATTTGAACAGTTTAATTTCTAAACTATATACTAATTAAAAAGTTGAAAAGGAAATCAATAGAGATGAATGACCAAAATTTACAATAATTAACGAACAATTACATTTGAAAGATAAAAATTGACTATTCGTCTACCTCACTTTCCCCGTAACCTTCCGTTCTTTCAGTTCTTTGCATAGCACCTAATGCAATCACTTGTTGAAGATTGTTCTTCAATACATTTACTACTGACTCGTTGTATTTTGCTCTGTACTGCCATGACTGAACTTCCATGGCTATCTACTTTATTTTCTCCCCCAATTCCTTGTTCTTGATGTTTATCTCCTCTATTTCAATGTCTTTCTCTTGTAATTTCTTCCCTACCCTTTTCTCTAAGTCATTTATATAGGAAAGATGATGTGTGTTTTTGATTCAACTCCTCACACCCTTCATGAGGTTTCCTTCCTGTATGAGAAAATATTAAGTGTGCTGTAAGTAAAAAGTGCAGCCAACAAAAAGTGAATAATATATGGCTGCAAGGCTCTCCCGAATAATATATGGCTGCATAAAGATCCTTGTTATCCTGTAAAAACCATATCCAAATTAAGATTACAACAGCTGAAATTGTACTAAAAGCATTCATCTATAGCCATATGGGTGTATCAAAATGGTCCAAAAGTCTACTTCCTTGAATTTCAAAACCAAAAAGTGACTCTAAAAGAATGTAAAATAAGTTTGAATTTGACCCACTTTCCAGCATAGAATATCCCCAAAAGAATGTCTTGATGACAACTCAAACAAAATTCATCAATATGCAGATACGCCCATTCTACACTCTTTTAGAAAGTTATCAGATAAATGTAGGGGGAAATAAAAACTTGATGTAAAACCAACTTAATTTAATGCATTAATCACCATCTCTACAATGCCACAAATCATAATCATGAGATAAAAGGACTCTGATTTCTTTGATACACCTCAGTACAATCGTAGCGTTATGTCACAAATGGGCACAAGTAATAAACATCACCAATGCTATTCATTAAAGATTATCAAATGTTCCATATTGGACCTCTAACAACCATTGTGAGTCTTTAAGAAAAGAAACCAAATGTCTATATTAAGCATAGGCGAACTCTGCTAATTTTTCTTTCCCTTCAATAAATCAAATTAAATAGTCCCTTCAGATATCAAAAACACTTGAGCATCCCAATAAGTAGAAAGCACGCCAAGAAATCTAGGATGCTTAAACTAAACCATTTAAGACGAGAACCTATCTCAGGTATATCAAAGGCAACATTTAGAGAGTAAGCCTAGGAAACCATTAACCCACTGGAGATTACCTGTGCTGAAAATCCTTTTGATTGCACAAGGAAGTCTCGTATGTGATTCTTGAACGTAGAAAGGTCATTTCTCGATTCGAAGAGTCCATTCACAAATTGGGTAACCTGAAAGAATGACTCAAATGAGTGGATACGCAGATAGCACTAGAGGTGGCAAATTGGGAGTTTTGGTTACCCAATGGGTGTTATCCATTAATAAGATCATGCTTTAAACTATTGTACCTGATACAATGTACAATAGTTTAAATCATGATAAAATCTTAATGGGTATACCCATTGGTCAGAAATTGCATCTTCTAGATTGCACTCACTACACATGCCCGGAATCAGATTAAATTTAAATACCTCAGACACTGTCATGTTGGGAAAAGAGGAACCCAGAAGTTTTATGGTATACTCACGAACAAACATCACATTATTGGTATAAGGATAAGAAGCTGTTGCCATATCCCACAAAGGGCTTAGTTAAGGCGCCAGATTCCACCTGTAATTTACACACGAACCCTAAAAAGATGAACTCAAGGATACTGTAAATGACAAGGTTCAGGGAGAATCATAGAATCATTACCAGACAAAATAACTGCTGCAGCACCAACACATGCAACTTGAACCCGGGTTTATGGAAGGTGTCTGTTAAGACGGCATTCTCTTGACACAAAATCGAAGGTGTGACTTTGATGTGTGTGTGCGTGTATGTGCATCAGTAATTTGATTGAAGTTGAATGAAGGTGTGACTTTGAGAGAAATTACACAAAATCGAAAAATCAATTGACATATTGAAAGTTTAAGAATGACCCAGATAACAAAATCTAACCTTGTGAGTTTTTGAGAGAATGTATACAATTAAATCCCAAATCAATGATTTAAGCACCCAGGAAACCTTATAAACACCGGGGAAGAGAGAGAGAGAGTTGTGGAGGCGTCCATGGAAGAAGAGAGAGAGAGAGAGGACGATGAGAGGGATAGACGCCATGGAAGAAGAATAGAGGAGAGAGGGAGAGGGAGAGGAAGAGGCATTGAGGAAGATGGAGTGACGCCAGGAGCCAGGAGAGAGATCGAAAATACCGCTCTAAGCCATTATAATTACAAATATGACTTGATCTCAAATTACTTTTTTACCCTTAATTTGAGCGGGAAAATGAAGTACTAAAATCACTTCAGCCATTATATTATAATAGATTATAACCAAAAATATAAAATATATAAATACTAATACTTGATCAAACCTTATAGATAGATGATTACTTAATTTGTCCCTAATATATTTGGATCTTGGCCCCAAAACTGAGTTGAAATAGTGAGAGCCAAACAGAGCATTGGATCAATTGACACATTAAGGCCCATTCACAACTTTCGGATCTTTCCTTTCCCCTACAAAACCCTGAGGGTCCGCTCCCGAGTCTAAAAATGGAGGGGGAGTGAAGGAAAAGGGAGGAAATGTGGGAGGATTTCCTCACTGATGGTGCTCCTGAGTTTTCTTGAGGAGGGAAAGGGAAGGAAATGAGGCGCTCATTTCCGTCCATTTCAATCTTCCCGTTTGTGCGCGGATTGGGGAGGAAAGAAATGCTACCGCCATTTCCTCCCCCTCCCTTTCCTTCCCCTCCCTTCCCTTCACCTCCCTTCACCTCCCTAAAAAACTCAGGAGTGGACCCTGAAGGTGTAATTCCTGATCTAAACCCATTGGCCAAGATATAAACTTAAATAAATCTGGGACTCTCTCTGGCCCAGGTTTTACCTTGGGTTTTATGATCCACAAATTAAATGGTCATATAATACGTACTAGGGAATTTGACCCCAAGTTACTTTTATACGTATCAATTCCGCCTTCCCTGATTAAATCATAATGACCGATAAGTTCTTATGATGATGTAATATATAATACTGAAATCTGTAATATAACATGGCGGAGGAACTGATAAAGTCTGAGGTTCCACCTTAAAACCAATTGATGCTAAGGAGAGTGGCCCAGGATCTTTATATATTATAGGTAAGGTTTGTCAATTTTCAGTGTGGGATAATATCTCTAACACGCCCCCTCACGTGTAGCGGGCTTTGCCAAAGCTTTCAACGTGGATTTATCAATCGGGTGGCGCGGAGTAACATCGTGGGCCGTTGGGCCTGCACGTGTAAAGAACCTGCTCTGATACCATCTTAAAGTCTGAGGCTCCACCTTAAAACTAATTGGGGATAAGGGGAGTAGCCCAGGATCCTTATATGTTAGAGGCAAGTCTTGTTTATTCTCGATGTGGGATAATGTTCTCTTACACGCCCCCTCACATGTAGCCGGGCTTTGCCAAAGGCTTACAACGTTGACTGAATGGTGGGTGGCGCGGAGGGTTCATCGTGGGCCGTTGGGCCTGCACGTGTAATGGACCAGCTCTGATACCATGATAAAGTCTGAGGCAGGATCCTTATATGTTAGAGAGGAACTTCTCAAATATTATGATTATTTTTTAGAACTTTTCAACCACCCTCCCATAACACTACCTCTGTTCAAAATGAATGTCAAGAAGAAGCAAGAACAGATTAAAAAAAATGAACATTAATTTTGGAACTGATTAAAAGTACGGGGAACTCTCATTTTGTAGCCTACCATCAATGTCACTTCCAATAATAACAACAACAATAACAATAAAACTTATGATTTATCATATGAAGTTTATATAACAATAAAACTTGCGATTTATCATATGTGTTATGATTTTGGGTCCCAAACACAATTGCTAGATTGATAAAGATGCAAGCACAAAATAACAATAATAGCAAGAACGAAACAAAATTGAAAAATAGATGAACACAAGAGATTTTACGTGGTTCACCAACTTGGCTACATCCACGGGCGACGGAGAATCAATCCACTATAATCAAGAAGAGTACAAGGAGAATCAAGGTGAAAACCTTTCACACAATCTCACAATCTCTCACAATAGTAAATAAACTAAGCTTGTTTCTCTCTCTCTCAAGTTCACGGCACACGGTAGGAACGAAGACAAATAAACATATTTATATGGCAAGACAAAGACACGTTCTGAACCCTAACCAAAAAGCCCGGCAGCGTCCACAGCAATCCGTCGTGGGCGCCCGCCCATCACTGAGGCGCCCGCGCGGAAGGACTCCAACGACGCCGACACACGGCACGCGAAGCGCCCGCCTCAGCCGGCCAAGCGGCCGCCTCAAACCACCTCCAAGACCCACCGGCCGGCGTTTCGGGCGTCCGCCTCACCCACAAGTGGGGCGCTCGCCTGGCATCGAGGAGACCGGCATACGCAGCAGTGACCTTGCAGCCTTGCCCAAATCCAATTTGTCAAACAATTGTGAGTCACCCCAACAATTCTCCACCTTGACGAACAATCCCGAAACAAGCTATCTCCAAGAGAACATCTCTATCTCCGCCGCCACGCCCCGAAGGGCATCAATGACTAGTAACACCCACTAAGTCCAAGAACTTCTTGAACTTAGCAATCGAAACCTTCGAACCCGGCTTTGTCAACATGACCGCCTCCGTTGTAGTCATAACATACCCAATACAACCATCACTGTTCTTGCCATACACAATGCACACACAAGCATTTGAATACGGAACCCGTGACACATCATCTTTAGACTTGGGACTATCTAAAGAATATAACCATTTCACCCGGTAAGCACCATTGATATCTATCGCAGCCACAAGAATGCCATCGACATAAACAAGATAAACCAATGTGCCATCACTACAAACCATCAAGTAAACACAATCATCCAATTTACTCCTAGCAAAACCATGGGTAACAATAAAAGTGTCGAACCTTTTATACCACTGTCGAGATGACTGCTCTAAATCAAACACGGACCTCTCTAACAGGCAAACATGATCCTTACCCTCGACAACAAACCCTTCAGGCCGGCGCATGTAGATCTCCACCTCAAGCAATAGATCTCGCATCGCCACAATGCTCAACAAGTCGTAAATACATGTGTGTAATACTATCGGTGAAATTACTCCATTGTAGTCACCTTTGTATTTGTAGACCCACTTGCGGCTGACTAATTCCTTCTTTGGTGGAGGTCTATCAAATTCCCATGTCCGATCTTCCATAGCAACCAACAACCTTGCAGAAACAAAACACGACATAACTTCCTTGTAGAAGACTGCTTCATGCACATAAATAGATTTCGCAGCGGACAAGACATAAGCAACCATCTTCTCAAAGCCATATCGAACAGAAGTACTATCATTCCTTCTTCCCCTACCAAGATCAATGGTAGTCTCCACCTGCTTGTTGGTCTCCTCCTTCTGAACTGGAGCATCAGTCGGAGTCACTATATCAGACAAATCAACAGCATCCAAGTCACGTTCCACCCCTTTTGAGTTATCTCCAACTAACTCCACCTGTTTGTATACCCGTTCTGCAGAACAATTCTTCTCTTGGAGACGTAGAGCAACATCTCTACCAATCAGAAACTTAGATGCAATAGGATTCTCTAATCGAAAGCCATTCACTCCAGATAGTTCTGTCAATCCCTTCAAGCCAATGTGACCCAATGTCATGTCCCATGGTTGAGTAACCTCCGCCTCAATCGTTGACCCCGTTGCAATAGATACATCACCAACAACCGTAGACCCAAGAAGCTTATACAATGTCCCCACCTTCTTTCCCTTCAATGCCACCAAATCACCTTTAATAGCCGATAGTTCGCCATTAGCAATGGATAAACTATACCCAAGACTATCCAAGGTGCCTAGAGAAATCAGATTCTTCTTCAGTTCAGGAACATACCTGACATTCTGCAATTTCCGCACTACTCCATCAAACATCTTAACCTTAATAGCCCCAATACCCACAACCTTGCATGCAGTATTATTCCCCAACAAAACTACTCCACCAGCAGCCTTATATGAACAAAACCATGCCCGATTGGGACTAATATGATAAGAACAACCCGAATCCAAAATCCAACTATCACGAATTTCGGTACCCGGATCACAAGCAGTAAGTGCATCACAGTCACTGTCATCACTGGTATTTTCAAGCACCACCCCAACTTCACCCTTGGCCTTCGCGGTTGTACCCTGTCGGTTTGGACAAAACCTTCTAATGTGTCCCTTCTGCTTGCAACTATGACATATCACATCTTTAAACTTAGAACTTGACTGACCCGAATTCTTTGAATTCGATTCCTTCCCTGTCTTCTTACCGCCTTTAGCAATTAAACCCTCACCTTGAGATTCAGCACTTGTGGAAGTCAAGTGCGTCTCAATAACCTCACGGCTTAATAAAGCGGTCTTGATCTCTTCCAAAGCAATCTCTTCCTTGCCATACAAAACTGTCTCGCGAAAGTGCATGTATTCCGAAGGTAGAGAACAAAGCAATTTTACCGCCAATTGCTCATCATCAATTTCGACATCGACATTCTTCAAGTCCATGACCAAGCCATCAAACTCATCAAGATGTTTCTCCAAGGAATCACCCGTCTTGAGTTTACACTCCTCGAGTTTCTTCAATAGTAGCAACCTGTTACTAACACTCTTAGTCATGTACAATTGCTCAAGTCTAAGCCAAAGCCCTGCCGCAGTCTTCTCTTCCACAACCTCTCTCAATACCTCATCTTTGAGGCTCAATTGTAAGAGAGATAAAGTCTTCTCATCCATATCATCAAATTGTTCATCCGTCAAGCGTGCCGGTTTGTTCTCCTTCCCAAGCAAAGCCTTGACATAATTTTTACCCACCAAGATTGCTCGCATCTTTACTTGCCATAGCCCAAAGTTAATCTTGCCATTAAACTTCTCAATCTCGTACTTCCCTGACATCGTTATCAATAAGCAATACAAGATCCACAAACCGGAGCTCTGATATCAATTTTTAGGATTTTGGGTCCCAAACACAATTGCTAGATTGATAAAGATGCAAGCACAAAATAACAATAATAGCAAGAACGAAACAAAATTGAAAAATAAATGAACACAAGAGATTTTACGTGGTTTATCAACTTGGCTACGTCCACGGGCGACGGAGAATCAATCCACTATAATCAAGAAGAGTACAAGGAGAATCAAGGTGAAAACCTTTCACACAATCTCACAATCTCTCACAATAGTAAATAAACTAAGCTTGTTTCTCTCTCTCTCAAGTTCACGACACACGGTAGGAACGAAGACAAATAAACATATTTATATGGCAAGACAAAGACACGTTCTGAACCCTAACCAAAAAGCCCAGCCCGTCACAGCAATCCGTCGTGAGGCGCCCGCCCCATCACAACCAGGCGCCCGCCTGGGAAGGACTCCAAACGACGCCAACACACGGCACGCGAAGCGCCCGCCTCAGCCATGATCAAGCGGCCGCCTCAAACCACCTCCAAGACCCACCAGCTTCGGCGTTTCAGGCGTCCGCCTCACCCCAAGTGGGGCGACCGCCTCGGCATCAGGACCAGCATACGCACACCAGCAACCTTGCAGCCTTGCCCAAATCCAATTTGTCAAACAATTGTGAGTCACCCCAATAATATGAAATTTTTATGTTGAAAAAAAATCATATGAAATCTATAAACTGTACTAAATCAAAAACCGCAACACAGCTAAGATTATACTGGCAGTTAGTTGTGTTGCAAGGGGGCATTAATCCATCTGACAATCCCCATTACACTTGATGGTAATATTTGACCAAAATTACAGATAGCAGTACCCAAATTAAGCCTGAGAGTAATAATAATCCATGTCAAAATAGACCAGAAACTTAACACACTTCTGTAATAGACCAGGCAATGGGGTCCTATCAGTTGTCACAAACTACATACCCTAAATGTATCTACAAGTTTTAATATCTCAAACCATTTTCAGTAAGCAATTAATTCAATCAATGAGCATTAGAAACAGCCATATCTAAAAGATTCTTTTGGGTTGTTTTATCCGAGGTTCTAAAAAGCGCTAGGCGGATGCTAGGCGGCGAAGCCGGGTCTAGCGCTTAGTCGGGGATTAGTCGGGATCTAGGCGGGGCTTAGAACTAGGCGTTGGAGAGGGACCTAGGCGCCCTTAGGCGAGGTCTTTTAAAACACTGGTTTTATCGTAGACAAATACTCCCTCCGTCCCACCTTATTACAAACCATTTTTCCGGGCACGATAATTAAGAAATATTATTAAGATAATGAAAATGTGTGGTAGGAAATGAAGAGAGAGAATGAGTGGAGTTGGTTGAATAAATTGTGTGGTAGGAAATGAAGAGAGAGAATGAGTGGGTGGGGTAGGGTGAATATAAAATAATAAATTTATTTCCATTTTAGGCAGTTTGTATTCACGTGGGAAGGACCAAAAAGGAAATAAGTTTGTATTCACGTGGGACGGAGGGAGTATAGATTTGGAACAGTGCAGTTCTATTACTCATTTCCCGGTGCATCAAAGGTCCAGATCTAATTATGTTCAAATGGATGGGGGCGGGGTGTCAAAACACAATAATATGCAACAACTCTGCTCTATATAACTTCTCTAAACTCATACAGCTCACAGATCTCTCTCTCTCTCTCTCTCTCTCTCTTTTTCTCTCTCTCTCTCACACACACAATGGATCTTCCACTCATTTTACTCTTTGAGCTTTCTATAGTTCTAAGTCTCTTCTTCATCCTATGTAAGGTGGTAGCCAAACGGAGAGGCCAAACATGTTACCTACTGCATTATGAATGCTTCAAGCCCTCCGGTGACCGGAAGATCTCAACCGACTTTTGTGGGGAAATCATTGCCCGAAACAAGAACCTTGGGCAACAAGATTACAAGTTTCTCCTTCAAACCATTGTCAGGTGTGGCATTGGGGAAGAGACTTACGGCCCAAGAAACATCCTTGCAGGACGCGAAGAAAATCCTAGTCTCAATGACTGTCTTTCAGAGATGGACGAGTTTTTTCAAGCAACCCTAGATGAGGTTTTCCGAAAATCTATGGTTTCTCCTAAAGACATTGACTTTCTTGTAGTCAATGTCTCTACAATCTCACCGGTGCCTTCACTAACAAGCCGAATCATCAGACGGTACAAAATGAGAGATGACATCAGATCATATAATCTCTCCGGGATGGGTTGTAGTTCAAGTCCTATAGCTATAAGTCTCGTTCAAAACTTGTTCAAGGTTCACCAAAACAAGTTTGCGCTTGTTTTAAGCTCTGAATCAATGGCTTCAAATTGGTACACGGGAAATGAACGGTCTTTGATTCTCTCCAACATTTTGTTCCGTTGTGGAGGGTCTTTGATGCTCTTAACGAACAAAAGGACTCTAAGAAATTGTGCAAAGCTCGAACTTAAGCATTTGGTTCGCACCCATTTGGGCTCAAGTGATGAAGCATATGCATGTGTTCAACACCAAGAAGACGACCAAGGCCGCCTTGGATTTTTCCTCGGAAAATCTCTACCAAAAGCTGCCACAAAAGCTTTCTCCGACAACCTAAGAGCTCTAGCACCAAAAATATTGCCCCTAAGAGAACTACTTCGCTATATGGTGCTACTAAACTTCTATAGAATTTCTAGCCACTTCACTAAAAGAAAAGTGAATGTGCGTGTGAATTTCAAGACGGGCGTGGATCATTTCTGCTTGCATGCAGGAGGAACGGCTGTGATTGATGGGATCAGAAACAACTTAGATCTAACGGAGCATGATGTTGAGTCGGCCAGAATGACGTTGCACAGGTTCGGGAACACGTCGGTGAGTAGTATTTGGTATGTTTTAGGTTACCTCGAAGCTAAAAAGAGGTTAAAGAAAGGGGATAGGGTTCTGATGATTGGTTTGGGAGCAGGGTTTAAGTGTAATAGTTGTTTCTGGGAGGTCCTTAGAGATAATTTGGATGATAGAAATGCTTGGGATGACTGCATCGATAACTATCCTCCGAAAACTCTAGTAAATCCTTACTTGGAGAAGTATGGTTGGATCATGAATGAAGACCAAGCTGCCTCTGATGCTCTGATGAAATTGAAACTTGCCAACAAACTCCGTTGATTAATTTTTTACTCGGATTTTTTTCTTTCTATTTTTTACAACTTGTTTAAGGCCTCCCCCCTAGGTTTTGTTTTTTCCGGTGGTTATGGCCGTCATGTCCCCCACCTCGTTTTGTAATTTTCCTTTTATCTAATAAAATCTAGGGAGTGTTGTGAAAATCACGCCCACGCAGCGGAAAACGGACCGAGCTAGGAAGAAAAATAAGGGCAACACACACGAAAAGTAAATCACACACAAAGGAACACACAAGAATTGTTAACCCGGTTCGTTGCAACAACAACTACGTCCGGGGGCGCTACCAAGCCAAAATATTCTCTCTAATATTTTCAGATGTTACAATTTGTCTCTAGGCTATCACATGTATTTATAGGGAACAATAAATCAAATCCTAGTAATAAAAGGATTCCTACTCAAGAAAGTAATCTTCTTTCTTCACAAGTCCTTCCAAATATTACTACCAAAAGGAATCACCAATGCAAGAGGAGGTCTAATCAAAATAGGAAACAAATCTGCTGCAGAAGAATCCTCCTTGATCTCACCAACTCCTCCGACAGCGGTTCAAATTCCTTTATCCATGGTTTTGACTCCACATCCCAACAATCTCCCACCTGGAGACAAACCATCCATGATACCTCTCTTGAAACAAATTTCGGTGGCCGGCTATTGCGTTGGTAGCGCCGGCCTCTTGTCTAGTTATCCAAGTGAGTTGAAGGCGAGCTACGCTTCAACATAGCTGTCGGTTCTACCATGCTCCGAGTCTTCATTCCGAATGATCCTCCTGCACATTCCCGCTCACTTGCTTGCTAACTATCGATCCTGAACAGCGCGAATCCACGTGCCCCACACAATCACAAGCTTGGAACCTTTGTGTGTTCTTTGCAACCCATCGCATCACCGTTCTAGATCCCGCTCCCATGTTGACCAAATTGGTTCCACGTCGGCCGACTTCATTACTCAATTTTCTATCAACATACCGTTTAGTGAAATTTCTCCCACCATGGCGATCTCGGCCACCACCATTCATCATTGGGATGCGCCTTCGTTTCCCAAGCGATTCATGTTGCATGTGGTATACAACATATTTTCCACGCCGCCACGAGCCACCAAGCTAGCTCCGCGGTTTACCTTCCATGTCCCACAACCGAAGGTCACCACACAACCCTCCTCATCAAGTTGCCTTATGGAAATCAAGTTCCTCTTCAAATCCGAATATGTCGCACATCACGTAGCCGTAAAACAGTCCCATCCGTTGCTTTGACCCGAACAACCCCTTTCCAATGACCTTGAGAGGATGATCGTTTCCCAAGCCGAACAACCCCAAAATCACCGGAACATACTTGCTCCATTCTTTCTGCACCGGTGCATGAATGAAACGTCGAGCCCGAATCCAAAACCCACGAATTGTTGAATCAAGCTCCCACCCAAGATTAATACGTCCGCCATCTCCTCAAAGAACATTCAATTCCTTCGCCCGCTCGACCGCCGGACAACTTCTCCTAAAGTGCCCCTTCTCCCCACAATCGTAACAAGTAATCACCTTCTTGCCACTCTTACCCTTTTCACCGATATTCGGTGCTAGCCCCGATGTCCACGCTTACTCTTTCTACGAATTTCTTCGCCAAGAATCACATCAACGACATCCGCAAACTTCAACTTCACTTTTTCTGTTGAAACGTTAAGCGCTATCGCGGTCGTATCCCAACTTTCCGGAAAGAAGAAAGTAAAATCAACGCTAGTACCTCATCATCAAGCAGTAACGGCCACGGAAGACGGTTGGGTCGCGGTAGATTTGAATTCACTTATGTGCTTTGTTGCCGACATGCCCTCTACCATCCTTATGTTCAATGACTTCCTCATCGAGATGAGCCTTGTTCGCCGCCGATGGTGCCTCGTACATGCTCGCCAACATCTGCAACATCTCCATGGTAGTCTTCGCCTCCAAAACATTCTTCGCGACATCCTTGGTCAACGTTTGCCTAACAAGCCCTAACGCTTTCCGATCCAAGATTTCGAATTTTGCTTCCTCTATGTCATCCGGCTTTTCTTTTAATGGTAGATACAAATCCTTGTTCCACAAAACATCCTCGATCTGCGTCTTCCAAAAATTGAAATCCGTCCCATCAAACTTTTCGATCAACACCACCTTATTCCCATCCTCCAAAGCTCCCAAGAAATCCATAGCAAAAGACACCCCAAGCAATGATTCGACAAAACCAAGAGCTCTGATACCAGTTGTTGTGAAATTCACGCCCACGCAGCGGAAAACGGACCGAGCTAGGAAGAAAAATAAGGGCAACACACACGAAAAGTAAATCACACACAAAGGAACACACAAGAATTGTTAACCCGGTTCGTTGCAACAACAACTACGTCCGGGGGCGCTACCAAGCCAAAATATTCTCTCTAATATTTTCAGATGTTACAATTTGTCTCTAGGCTATCACATGTATTTATAGGGAACAATAAATCAAATCCTAGTAATAAAAGGATTCCTACTCAAGAAAGTAATCTTCTTTCTTCACAAGTCCTTCCAAATATTACTACCAAAAGGAATCACCAATGCAAGAGGAGATCTAATCAAAATAGGAAACAAATGCCAGAAGAATCCTCCTTGATCTCACCAACTCCTCCGGCCGCGGTTCAAATTCCTTTATCCATGGTTTTGACTCCACATCCCAACAAAGGAGTACCGTCTCCTTTCGCCAAAAAAAAAAAAATAGATATTCAGGTCTCTCATGTTATTTCTTAATAAATTGTTATTTCCAGTTTACTAATTGGTGTGTGTTTGGTGTTTGGTGAAATTAAAGCGTTATGTTACAAGAACTATACCTTAAGAAAGAAAATAAAATGCAAAAACGAATTAGTTGCATACCTCTAGCCGTATCAGAAAATCAATGATTAATGTGTAGTTGAGCACGTATTTGGATCTTCCAGACTTCCGGTAAGTCATGAGTCCTCTGTGTTTGGTTGCGCCTATAATGTACGTGTTGAATCATAGGCGATGAGCTTCAAAAGACAATCGGTAGCGAGCGGAAATAACTCTGCAGCGGAAAACATAACAGAAATCACATGCTTAAAAAAAAAAAAACAAAGAGCTGAAAGGAGTTGAACTGAGGAAGACCCACAAAGATAAGTTCCCTGATGAGCCCGGATCTACTGGACCGGGCCCGCGCTCGGTCTAGTCCGAGGAACCAGTGACGTAGCAGTCCCTAGACCGCTGGAGGGAAGACCGCGGACAAATAGGCCCTTGTGGTCAAGACCGCGTCCCTCCTCGCATCGTCCCCATTGAGGACCATTGGGATCCTGCTCGCTGGATCCGTGCCCGCATGAGTCATGCCCGCATCAACCGTGCTCGCGTCATATATCTTTGACCGCAGGCACAACGTTGACCACGGGCACATCTTTGCTTCCGGTTAATGTCGAAGCCTTGCCGAGCAAGTTAGCTTACGGCTCGACAGGCCACTTGCCGGCTCCCCATAACGCATTCAATGCGGCTCAGTCCGGCGCCTACTATTCCATTTAATGCACTAAGCCGGCTACACGGCTCATGTCACTTTCGGCCATGTCCCCCGGACGGCCAATGTTCCCTCCCCGACAGGACCAATTAGGCTGCGGACACGTGTAGGCGGTCAAATACCAAAGTGCCCCCAGGGTGATCTCGTAGCTTACCTCAACAAGCACCATGGCATCGCCTATAAATAGAAGGCCTTTACCCCCTTGGGCAAGGTAAGTTCCATATACAATTGAGTAAGCTCTATTACTCTCTAAACCTAAACACACACACACACTCCAAAGGTATTCAAAGCCTTATTCCTCAGTATTCTTACTCACACTGAGGGCCCTGAGTTGGAGTAACATCCAACTTTGACCTTAACGGTGCTTGTTTGTGTTGTGATCTAGGTACGTCAAAACAATAAAAATATCCTAGCCAGATATCCTTGAACCGCTCCTGACCCCAAAAGTTGTGGCGTCATCAGTGGTTCCATTGCCGGGAAGCGACTTTCACTAGTTTTTCCCGTTTAAAACTTTTGTTTCCAGATACACCTTGTAGTCTAAACAACTGACTGTCAAGAGACACTTCTTTTCAGTTATTTTCGTCTTTACGAGACATGTCTCAAATTCTAAAAAATGCTGGTCATTTGACCCTAGAGGATGAGAACCAAGCCGAACCCTCCACCATCAATAGGGAAAGGCAAACCAACTCTGTTTTCAACAGAATGGGGGCCCATTCTCAGCCCCAAAAATCCCCAGCTCAACGAGTTCTACACCGGTTAACCGAGGAAGCCCGAGCGGAGAAAGCCCAGGCCCTACTAAACAATAGCCCAAAAACTCCCCAAGCTCACATAAAAAACACCACTCTAACCACCCCACTTTCCCCAGAGCAAATCCTGAGAAGGAAGGAAATCCTGGCCTCCAAGTCCAAACTGGTCGCGGAGGCCATGGCCATCAACGACGCGGAGATGGAAATGTTTGAAATAGAGGCCAATGGAGGGCTACAGTTCCCTCAAGGGTCACAAAGATTCTCCCAACGAGCTCCCGCTAACTCGCTTGCTAGTCAAGCTGTGGGGGCAAACCGGGTTGAACCAGCCCTTGAACGCGGACAGCCGGCCAAGCGGAGCGTGGTACATGTAGAGGATAGCGAGGAGATTGGGGAAGAGGCACAGTCAAACCACCGTGCGAGGTCCAAAGCCAGACCCTTGGCTCCGGCCAAGGAGAAGGCCGTGACTCCACGAGCTAAGAAGCAGAAGGTCGATGATCAGAGCCCTGAGTTTGTGGAATTTATGCAGAAGATGTGGGAGACCCATCAGAAGGCTGCCCAGAAGTGTGGCCGCACCATGGACGCCTTCAGCGATAAAATTGCGCGGGCACCGATCCAGAGGGGCAAACCCCCCCAGATGGACACCTATGACGGATCCAAAAATGCCAAGAGTCATATGGGAAGATTTGAGGGCCAAATGGCTTTATTCTCCGCGGATGAGTCAGTGATGTGCAAAGCTTTGGCTGCGACCTTCACGGGCAAGGCCCTATCTTGGATGCTAGCCCTCAAGCCCCGGTGTATTCAAATATTCAAATTCAGCCCGGTTCAGAGTTCTCTTCCTCAATGCCTTTGCCGGAGCAGGTGTGCCCGCTAGACCAAAGACAGATCTTGTCCGTGTCAAGCAGGCACCTAACGAACCTACAAAAGATTATATATCCCGGTTCAGGAAGGTGAGCGAGGAGATTGTGGACCTGGACGAAGGAGATATCAGACTATGTTTTGAGGGCGGCCTCAGTTCCTCCTTCCTCAAAATGAATTTTGCCTCCAAAGCAAACCTAAATCGATGGAGGAAATGTATGAAAGGGCCTCGGCCATTGCCTCCGCCGAAGAGCCTAGTGTGCCCGCTCCCGAGCTTCGCGAAAGAAAGGATAAGCCAAGTCCAGGAGACCACCCTGCAGCCTCGCTCACACCAATAATCGTGGCAAAACAGAGGCCGGGGATCAGAAAAGCTCAAAAAGGCTATGGCCGAAACGGTTTACACAGAGCTCACCGACCCAAGGGTGGTGATCATGAGAGCCTCAGACTTTCCTGCTCCTCCCCCCATGCTTCGAAAGCCAAATGAGAGGAGTAGACTTAAGTTCTCGTGAGTATCACAACGACCACGGGCACGGAATCGAGGACTGTTTCCACCAAGCGAGTAATCCAGCAGAAAATCAATAACGGGGAGCTAACCAAGTGGGTTAAGGGAAACAATCACGCCCCAATAACAATGATCGGCGGCGGGCACGACACACGCGGTGATCGGAGAGAAATGAAAGAGATAATTATGATGACGATTTTGGGGACTATGACATTAACTTCATTGGGGAGGAACCTCCCTCTAATAAGCAGCTGTCCCTCCAAATTCGGACATTAGAGAAGGTTTTCTCCATCCCCGCCCTGGCTCCGGAGGAAGAGCAAGAAATTGGGTTCAAAAGGAGTGAACTTGCCTCCACCCTTTTTCATTCCACACGGCCCACTCACCCTCAGAATGAGAATCAACCGGGCAAACATAGGCCGAGTGTTGATAGATACTGGAGCTGCCCGCGACATACTCTACTACCATACTTTGGTGGGAATGAGAATGACTGAAGCACATCTTACTCCATATGCGGGCATGCTCGAAGGCTTCACTAACCACGCTGTAAGGGTAAAGGGGACGATTGTGTTTGACGTAGCTATTGGGGAAAAACCCATGCAGAAGACGGCCAAGATAACTTTCATGGTGGTCGATCTTCCTTCCCAGTACAATGCCATTCTCGGCAGAATCGCTCAGCCGAATTGGGAATAGTTGCGTCCGTCCCCCACCAAAGGGTGAAATTTAACACCCCGGGCGGGGTTGCTACCATCAAGAACCAGCCCGGGAGATTCCTCCGAGCACTGGAGGAAAAAAGGAAAGAACAGAAAGGCCAGACCTCCTGCCCGCAGATAGAGGGCGAGGACAAAATGATAGAGGGAAAAGGCGAGGACAAGTCAAAAAAGGGGAAAACTCTTGCACTCCCGCCGCCACCCGTACCGATTGGCATGCTTTCTTTCCATTCCACGAAGGTGGAGCTCAAGATGAGCAGAAAATCGAAGCAGTTGGCTGCCCCTGTTGAGGGAGGTTATATTGATCGAGGGATAGAGGGAGAAATTGACCGTGATATCATATATTCTATGGCAACACTGACCGAAGCTCAGGTCAACCCCCCAACTATTGTCATTGACTCCTTGCACAATCGTGAAATCAGCGACCTTCAACCTAACGACGAGCTCGAGGAGGTGGTAATCAATCCCCACTTCCCTGAGCAAACAGTTAAGGTTGGGCTAGAAATTCACTGCGAGGAGAGAAGGATACTCATAGAATTCCTTAGAGCAAATTGCGATGTGTTCGCATGGAGGGTGGAAGATATGCAAGGCATCAGCGAGGACGTGATCCTCCATAAAATCAACGATGACCCTTCCTTCAAAAACATCCATCAGAAATCAAGGTACTTCTCCCCGGAGAAGGAGATCGCGATCAAGGAAGAGGTAGAAAAACTGCTAAAGGCGGGGATAATAAAGGAGATCTCCTACCCCAAATGGCTGGCCAATGTGGTCATGGTTAAGAAATCCAATGGTAAATGGAGGATGTGCGTTGATTTCACCGATCTCAACAAGGCATGCCCCAAGGATTGTTTCCCTCTTCCTCGCATAGACCGATTGGTGGATTCTATAGCCGGACACAGAGTTCTAAGCTTCATTGATGCATACTCCGTCTACCATCGATCCGAGATGGCTCACGAAGATGTCCGCTCTGTAGCTTTCATCGCCGCGGCAAGACATACCGCTACACTATGATGCCCTTTGGGCTGAAAAATGCAGGAGCCACATATCGCCGCATGGTCAACTGGTCTTTAAAAACCAACTAGGCAGAAATCTTGAGGCCTACATTGACGACATGGTCATAAAAACTAAGGAAAACTCCCACGAGCTCGATGTGGAGGAAACCTTCAAAAACTTGCGCCACAACAACATGAAGCTAAACCCTCTTAAGTGCGCTTTCGGGGTCAAGGCGGGCAAGTTCCTCGGATTCATGGTCAACCAAAGAGGGATAGAGGCTAATCCCGAGAAAATCCAGCCCTATTAGACATGAAACCTCCCGCTGCGTGAAGGATGTACAAAAACTTCAATGGTCGCATCACCGCACTTGGCCGCTTCATCTCGCGGTCGCCAGAAAGATGCCTCCCCTTCTTCAAAACTCTCGAGGGGGGAAGAGAGGCGATGAATTTGCATGGAGCACCGAGTGCCATCAAGCTTTCGAAGAGGTCAAGACATACCTCGGGCGGCCCACCTCTACTCGGCGGCGGTGCCGAGAAGAGCTCTTTTTATATTTAGCCGATATCGATCCGCGTAGGCTGTTCTTGTAAGGGAGGAGAATAACTCCCAAAAACCAGTTTATTATGTAAGTAAGGCACTGTCCGCCGTAGAAGGGCGTTATCTTAATATAGAAAAGTTAGCTTACGCCTTGCTTGTATCTGCTCGAAAATTAAGAGCCTACTTTTCTGCACATCCTATAACTGTACTGACTGAGGCTCCGCTTAGAAAGGTTTTACACAAACCAGAGTCTTCGGGAAGAATGCTAGCTTGGTCTATAGAGCTCACTGAGTTCCAGATCACCTACTCCCCGAGAAAGACAATCAAAGCGCAAGCCTTAGTTGATTTTGTAGTAGAATCATCATTCAAATTGGCGGACAGCGACCTCGGAAAAAGAAAGCGAGCAGAATCAGAAGATGACCCAGAAAGCCCGAGCACAGAAATTGTTCAACCAAGGGAGCGTCCAGAAGAGGTGTGGATTTTATATGTGGACGGCTCCGCGAGCAAGTTAATCAGTGGAGCGGGCATACTTCTGATCGCACCCTGCGGGGAGAAATTTATGAGGGCCTTGAGGTTCAAATTTGAAGCATCAAACAATCAGGCTGAGTATGAAGCGATTATAGCGGGCATGGAATTGGCAAGAGACTTGGGAGTTCAGAATATTGAGATCAATAGTGACTCTCAGCTCATAGTTAATCAAATTAGGGGGGAGTATGATACTATCAACCCAAGACTAGCTCGCATCGCGGCCTTGCAAAAACCCTCATCAAAAATTTCACTTACTATGAGCTGAACCAAGTCATGAGGGAGGATAATGTGGAAGCTGACCTCCTCTCAAGAATAACCGAGCAAGAAATTGGTGAGTTGGAGGCAGATTGCCAGATTGAATTCACGGAGAGACCTGCTATAGATCGAATTCAGATAAACAATATTGAGGATCAAGTAAGGGACTGGGTAGATGAAATGAAGGATTACATCGAGAAGCAAACCCTCCCCGAGGACCCAGTAAAGGCTAGAGCCATCAGAGCGGTGTCCGCGAAATACCTCGTCCTCGATGGGGTGCTTTTTCGGCGATCATTCACCAAGCCTTTGCTAAGATGTGTTAAAACTCACATGGTCACCAACTTACTCTATGAGGTCCATGAAGGAGTTTGTGGCGGACATCCAGGTGCTCGCACCCTCTCAGACAAAATCAAATTCCAAGGATTCTTTTGGCCCACAATGAGAAGGGATGCACAGGAGTATGTTAGAAAATGTGATAAGTGCCAGAGATTTGCGGACATCCCTAGACTACCATCAACAGAGCAGACTTTGGTTGTACCATCGTGGCCGTTTGATACGTGGGGGATAGATCTTATTGGACCATTTCCAACTGCTAGAGGAAGCATTAAGTACGCCGTGGTGGCCGTGGATTATTTTACCAAGTGGACGGAAGCAAAGGGCTTAGCCACTATTTCCGAGGATAACACTATCAGTTTTGTCCACGACCACATCTATTGTCGATTTGGGGTTCCCCGAGCAATAATTTCAGATAATGGCACCCAATTCTCCGCAAAATTCACTGCTGAATGTGTAAGAATGAAGGTGCAACACCGTAAGTCCGCAGTTGCCTATCCTCAGGGAAATGGTCAAGCTGAGGCAGCAAACAAGCTAGTCCTGACTGCCTTAAAGAAAAACTTGGAGGGACGAGGAGGACGTTGGTTGGACGAGCTCCAGATTGCATTATGGATTGTCCGCACCACAATTAGAAATTCTACAGGAGAAACTCCTTTCTCGCTCACGTATGGGTCAGAGGCAATGGCTCCAGTTGAGGTAGCCCTACCCTCGTACAGAGTCACATACTTCGACGAGTCTCAAAACGAGGCAAACAGAAGGTGTGACCTGGACGATCTCGAAGGAAAGAGAATGCGGGCACATGAAAAAATGGTGAACTACAAACAGAAAGCGAAGAAGCACCATGACAAAAGAGTAAATAAGAGGAGTTTTTCAGTTGGAGACTGGGTACTCAGAAGCGTAGAGGTCCAAGGGACCCAACCTGGTTTCAACAAGCTGTCCCCGAAATGGGAAGGTCCATATGAGGTCACAAAGATAGTCAAAGAGGGCACCTACATATTGCGACCAAAAGAGGGAGAAGAGCTTAAGCACGCTTGGAATAGCGACCACCTTAAGAGATACTTCTTTTAAAATCTTTGTAATTTTTTGGAAGGAGTATAGACTGTGTATACAAAGGAAGTTATCATCATATTTTGATGCAAAAATCAATTCCCACCAGCCTCAGCATGCCTATATATGTACAAAGATCCATTACGATCCGTACTATGATCGCGGGGAGGATACTCTCTCCTGCCCGCGTGACACCACCAAAATAAGTGGATATAGATGAACGTAGGTACAAAGGCCACGATGCCCGTGCCTACGGATTCTAGTGGGGACAATGACCTGAAGTCCGGACCCACTAATTGCGCGAAGGACCTCGTTAGGGCCGTTACTCGCATGCCTGTATGTGACAAAGGCCTACATATAAGCCCGTTCACCAGATCGCCACGAGACCCTCACGAAAAACCCTAGGGAGTTTTGAATAAAGGGTCAAATAAGTGAGAACCTCCAATAAGGGGATACAGATGCCAGGGGGTTAAAGGGTCTCTATGCTAAAATATGCTCCTACCTTTCTGTTGCGCGGACAATAGCCTCACGGCCACCTTCTGCATGCCCTATGAAAGTATGCTTGCCTTGGCTACTTTTGACTTACACCACAGCTCGCAAGGCTGGGAATAAGTGTAAATGGATGAGAGTGATCAAACTAGTTTAACAAAGCCAAACAGACAAACGAGGTTAAGGCCTCAAAGTTTGCCACAAGGCTAAACAAATGCGATCATAGAAGAATAAGGCTGACTCTCACGAAAAACCTAAGGGTTTTGAATAAAGAGTTAGGAAAACTCAAAAAATGCGGGCAAAGAGCCTACTAAGCTGCTGTCCGCAGAAGAAGAGTATAAAGTTAATTGCAAGTCAAAAACGCTGGAAAAAGTAATAGGCAAGAATGCAAGTACTGAGGTGCTCGAAAATTGCCAAACTACTCAAAATAGCCTACGAGACAAGCAATTAAGATAAAAAGTAAAGGAGCCAAGTGGAGAAAAATGCTTCTATTAATGTTGAGGAAATATTTACAAAGTCCTAAACTATTACAAAAAGAAAAAGCAAAAACCCTATACTAATGGAGCATTCTCCTTGGGCTCCTCAGTGGCCGCACCACCTGTGCCCGCTTCTGAGTCCGGAGTGGGGGAAGGCAGGCTGGTCCCCAGAGGCACCTCGGAGGTAGGAGCAGTTTGCTGCTCGGCAGAGGCTGAAGCGGGAGCTGCCCGCTGGGGAAACAGATCTCCTATGGCTGGCCCCTCTGGAAGAACCTGAGCCAGGGCATCCCCCAATGATAAAGGGTTCTCCCCGAATCGCAGCTCATCCAATTGGGCGATCAGGCCAAGGGCAGTCACTTCTGCCACAGGAGGCAGAGAGGCCGCAGCGGAGAGATCCAGACCCTTGACCTCGTCCTCGGACAGAGGAACTAGCGCATGCCCGGGTACGCACTCCGCGTCAGTAGCAACCAGTGAGCCGATCACGGCCAACTGCTGCACGGAGAACATACCCGTGGCCGCGAAGTTCCGGATCTGTGTCCGGACACCGGCCTCATACTGGGCCAGGCACTCCGCGTTGAACTCATCGGAGTTCTTATACTCCTCGATGGCCTCCTTGCGAGCTTCGGCCAGCATCCTCTCCTTCTCCAAGCCAAACTGCGTCAGAGGCAAAGAACTTCTCGGAGAGATCATCCGCCTTGGCCTCCAGGATCTCCACTTGCTTTTGGGTGGCATCCAGCTTGACCATGAGCTCGGAATTTCTTTGCTCCAGCTGAAGTTTGTGGCCCTTGAGCTCATCCGTGACCACTTTGCCTTTTCAAGGCTCTTACTCCAGCTCGGTCACCCGCTCCTGGAAGCCCTTCAGATCGGACTCCTTGGTCGCGAACTCTTTCTCCTTGGCATCCAGGAGGGAGCTCGAGAGTCCCCACCTTCTCTGGGCGGCTCCAGGCTCGCGGAGTTTGCCCTCCATGTCCTTGGTGTTATTGGCCAGCTCAACGGACAGGCTATCACAGGTCTCCCGGAGCCTCATAGCCTTATTGCCCACCTGCGAGGAGGATAGTTAGAGCAAGAAAGGCTAAAAGTGACAAAGGGACAGACAGAAAGAGTCAAACCTCAGTGAGGGCAATCCCAATGTCTCCCATCAAGGCTGACGGGTTCTCCTTCTCCGCCACGGTATGATAGAAGTCCGGGGCGAAGAGCCTATTGATAAGCCCGATCCCAACAGCAGAGTTGTGGGCAGAGCGGGCATCTGAGTCCACCCACTTGATGGCGGGCGCGGCTCCCGCTTTGTTTCCTCTTACTCCCAGTCTCCCTCGCGGGTGGCCAGGGAGGAGATCGGGTAGGCCACCGAGCATATGGTCCCCGCGGTGGAGGGAGCAGTGGTAGAAGCGGTGGCAGCAGCAGGGGGGCTACGAGAAGAGGTATCCACCACTTTCTGGGTCTTGGAGGACCTCTCCCTATGCGTCAGATCCGCCTCTCTGTCAGTCCTTTTCTTGACCGCTCTCGGTTATGCCGGAGGCAATAGACGGCCGGGAGATGATGCCGGAGAGCATTGGGTGGAGGAGGACCCGGGGAGGTGGAGGCAGATTCCGGTGGTTAGAATGGTTACCGGGAGCGAGATAGAGCCTCCCCAGTCCTCCTGCTCGCTACGTGCACGGCCTTATCTTTTGTGGGACCCCTCCCATCTCATTCCCGCCTCTTACGGGCGGCTTCCTTGTTGGCCCTCTACGGTTCTTGGCCTTCACCGAGCAAAGACTTAGAGGGGCCATGAAGTTATACTCTTAGGATCTACTCTGGAGAGAAAGAAAAATGGTTAGCAGAGCAGTTCAAAAAATCAAAGGCAAAGTAAATGGGCAACAGTTTTTATAAAGGAATCAGAGACCGATTATTTCGGGAGGATCGCACTCAGCCCCCAGCATACAGGTCTTACAATCGGCCTCAAACTGGTAGTGTTCGTGCACCCGCCAATCAGGGTCACGGGGCAGAGGCTCTATTTCTACTCTGGGGGCATGTGGGGCGCCCTCCCTGCGAGGAGCCACCCCCGAGTAGATCAATAGGGGCTCATCTTCCACTATGGCGCCCACGTCATATACGGGCTCCTCCCCGCTATCCAAATAAAGGGCCAGATGCCTCTCTATGGCAGTGCGCATAGCATCGGCTGAGGACGGGTCCGGATAACTGCCAGCGGCCACCTTCATCGGGACGGGGTGTGAAGGTTTGGAAAAGGGCCATCCAAATCTTGACTCGATAACCAAAATGTCCTTCTGATTCCATTGGTCAAATTTGTTTGAGGGAGGAGAGAAAGTCCTGGTGGAGTAGTTCCTAGCCTTCAAGCTCAGGATACCACGGCTAATCTGGTTCTGATAGTAGGCATAGAGCCCAGCAAGGGTAGGTTCATAACCCAGGAATCTGCATACAGCTATGAAGGAGACAATGGCCCGGATGGCATTGGGAGTCAGGTGCATGGGCAGGCAGGCATTGAACTCCAGGAAGAAGTAAAAGAAAGGGTCCAGGGGCAGCCTCAATCCATTCTCAAACTGGGCCCCATAAAAAACGCAGGCTCGGTTGTCCCCGCGGACATCTGCTATGGTCTCTGGCCGCAGCTTGTCCTTGTCCTTCAAATGAACATGCCCAAGGGTGCGGACACGGTAAGCATTGCGGTCCACGTTATAAACCTCATAAATCTCCTCCTCCCAGTCAATGGTGGCCACCTCCTTGGCCTTCTTACGGCCACGACCAGGATTCACATCCCTAGCTGGCCTCTTGCCTTTGTTAGGGCGGGGGCATGACCTCCTCCTCCTCTGAGTCGAGCTCTCGAAGGCATCCACAATGTTGGTGGTCTCGGCGGCCTTCTTGGAGGTCCCCGCGGCCCCTCACTATCCCCTCCTCGCGGTCATCCTCTTCGGTCTCCGAGCTCGAGGAGCCAAAGAGACCGGTGGGGTCACCACGGGCGGGGGCCACCGCCGATTCAACCTCGCCGGTTCCGGTCACCTCGAAATCGAGGGGTCAAGTTCCTCAGTTCTTTGCTCGGCTCAATTGTCTCCGCCACAGGGGCCGCGGGCCTGACGGAGGGAAAGATGGTACTCGGGGCGAGAACATCTAAAGGGTCGCTCGGGGTCCCCGCGCTCGGTGCCGCGAATTGCTTGATTGGTCGAGTCCATTAGTTCACACTTTTCCCAGTCACAAATTACTTCGGGGACGCGAATCGCTCTCCTCACTAATTCAACGGCGTTCAGAGCCGAGCCTCTCTCGCGGGGGAACCTGCACAAAAGCCCCATTACAAAATTTCTCACCCTCTTTGGTATCCCCCAACACCAAAACATCACCGTTCCTTATTACCCTTTTATCCTTGGCCTCCCACAACCGGGGTGGGACAAAAGGCCCCCATTGGGATTTTTCGCAGAAATATTGGAAGCACTCAAGGGATAACCTAAGCCACCCATGGCCTACCTTCCTAAATATCCCCCCTGTCCGTTTACAAACGGCAAACAGATCTGGAGTGCTCCCATCTCCTAACTCTATGGGACGGCGGGGTCCAAACTCTCGAGTAGTCATTATTCAGTAACCAGAAAAAAGAAAAACAGAAGGAGATGAAGAAGAAAACACCCAACGTTACTTACGAGAGAAAGATTGAGAGAAGGATTCGGAAAGCAGTAGCACGGAGTTCGCAGCAAGAAATTTCTCTCTCAAGGGCTCTCTGAAGGTTTGGAAACGGTAAAAAGGGTTTGAGGTTTAAGGGTTTGGTATTTATAAGGCCTACCTATACGGGTTAACCCGTTAACCCGTATTAATTAGCCCACAAATCCAACCTCGGACCACTGAGCGAAGTCTCAAGCGTTTGAAAAATTCGAAAAAATTAAATACCCTTTGCATTTATTGCCCCCCTTGGATGAGCGACACGTACCCCTGTACGTACCACTAACCCGTCTTTTCATCTGCCAAGGGCCCCACCTGTTAACCGGGAGGCACGCCATGCAAGGGACCACGTGTCACTCACTGGTGCCTCCCGAGCGTTCCCTTTGGCCCATGGGGCCAAGCAACAGACAACAAAAAACGCTAACACTGGTGCTCGCTCGAGGAACAATTGGAGCAAACCGAGCTTCTAGTAGCTCCTCACTCAGACCATAAATAATCACACTTGGAGCTAGGGGCCATTGATGAGCCCGGATCTACTGGACCGGGCCCGCGCTCGGTCTAGTCCGAGGAACCAGTGACGTAGCAGTCCCTAGACCGCTGGAGGGAAGACCGCGGACAAATAGGCCCTTGTGGTCAAGACCGCGTCCCTCCTCGCATCGTCCCCATTGAGGACCATTGGGACCCTGCTCGCTGGATCCGTGCCCGCATGAGTCATGCCCGCATCAACCGTGCTCGCGTCATATATCTTTGACCGCGGGCACAACGTTGACCGCGGGCACATGCTGCTTCCCGGTTAATGTCAAGCCTTACTGAGCAAGTTAGCTTACTGGCTCTGACAGGCCACTTGCCGGCTCCCCCATAACGCATTCAATGCGGCTCAGTCCGGCGCCTACTATTCCATTTAATGCACTAAGCCGGCTACACGGCTCATGTCACTTTCAGCCATGTCCCCTGGACAGTCAATGTTCCCTCCCTGACAGGACCAATTAGCTGCGGACACGTGTAGCTGGTCAAATACCAAAGTGCCCCCTAGGGCTGATCTCATGGCTTACATCAACAAGCACCATGGCATTGCCTATAAATAGAAGGCCTTTACCCCCTTGGGCAAGGTAAGTTCCATATACAATTGAGTAAGCTCTATTACTCTCTAAACCTAAACACACACACACTCCAAAGGTATTCAAAGCCTTATTCCTCAGTATTCTTACTCTCACACCCGAGGGCCTGAGTTGGAGTAACATCCAACTTTGACCTTAACGGTGCTTGTTTGTGTTGTGATCTAGGTACGTCAAAACAATAAAAATATCCTAGCCAGATATCCTTGAACCGTTCCTGACCCCAAAAGCTGTGGCGTCATCATTCCCAGTATTAGTAACTTGACCCCATCTCCTCCGTGTTAATTAAGGTGTTAATGGAGGAATGCTGTTATTTCTTTTTTTCTAAGATAATTCCAGCAAGCTTGCAAAGGTTTGCCCTTCGAAAAAATGACATTATAATAGCAGGAAACACAGCTCATCTCTGTAAATTAGTAACCAGCATCTCAAATATCACACACATCACCTAAATGGTAAGCACTGCTAATATTCAACAAGTATCTAGCCAATTATCCACGCAACGACAGCAATCACTCCTTTCATGGTTTCACCCTCGTTTCATCGCTTCATATGCCAATGTCAAAACATGAATTATGCAACCAAGCAAACCAAGAACCCGGGCACATTTATAGCAGAGATAAGACAAGTTCAAATCTTTAGAAAAAAATCATATAAGCACACACAAGTACACATTTCTTGAATACTATATCACATACCTCCAATTTCCACAAGAACCTGTAGCAGCAGCCCATTTTAGCCATCACCAATCTATAACCTGCTCAGATACATAAGCTAATTTGCCTTTCTTGAACATATAATGTACCTTTACACAAGAACCTATAGCAGCTACCCATTTTAGCCATCACCAATCTATAATCTGCTCAGAAAATCAATTGCCATTGACGCATTTTATCAAACACCTCTTGTCCATTGAGGAATATTAACAATGTTGATAGCTTCTAAATTGTGCCAATACCAATGATTTTTCTCACGAAATGGATCAAACTATTTTAAAATGCTGGTTAATTATTAGATAAATTTTACCCATTTTTGTAAAATTAATTAAATATTCCGTCTGCCGTTGAGATTTTTTTATTTTTTATTTTTTTGATACCAGATTTATTTTCATTTAAAAGGTAAAATAAAATGTACTCCCGTCCCGAATGTGAAAAAAGAAAATGAAAGGGATTCCAAGTTTTCGTCTCATGCCCGGGGCAGAGAACCCGTCGATGTCTCAGCTATACGACCTACAACCGGAGGCTCTGAAAATAGAATCGACTGCCAAATTAAATTTGACCCAAAATATGAATGTTTTTTTTGTAATAAAAAAATGTCCATACAGAAGTTTTTTTAGCTGCCAAATATAGATTTGGAGCAGTGCAGTTCTATTAACTCATTTGTCGGGTGCATCAAGGGTTCAGATCTAATCATGTTCAAATGGATGGGGGCGGGGTGTCAAAAGACAATAATATTATACCTAACTTATGGTTTTAGGTATTGAGAAAGAAAATACATACTCTCTATAATAGCTTACTCATTTACTGTTGAGAACGGAAAATAAAGAATAATGTTATTAAAGTAGGAGTTGTGAGTGGGTAGGAGAGAGAATGAGTGGAGAAAATAGTAAATTTGAAAAGTGTTGTGAGTATGACAAGTATGTCCCATAAATAAAGAAGTATTAAAAAGTTTTCTTTTTAGGTAAGTGTGACTTATAAGTGGAACGCCCAAAATAGTAAAATGGGTAAGATAATATGGGACGAAGGGAGCATGCAACAACTCTGCTCTATATAACTTCTCTAAACTCATACAGCTCACAGATCTCTCACTCTCTTTCTCTCTCTCTCTCTCTCTCACACACACACACACAATGGATCTTCCACTCATTTTACTCTTTGAGCTTTCTATAGTTCTATGTCTCTTCTTCCTCCTATGTAAGGTGGTAGCCAAACGGAGAGGGCAAACCTGTTACCTACTGCATTATGAATGCTTCAAGCCCTCCGGTGACCGGAAGATCTCAACCGACTTTTGTGGGGAAATCATTGCCCGAAACAAGAACCTTGGGCAACAAGATTACAAGTTTCTCCTTCAAACCATTGTCAGGTGTGGCATTGGGGAAGAGACTTACGGCCCAAGAAACATCCTTGCAGGACGCGAAGAAAATCCTAGTCTCAATGACTGTCTTTCAGAGATGGATGAGTTTTTTCAAGCAACCCTAGATGAGGTTTTCCGAAAATCTATGGTTTCTCCTAAAGACATTGACTTTCTTGTAGTCAATGTCTCTACAATCTCACCAGTGCCTTCACTAACAAGCCGAATCATCAGACGGTACAAAATGAGAGATGACATCAGATCATATAATCTCTCCGGGATGGGTTGTAGTTCGAGTCCTATAGCTATAAGTCTCGTTCAAAACTTGTTCAAGGTTCACCAAAACAAGTTTGCGCTTGTTTTGAGCTCTGAATCAATGGCTTCAAATTGGTACACGGGAAATGAACGGTCTTTGATTCTCTCCAACATTTTGTTCCGTTGTGGAGGGTCTTTGATGCTCTTAACGAACAAAAGGGCTCTAAGAAATTGTGCAAAGCTCGAACTTAAGCATTTGGTTCGTACCCATTTGGGCTCAAGTGATGAAGCATATGCATGTGTTCAACACCAAGAAGACGACCAAGGCCGCCTTGGATTTTTCCTTGGAAAATCTCTACCAAAAGCTGCCACAAAAGCTTTCTCCGACAACCTAAGAGCTCTAGCACCAAAAATATTGCCCCTAAGAGAACTACTTCGCTATATGGTGCTACTAAACTTCTATAGAATTTCTAGCCACTTCACTAAAAGAAAAGTGAATGTGCGTGTGAATTTCAAGACGGGCGTGGATCATTTCTGCTTGCATGCAGGAGGAACGGCTGTGATTGATGGGATCAGAAACAACTTAGATCTAACGGAGCATGATGTTGAGTCGGCCAGAATGACGTTGCACAGGTTCGGGAACACGTCGGTGAGTAGTATTTGGTATGTTTTAGGTTACCTCGAAGCTAAAAAGAGGTTAAAGAAAGGGGATAGGGTTCTGATGATTGGTTTGGGAGCAGGGTTTAAGTGTAATAGTTGTTTCTGGGAGGTCCTTAGAGATAATTTGGATGATAGAAATGCTTGGGATGACTGCATCGATAACTATCCTCCGAAAACTCTAGTAAATCCTTACTTGGAGAAGTATGGTTGGATCATGAATGAAGACCAAGCTGCCTCTGATGCTCTGATGAAATTGAAACTTGCCAACAAACTCCGTTGATTAATTTTTTACTCGGATTTTTTTCTTTCTATTTTTTACAACTTGTGTAAGGCCTCCCCCCTAGGTTTTGTTTTTTCCGGTGGTTATGGCCGTCATGTCCCCCACCTCGTTTTGTAATTTTCCTTTTATCTAATAAAATCTAGGGAGTACCGTCTCCTATCGCCAAAAAAAGAAAAAAAAAAAAAAAAGATATTCAGGTCTCTCATGTTATTTCTCAATAAATTGTTATTTCCAGTTTACTAATTGGTGTGTGTTTGGTGTTTGGTGAAATTAAAGCGTTATGTTACAAGAACTATACCTTAAGAAAGAAAATAAAATGCAAAAACGAATTAGTTGCATACCTCTAGCCGTATCAGAAAATCAATGATTAATGTGTAGTTGAGCACGTGTTTGGATCTTCCAGACTTCCGGTAAGTCATGAGTCCTCTGTGTTTGGTTGCGCCTATAACAGACGTGTTGAATCATAGCTGATGAGCTTCAAAAGACAATCAGTAGCCAGAACTGGAAATAACTCTGCAGCGGAAAACATAACAGAAATCACATGCTTAAAAAAAAAAAACTGAAAGGAGTTGAACTGAGGAAGACCCACAAAAGATAAGTTCCCAGTATTAGTAACTTGACCCCATCTCCTTCGTGTTAATTAAGGTGTTAATGGGGGAATGCTGATATTTCTTTTTTTCTAAGATAATTCCAGCAAGCTTGCAAAGGTTTGCCCTTCGAAAAAAAATGACATTATAATAGCAGGAAATAATGCTCATCTCTGTAAATTAGTAACCAGTATCTCAAATATCACACACCTAAATGGTAAGCACTGCTAATATTTCAACAAGTATCTAGCCAATTATCCACGCAACGACAGCAATCACTCCTTTCATGGTTTCACCCTCGTTTCATCGCTTCATATGCCAGTGTAAAACATGAATTATACAACCAAGAAAACCCAGAACCCCGGCACATTTATAGCAGATAAGACAAGTTCAAATCTTTAGAAAAAAATCATATAAGCACACACAAGTACACATTTCTTGAATACTATATCACATACCTCCAATTTCCACAAGAACCTGTAGCAGCAGCCCATTTTAGCCATCACCAATCTATAACCTGCTCAGATACATAAGCTAATTTGCCTTTCTTGAACATATAATGTACCTTTACACAAGAACCTATAGCAGCTACCCATTTTAGCCATCACCAATCTATAATCTGCTCAGAAAATCAATTGCCATTGAGGCATTTTATCAAACACCTCTTGTCCATTGAGGAATATTAACAATGTTGATAGCTTCTAAATTATGCCAATACCAATGATTTTTCTCACGAAATGGATCAAACTATTTTAAAATGCTGGTTAATTATTATATAAATTTTACCCATTTTTTTAAAATTAATTAAATATTCCGTCTACCGTTGAGATTTTTTTATTTTTTATTTTTTTGATACCAGATTTATTTTTCATTTAAAAGATAAAATAAAATGTACTCCCGTCCAGAATGTGAAAAAAGAAAATGAAAGGGATTTCAAGTTTTCGTCTCACATGCCCGCAGGGGCAGAGAACCCGTCGCGGCTGTACGACCTACTACCGGAGGCTCTGAAAATAGAATCGACTGCCAAATTCAAGAAATTTTTGACCCAAAATATGAATGTTTTTGTTGGGTGACTCTCAATTATGTTGACAAAATGGACTTGGGACAAGGTTGCTGTGCTGTTGCTGAATTGTTGCTGTGCTGCGTGTGTTCTGGGCCGAGGCGGGCGCCCCACCCGGTGCGAGGCGGGCGCATGGATGGCCGAGAAGGGTGGCCTGGTTGCTGGCCTTGAGGCGGCCGCATGGCCTGGTCTCTGGCGTGCGCCTCGGCTGCTGAATGTTGGCTTCAGTTGGTGCAAGTCCCAGGCGGGCGCCTCACGGCGGGTTTCCTGACGGACTGGGCCATGTAGGGTTTCAGACGATTATTTTTCCCTTGTCCCATATATATATTGTATTTTGTCATTGTTCCTCTTTTAAGCCTTGTGAGCCTTGTGAGAGAGATTGATAGAACAAGCTAGGTTATTCACTATTGTATTGTGAGAGATTGTGAGATTGTGTGAAAGGTTTTCACCTTGATTCTCCTTGTACTCTTCTTGATTATAGTGGATTAATTCTCCGTCGCCCGTGGACGTAGCCAAGTTGGTGAACCACGTAAATCTCTTGTGTTCATTGTTTTTCAATTTTGTTTCGTTCTTGCTATTATTGTTATTTTGTGCTTGCATCTTTATCAACCTAGCAATTGTGTTTAGGACCCAAAATCCTAACAATTGGTATCAGAGCCCGGTTTGTGGATCTTGTATTGCTTATTGGTAACGATGTCTGGGAAGTACGAAATTGAGAAGTTTAATCGCAAGATTAACTTTGGGCTATGGCAAGTAAAGATGCGAGCAATCTTGATGGGTAAAAATTGCTTCAAGGCTTTGCTTGGGAAGGCAAAGAAAACGCAAAACTTCCACAGTTTGACGACATGGACGAGAAGGCTTTATCTCTCTTACAATTGAGCCTCAAAGATGAGGTATTGAGAGAGGTTGTGGAAGAGAAGACTGCGGCAGGGCTTTGGCTTAGGCTTGAGCAATTGTACATGACTAAGAGTGTTAGTAACAGGTTGCTACTATTGAAGAAACTCGAGGAGTGTAAACTCAAATCGGGTGAGTCCTTGGAGAAACATCTTGATGAGTTTGATGGCTTGGTCATGGACTTGAAGAATGTCAATGTCGTGATTGATGATGAGCAATTGGCGGTAAAATTGCTTTGTTCTCTACCTTCGGAATACATGCACTTTCGCGAGACAGTTTTGTATGGCAAGAAAGAGATTGCTTTAGAAGAGATTAAGACTGCTTTATTAAGTCGTGAGGTTATCGAAACGCACTTGACTTCCCAAAGTGCTGAATCTCAAGGTGAGGGCTTAATTGCTAAAAGCAGTAAGAAGACAGGGAAGGGATCGAATTCAAAGAATTCGGGTCAGTCAAGTTCAAGGTTTAAAGATGTGATATGTCATGGTTGCAAGGAGAAGGGACACGTTAGAAGGTTTTGTCCAAACCGACAGGATACAATCGTGAAGACAAAGGGTGAAGCTGGAGTAGTGCTTGAAAACACTAGTGATGACAGTGAATGTGATGCGCTTACTGCTTGTGATTCGGGTACCGAAATTCGTGATACTTGGATTTTGGATTCGGGTTGTTCTTATCATATTAGTCCCAATCGGGCATGGTTTTGTTCATATAAGGCTGCTGGAGGAGTAGTTTTGTTGGGGAATAATACTGCATGCAAGGTTGTTGGTATTGGGGCTATTAAGGTTAAGATGTTTGATGGAATAGTGCGAAAATTGCAGAATGTCAGGTATGTTCCTGAACTGAAGAAGAACCTGATTTCTCTAGGCACCTTGGATAGTCTTGGGTATAGTTTATCCATTGCTAATGGCGAACTATCGGCTATTAAAGGTGACTGGGTGGCATTTAAGGGAAAGAAGGTGGGGACATTGTATAAGCTTCTTGGGTCTACGGTTGTTGTTGATGTATCTATTGCAACGGGGTCAACGATTGAGGCGGAGGTTACTCAACCATAGGACATGACATTGGGTCACATTGGCTTGAAGGGATTGACAGAACTCTCTGGAGTGAGTGGTTTTCGGTTATGGAATCCTATTGCGTCTAAGTTCCTGATTGGTAGAGATGTTGCTCTACGTCTCCAAGAGAAGAACTGTTCTGCAGAACGGGTATACAAACAGGTGGAGTTAGTTGAAGATAACTCAAAAGGGGTGGAACGTGACTTGGATGCTGTTGATTTGTCTGATATAGTGACTCCGACTGATGCTCCAGTTCGAAGGAGGAGACCAACAAGCAGTGGAGACTACCAGTGATCTTGGTAGGGGAAGAAGGAATGATAGTACTTCTGTTCGATATGGCTTTGAGAAGATGGTTGCTTATGTCTTGTCCGCTGCGAAATCTGTTTATGTGCATGAAGCAGTCTTCTACAAGGAAGTTATGTTGTGTGTTGTTTCTGCAAGGTTGTTGGTTACTATGGAAGATCGGATATGGGAATTTGATAGACCTCCACCAAAGAAGGGATTAGTCAGCCGCAAGTGGGTCTACAAATTCAAAGGAGACTACAATGGAGTAATTTCACCGATAGTAATACACACATGTATTTACGCCTTGTTGAGCATTGTGGCGATGCTAGATCTATTGCTTGAGGTGGAGATCTACATGCGCCGGCCTGAAGGGTTTGTTGTCGAGGGTAAGGATCATGTTTGCATGTTAGAGAGGTCCGTGTTTGATTTGGAGCAGTCAACTCGACAGTGGTATAAAAGTTCGACACTTTTATTGTTACCCATGGTTTTGCTAGGAGTAAATTGGATGATGGTGGTTACTTGATGGGTTGTAGTGTTGGCACATTGATTTATCTTGTTCATGTCGATGGCATTCTTGTGGCTGCGATAGATATCAATGATGCTTGCCAGGTGAAATGGTTATATTCTTTAGATAGTCCCAAGTCTAAAGATGATGTGTCACGGGCTCCGTATTCAAATGCTTGTGTGTGCATTGTGTATGACAAGAACAGTGATGGTTGTATTGGGTATGTTATAATTATAACGGAGGCGGTCATGTTGACAAAGCCTTTGCAGATTGCTAAGTTCAAGTATTGCTTGGACTTAGTGGGTGTTACTAGTCATTGATGCCCTTTGGGGCGTGGCTGCGGAGATAGAGAAGTTCTCTTGGAGATAGCTTGTTTCGGGATTGATCGTCAAGGTGGAGAATTGTTGGGTGACTCTCAATTATGTTGACAAAATGGACTTGGGACAAGGTTGCTGTGCTGTTGCTGAACTGTTGCTGTGCTGCGTGTGTTCTGGTGCGAGGCGGGCGCATGGATGGCCGAGAAGGGTGGCCTGGTTGCTGGCCTTGAGGCGGCCGCATGGCCTGGTCTCTGGCGTGCTCCTCGGCTGCCGAATGTTGGCTTCAGTTGGTGCTAGTCCCAGGCGGGCGCCTGGTGGGATTGAGGTGGGCGCCTCACGGCGGGTTTCCTGATGGGCTGGGCCATGTAGGGTTTCAGACGGTTGTTTTTCCCTTGTCCCATATATATTGTATTTTGTCATTGTTCCTCTTTTAAGCCTTGTTTTTCACTATTGTATTGTGAGAGATTGTGAGATTGTGTGAAAGGTTTTCACCTTGATTCTCCTTGTACTCTTCTTGTTTATAGTGAATTGATTCTCCGTCGCCCGTGGACGTAGCCAAGTTGGTGAATCACGTAAATCTCTTGTGTTCATTGTTTTTCAATTTTGTTTCGTTCTTGCTATTATTGTTATTTTGTGCTTGCATCTTTATCAACCTAGCAATTATGTTTAGGACCCAAAATTCTAACAATTTTTTTTGTAAAAAAATGTCCATAAACGTTTTTTTATAATATTTTTCGCTATTCATTTTATTATTATAAAACAAAATGTTTAGAAGGCGGATAACAAAAATTTTTATCTTTGCATTAAAATGTATAAAAATGTGTTTTTTAAAATGAAATTTGGACATCTATTTAGAAACAAAGAGAGTATTAATTTTGTCCTAAATTGATATTTATTTATACTTAATAAGAATTTAATAAAAAATGAAATATAATAATTAATTTAACTAAAACAATTAAAATAATGGTAGAATAGTAATTTATTTTATGCCTGTAAAGACCAAGTTAACTAAGCCAACAAGTCCACACACAAGTCCACATAGATGACCACAAGACGATAGGTACAGAGCATGGTGGCTCGTTTCAAATTTGGAGTGACGTGGAAAGAAAAAAGAAATGCAAGAGTGGTCTTTTCCATTGAGATCCCTCAATTTGACTAAAACTACAATTTGTCACACATCTTCCACAAATACTCAAAATCACAAACCCCATTTGTCTAAAAAAACAAAAATCATTCCTTCATTTTCTTATCCATTCAAAAGTTTATCTCATGTGTCAATATAAAACTAGAAAATGTTGGATATGATTATGAAGTCTAAAACTTAGTCAAGAAGCCTAACATTAATTTCTAAAGAACGAACAACATTTTTTTAATTCCTCGTACACTCCTGGGACAAAAATACCCTTGAAAGCATATTTCATGCGCACTCCAAGCCTTTCACGTGCGTTCATTCAAAAAACGACAGTCCGCTCTGATATACAAATATCAAAGTAAAAAACTCTGATATACAAAAAATAGAGGGGATAGTTATCTCTGAAACCAATTTTCGCTCTAAAAGATAGCTCTCATACTCAAAATGAACCAGAAATGATATCAAGCACCAACAAAAAGAAAAATCAGAGCCAACAAAATCAGCACAAGAGTAAACAATGCTTGTTAAATCGTTCCAACATGCACGCATAATCAGGTTAGTAAGACCAATGTCGGAGAATAAAATATTATGGGGTTGCCATAGAGTATGTTGCAGTTCATGAAGTGTGACCGACAAGTCTCAGGTTTGTGATGTGTGCACCGAATGGAGGTCGCAGATTTGAGAAGGGCAGCCGGCGATTTGACAGAAGAACAGGGGCCGAATGGACTTGGAGATGTTGAGACCAAATCTAGGGAGCTGTGTCGAACTTTTGAGTATGCCTAAACATTGAAGGTAGTGTCAGCCATGAGAGAGTTGGACATAGGAGAATCTGCCATATTTGATAAGGCCGGACTTTGTGAGGAGATGCATCGTTGCTGACCGACAAAGGTGTTGGTTGTCTCCACGTTAGTTAGATAGGTGTTGTGCAGCCGAACAAAGCATAAACAAAAAATGTTTATCCTCTTTAAGATTGCATTTCATTTGGGAGACTTTTGAGAAATTAATCATTTTTTATCTACTATCATTCTTCAATGCAAAGAAGTCAGGATTATGAGTTATCGATATTTTATTGGTTGAATCGATATTAGACCCACTATAATCTAGTCTAATTAGAAACACCAATAAAATCATTACATCTATAATTTCGTGAGCAAGTTTTTGTTAATATTTTGTACCCCAAATATTATTCTTTTACATATCTTTACACCCAACATAACACTTTGATCGAATTTCCTTGAACATCAACAATATAGAACACAATCGAGTGAGAACCCTACTGTTCCCTAAACCCAACGTAACGACTGATTAACTATTAACGTAATTTGGTCCAAACTAGAACATGTATGGGGATTTGAATGTCCTAAACAAAGATAAGGGACCATAAATGAATAATCATGAAAGTTCAAGGGCTTGCACCAAATCTATCTATATATTAAAGCAAGTCATCCAAAGAACAGTAATAGCGCCAAAAATTTCGCCAAAATTTCAAGGGCTATTTAGTCATTTCCTTCCAGGACATAATTGAAGATATACTACGCAAATTACAGGTGGCAGGTCATGATTGGAAGAAAAATGACGCGTGCAATATACGCGTCGACAGAGGCGCGTGTATGCAGACGGATTTACTTTTTTTTTTTAAATGGGACACCGTGTAGCGAGTTTAACCGGTCACAAGAATCGGTAAATCATTGACATGATGACCGATCAATATTATTGGATGACCGATATCAATCCTTGACATGATGATCGGTCACACACACATTATTTAACCGATAAGAATCGGTAAGACAAGGCAATAAAGAATCGGTAAGCCAGACATTGAGAATCGATAATCAGCCTAGCCTGTGGCATTAACCATGGGTCACACACTCACACACATTATTTTCCTTCTCTTTCTCTTTTTGTCTCTTTCTTTCTTTCTTCTCTTTCTTTTTTTCTTTCTTTCTTTCTTTCGTTCTTTCTTTTTCTTTTTTATTTTGATTATATTTTTTGAGTTATTATTAATATTAAAAACTAATTTTTTAATCATTTATAAATTTAATATACTTAAATTTTGTATTTTTTTTTATTAATTTAAATATAGAGTTAAATTGATGATATTTTGAAAAAAGTCGACGTGGTAAAATTGAAGATATTTTGAGAAAAGTCGACGTGGCAAACTATGAGTGGGAGATAAATTGGCGCGTGTTGTTCACACGCAGGAAAAGGCCCGTGTACACAGCCGGAGAAGGAGGGATATCTCAATTCCCACATCGATAGAAAAAGAAAGTGAAATGACATTGCCTTGGTATATAATGAGGCCTTGGCCAAGGTTAGCATAATCATTCGACCGTGGCATTGCTAGAATTGGCCGGCCTTGGCCGTGGCCTTGGATTTTTTCAAAAAATAATTTTGTTAAAAATTTATTTTAAAAACCTAATTTGAAAAAGAAAAAAAAATTAAAAACGGTTAAAACCGGTATAACCGGTAAACCGATCGGTTAAGGTGGTTAACCGACCCAATTAACCTCCCTTAACCGATCCATGTCTTCTTGAATAATTCCATTTTAAAAATCTAACTTTAAAAATATTTAAAATGGAATTATTTTTTTATTGCGAGCTGTTTAACCGGTCACAAGACTCGGTTGTGAAAAGGATCCGTAAATCAAGGGTCGGTAAATCATTAACATGGTGACCGGTCAATAATAAGTGGATGACCGATCCAAATCAGGCCACAACCATCAACCGATCCAAACCTACCAAGGCCAGAATCGGTCCGCCACAGCCCACAACCGATCCAAATACAAACCAATGCCACAATCGGTCAAACACAAACCAAGGACTCCATCGGTCAGCCACTCCATCGGTCAAACACAAACCAAGGACTCCTTCATCTCAATAAATATTTTAAAAATTTATAATACATTACAAACATTAATTTTATAGGCAAATGAATCAGTATTATTTTTTTAAATATTCATTGGGATGAATAAAGTAATGTTCATTTTATTGGACAAAAAATGTAGTATTGTTTTTTGGTTATTCATTTTGAGTCGAAAGTAATATTTATTTTTGAAATAAAGATTATAATTTTTTATAAAAGTATATTTTTTAAAGTATTTATTTGAGATGGAAAAAATAATATTTTTATTTAGTTTTCTTTATTAATAATTATTATTTTGTAATTTAAAGTGAGACGGAGTTTGCACTTTGATTTGATTTGTTAGAAAGTGGGTGACCGATTGTGGCCTTGGTTTGTGTTTGACCGATGAAGTGGCTGACCGATGAAGTCCCTGCCACCTGATGAAGTCCTTGCTTTACTGATGAAACAAACCGATGAAGTGGTTTACTGATGGAACAAACTGATGGAGTGGTTTACTGATGATGTAGTCCTTGGCTTGTGTTAAACATATTATATTGTGGCCTTTGCAAATCATTGACTGATCCAAAGTATTCCAAACCATGCCACAGCCACAACCCACACACTACTAATGCGAATCAAATCAAAGTGGTCCAAACTTCGTTTCACTTTAAATTATAAAATAATAATTATTAATAAAAAAAACTAAATATAAATATTATTTTTTTCATCTCAAATAAATACTTTAAAAATATACTTCTATAAAAAATTATAAACTTCATTTCAAAAATAAATATTACTTTCGACTCAAAATGAATAACCAAAAAATAATACTACATTTTTTGTTCAAAAAATGAACATTACTTTCTTCATCCCAATGAATATTTAAAAAAATAATACTGCTTCATTTGCCTCAAAAATTAATGTTTGTAATTTTAGTGCCTTCGTTTTAATATATGACATTATTTTTTTAAACAAATGAAGTAATATTTTATAAAATATTTATTGAGACGAAGATAGTAATTTATTTTTTTAGACGATTTAGTATTCTTTTGTAAAAATTAATGTTTATAATATTAGTGTCTTCGTCTCAGAAAATGAATATTAATTTTTGAGACAAGTAAAGTAGTATTCTTTTTTAAAATCTTCATTGAGACAAAGGAAGCAAATTTTTTTTTTGATATAGAAAATAGTATTAATTTTGGGACGAAAGTAATATTCATTTTTGAATTGAAGGAATTTTTTTTCTTAAAAAGTAGAATTTTTTTCTATGTCAACAAAAATTGAATATGGCTCCCTTCGTCTCAATGAACATTTAAAAAAAGAATACTACTTTCTTCGTCTAAAAAATTAATGTCATCTTAATGTCATATTTTGAGACGAATGCACTAACAGTAACAATACAAACATTAATTTTAGAGGCGAATGAAGTAGTATTAATTTTTAAAATATTCATTGGGCTGAAGAAAGTAATGCTCATTTTTTTGGATAAAAAATGTAGTACTATTTTTTGGTTATTTATTTTAAGTCGAAAGTAATATTTATTTTTTGAAATGAATAATATAATTTTTTATAGAAGTATATTTTTTAAAGTATTTATTTGAGATGAAAAAAATAATATTTCTATTTAGTTTTCTTTATTAATAATTATTATTTTGTAATTTAAAGTGAGTCGGAGTTTGTATCTTGATTTGATGGTCTTAAAATATTGATTTCTGATGATGATAAGCCCTACCAATCTGATCTATATACTGATAATGTAGTGTTTAAGGAAATTTTTCATAATGTATAAATTTATTTCACTTTTCTGTTGTATTTCTTCACTTTCTATCTTAGAGTAACATGTAATGATCCGTGCATCGCACGGGAGTAAAACTAGTATATAGAACAATATCCATAGGTGATAATGGCTGCCAGCCACCTTCCTCTACACTTTCCTCTGTTTGTCTTCTTGTACGCTTTCCATTTTCCCCAACTAATCAAAAGCAAAACACTTCACTTTCTCACAAAGTGTTGAATCCATACAACTCTCACCCAATTGAAATTTCTAGGTTTCAAAATCACTGTTACTCCTCAATCATGGTTTCCTCCATTGGTGAAGGTAATTTCTTGAATTTTTGTTCTGTTTATGTGATCATATGATTTCAAACTTGATTGAAATGATCAGATTTGTTTGCTTAATTTTGATTTTTTATCCGTTTCTTGTATAGGAATCGATAGAGACATGGAAATGGGTGGTCTGATGACTCCATCACCTCGTCAAAACCCCTTCGCGGAGCCATCTCCGTCTCCTTCACCATCACCATCACCGTCGCCGTCTTCAACGACGGCGCCGGCTCTGGTGCTCTCGAACTCCGGGAAGAGAATCGACCAGGCAGGCAAGAAGAAGTACGTTAAGCAAGTTACTGGCCGGCACAACGACACGGAGCTTCACTTGGCGGCGCAGCGCGGCGATCTTGCCGCGGTGAAGAAAATCCTCGATGATATTGATTCGCAGATGGTGGGGACTTTGAGTGGAGCTGATTTTGATACGGAGGTTGCAGAGATTCGAGCATCGGTGGTGAACGAGGTAAATGGATTGGGAGCGACGGCGCTGTATACTGCGGCGGAAAATGGGCATCTAGATGTTGTTAAAGAGCTATTGAAGTATTCTACTAAGGAAACTTTGTCGCTGAAGAATCAGATTGAGCTTGATCCTTTGCATGTTGCTGCTAGCCAAGGACACTATGGTAAGGGTCTCACTTTTGTAGCTACTGCAAATTTTCTTTATTTGGTATATAATTTCTGTTTGGATTGTAATTGTTGTATGTATACCAAAAATTTAAACCCTAATTTAGCAGAAATCCAATCTTATTGTTGTATGGATTGGAAAAATTAATACTGGTGTGGTATCTTTAACCATTTTGTAACGATTCATGATGTAATTTTTTCTATAAGTAAACTCATATAATGATATAAATGAATCGATAAGCTATTCATATTTGACCAAATCAGGCTCTAAACTTTGTATGGTTAGGGGATTTTTTTTTCATTATGAATTTAATCATTTATGGGTCTCTAAATTACTTGAATAAGAAGAAGGTGTAATTTCTATCTGAATCACGTCAATAAGGAGAGGAGGACAATGGTGATTGAATATGGATGTAAGGAAATTTCTTTTTTGAATACGGGCACATATTGATAATGAAGTTTCCTTAGCTTCCTAGCAAGGGGACGAGAGCATGAATGATATCTTAGAGCTATCCTGCTATTTACTACTCCCTCCGTCCCGTAATAAATGTCGTACTAGACTTTTGAACGTTTGAAAAGAAAGTTCTTACTTATTTGCACATTAGTTGTAAAATGGTAAAATTACATTACGACTGTTTCCTTATTTAGAAACGCGATATCTATTTTGGGATAGACAAAATAGGAAATTGCGACATTTATTATGGGACGGAGGGTGTAGAGTGGAGTGTAGCTTATTGTTTCTATATCATACAACAAAACTGATACGTGCCAAAAATGATATGACACCACCTGCCCATTTTTGGGGGGTCATTTGAGAATTCAGAGTAAAGATGGAAGCTAAAATGCCTACTCTCTTGTTTCCTCGTCCTCCTTGAAATCGCTGCAGTCATGAAATTTCTGTTTGATATATTACCACCTTAATGGTTCAAGCTTTCTTTCTTACTCGATCATCTTTGCTGGACATTATTTTTCAATTCCCATTTTAGATATGAGACTTCGTTTCTTTATTGTTTATGCATTGTGTATATTTTACCCGATAAATTTATGGTGACACTTTATTGCAGCGATTGTCCAAGTCCTACTTGAGCATGATCCAACACTAAGCCAGACAAGAGCTAGAGCAAATGCAACTCCCCTTATTACTGCAGCTACAAAAGGTCACATAGCTGTTGTTCATGAGCTCCTTTCAAAGGACCGTAGCTTGTTAGAAATCGCTAAAGCAAATGGAAAAAATGCATTGCATTTAGCAGCTAGATCAGGACACATGGAAATTGTGAAAGCTTTGCTAGAAAAGGATACACAGCTGGCAAGGAGGAATGACAAAAAGGGACAAACTGCATTGCACATGGCTGTTAAAGGGACCAGTTCTGAGGTGGTTAAGTTGCTGCTTGAAGCCGATCCGGCTATTGTGATGTTGCCAGACAAGTCTGGAATGACAGCATTGCATGTCGCAACCAGAAAGAAGCGAGCAGAGGTATAAATTTTGTTACTCTCGAGTATTTAGCTTAGCTTTGTACTCCCTCCGTCCCAAAATGGCCGTTCATTTTCGCACAATTTTTTTTTTTTTTGGAAAAGTAGACATCCATTTTGGGATGGAAGGAGTACTTATTTTGTTACTCCCTCGGTTCCCAATTGAATGACTTTTTCAAAGAAACTTTGTCCCTAAATGATTTTTTTACCAATTTTTTTATCACTATTCATGATAAACTAGCAATGCTAAACATCTAGAAAGCGAAAAACAGGAATATTATGCATCTTTCTCATTAATTATTATAAACAGTAAACATTATCAGAATGTCCCTTAAATGAAAATTAGACATTTATTTAGGGATGGAGGGATTATTATACATGAGTGACATGGGTTTACATTCTTGCTGCAGATAGTGAACGAGTTGCTATCCCTCCCTGATACGAGTGCTAACGTTAATGCGCTTACCAGAGATCATAAAACCGCCCTCGACATAGCAGAAGAGCTTCCCTTGTCAGAAGAATCATCAGAAATAAAGAGCTGTCTTATGCGATGTGGTGCAGTCAGAGCTAACGAACTGAACCAACCAAGAGATGAGTTAAGAAACACCGTGACCCAAATCAAAATGGATGTTCACACTCAGTTATTACAAACCAAGAAAACAAACAAAAATGTTCACGGAATTGCTAAAGAGCTGAGAAAACTTCACCGGGAAGGAATTAACAATGCCACTAACTCAGTTACTGTCGTGGCTGTACTTTTCGCGACAGTAGCTTTTGCTGCCATATTTACTGTCCCTGGTGGAGACGATACCAATGGAAAGGCTGTGGTGGTGAATCGGGCTTCTTTTAAGATCTTCTTTATCTTCAATGCCATTGCTCTTTTTACATCTTTGGCCGTGGTGGTTGTTCAAATTACTTTGGTTAGAGGTGAGACGAAAGCGGAACGAAAGGTAGTGGTGATAATTAACAAGTTGATGTGGTTAGCTTCTGTCTGCACTTCGGTGGCTTTCATGGCGGCTTCTTACATAGTGGTTGGTCATAAATATAAATGGGCTGCAATTTTGATTACAGCCGTTGGGGGAGCAATAATGGCAGGGGTTCTTGGAACTATGACTTATTATGTGGTGAAGTCTAAGAGAATTCGGTCAATGAGGAAGAAGTCAAAAATGGCGAGGAGTGGATCCAACTCGTGGCATCACAACTCTGAGTTTTCTAACTCGGAAGTTGACCGGATTTATGCGCTTTAAGGTAAGACTGTTTGGTCACAGTCCAGGACTAAAATACTCTGGATTTTTATATAGAATGCACTGTTCATAAATAGGCGTAATTACTAAAAGCCCTCAACTTAAAGACATGAGATACTTCCAACAGTTATAAGTAAAATGCATCATGGGGTTTGATCCTTGTGACAAGAAGTTGACATCTTAATGCCTTGAAAGATGAAATGAATGCTATCAAGAATTTACTTGGAGTTTGGAGTTCAAGTGGGTGAAGTTGGTGGTTAAAGGCTAATAATCGAGCAACAAAATGAAGAGATCAAGCATAAAGTGCAATCACAATCTGATTTAGCTCTTTTCGGAATTTGTATTTGCTAGATGTTCCAGATTATTGATGTATTCTAACTTGATATCCTCATAAATTCATATGTAATTCTAGCATCTCTTCTTTACATAGCCGTAATGTAAGTAATTGGATCAGTATCGGTCTCTCTTATGAATATACTAAAGACAGTGCAAGTTCAAAGGGTATTTTTCATGGCTAGCTAGTGATGGTTTTGTTGAAGGCGGTTTAGTAGTGTTTGCCAATTTTTGTGGTGGCGGTGATGGCGAAACAGATGGAAACTATGATAGCAGATCATACTCAGGCTGCTGTCACTACCTCAGCTTTGGATAGTGTAAGTGATTCGTATTGAAACTTTTGATGTTTTTGCTTTGGTTTATTACTTTATTTCCATTCTAATTGGTTATCTGTGATTTCATCTACTTCTCAACTTTTATTTCTTAGTATGTTTTAGTATTAGATATGTCTGATCCAATTCCAATCAGGGATATGCTCCTATTATTGAGGTTGGTCTGCTGAATGCATGCCTCCATGCTTGCACATTTCGGAAGATTTTTCTACTTCATCCTCCCCCCCAAACCACATTTCCCTTCCTCTCTTGGAGCACACAACTATAAGAAAATCGTTAATATTGTAAGAGCCACGATGGATTTTAAACACTTTTTGTAGCTCTTGTTTCTACATATATGAAATAATAAAGTTAATTACAGATCTAAACTTATTTAGAATTGGAATGTTAGGGAATTGGAAGGTATGTCATTGTCTTACATATGTATTTGTATTCGGAAGTAGTTAAAGTTTTTGCATGAAAGACTCCATTCTGACTCTGAAGTTGTTCGTACTTGTTACATCATTATTTTCTTACTTGGCAATTGTGGTGGGGGTGGGGAGGAGAGGAAGGGAGGTTCGGGTTAGTTGGATACCAGGCAATATCTGTGGATGATGATCTAGAGTTTCTGTTGTAACAAGAAGTCTCCTTTCAGAAAGGAGACCATTTACTGGCATTTGGAAGTATGGTATTTGAACTCACAATGGCACCAAGAATCTAATCATTAGGTTCCTGGGTATACTTTTTGTAGCAGTGTTATTTGTAGCCCTCTATGCTCTAGTAGATGGTACCAGGAGTTTGGTTATTAATATTTTTATTTTATTTTCAAATTACTTTTATTTCTTTATTTCCCTACGTAAGTTTATGTGGTGGATCTTGCTAATCCGCACAAAAAAATATGCTTATTTAATAGGCCTTCATCTATAATGATCGATGACATGCTATGTGTTTCAAGTTCTAGCTGTTGTACATTAGGTTGAACACATGGAAAAGAACCTGTATTCATATGATATCATGATTGCGAGTATAAATTAGAACATGATGGTTGCCAAGGGAGGCCTTAATAACTTCACCAAAAATGGACACTCGTTTACGAACATCTTTTTAAATGGACACTTAATTTAGGAACAGGGCGATATTATTTTTGTTCTTGACAGAAAGACAAAATAATTCAGAATATTGTCTTAGTCAAGTACCACATTTGCTCAAGGTACATGCGCATTGGACTACATAACTCCGGGGCAGTTAGAAAATGCGTAACTCATAAAGTTGTTGACAGTAATGAGCTTGAGGCACTGATGCTTTCCCCCCGTATTAAACTGTAATATTCTAATTGTCTTTCAGTTGTTTTTCTTGGAAAGTTTAAAGTCAGAATGAGTAAGCATATTGAATGCCCATTCTGCAGAATGTTGAATGAACCAAGTTTCTATGTCCTGTTATCTTTATGTTAGTGTTACATGATTTATTACTTTCTGGTTTCTTTTGAGTTTGATACCAAAAGATATGTTCTCTCCATTTTTCTCTTAGACAAATGCAATCGATGGAAGGGTATTCTTGAAGCAATTGTTTCTGTGTAGTTATTCTCATAGGTGACATTTGATCCCTTTTTTAAGTGCTAATCTCTGACTTATCCCTCACCTGTCAGCATGAAAGTGAGACATAGTTAATAGTTGAATGAACTTGAGCTGTATTATACTATTATTAACCTTATCATAATTCATAATCATGTGATAATAAATCAAATGGGCTACTCCCTCCGCCCCGAAATGATCTTTCCACTTTTTTCGTTGTTAACATGAAGGTACTTTGTGCAATAATTTTAAGCTTAATTAATTATCCTAATGAACATCTAAAATCTGTTCTTAATAGTATTTATAACGGTGTATTAATAACAAGATTTAAATTTTCATTAGAAAAATCAAATTAACTTAAATTTATTGCTCAAGGTACTTTCGCGTTAAAACGAAAAGGTCATTTCGGGACAGAGGGAGTAATATTTTTGGTAATACTCCCTTTACTTTTAAGTGCAGCTCTTGTCACAAGCGTCGAAAAGTAAACGCACTAAAGAAAAGGCTTATTACTGCCATTAACTAAAATTTCAACTAATACATGAAGCTTTAGCTTTTACACATCTAATTTAAAACTCATAGATGTTTGGTAGGGTTTAGGATTCTTGTATTATGCTTATCAGTTACTCCTAGTGCTCAACATATTCAAATCACCCTTGTTACATCCTTTCTTTGGCTCCAGCATTGTCAGATATCTGGTGCACGTTCACTTAGTTTAAGGTTTGGCTCACCCACTTGAAGATTTAAAGAATGTTAAACTAAAGCCAACTGGATGGCTGTTTGTCTGCATTTGGAGATTTTCGCATACTTTTTACTCCCTCTTAGAATCATATTGTTTTAACGTAAATTTAAATATCTTACAAATGTAAACAGGTGGCTCAGATGACGTGATGAGACTTAAAGGTTGTTGATCACAATCAGACTCTTATTTTCTGCTATTCTGTAGATGGTTGGAAGATATAAAATAATATAACTTTATCTTAAAAATTATTTGCTATACTATCTTTTTCAGGAGGCAGCCATATCAGCTTATAGCCTTTTGTTCTCTGGTAGAGATCACACTTTACAGGGTAGGAATTTGCTATTAATTGGTGATGGTCTAGGATCTCATCTATGATCTATTCTTAAATCACTTGACCGTAAATGTTTTTAGTTGACAGCCTAACAATTTTTTATGTTGCCAAAGTAATGTTTAACATAGATGCACTCATGCACATATATGAGAACTGAAGCCCTGATAGAGGGCTTTTTTGTGCGTTGACAGGTAGATTTTTTAATATTCTTTCCCTTCATAGTATGAAAATCTATCAGGATTCATTAGAAAAGTTTGGATGAAGATGATACTTAGTGTAGAAATTAATGTAGAAAAAGTAGATTGTATTTTTCATCGAATTTTTATCATTTTCTTAGCAAGTTTTCTCTCTCTCTCTCTCTCTCTCTCTCTCTCTCTTCTTTGTTTATATTTTTCTCTTAGGTGTTTCGAGCTGCGGAAGAACTTAGTGCTTCTCTCCCCCCCCCCCCAACAAAAAAGAAAAAGAAAAAAAAAATGAGAATCTAGGTTGCTAATGTCAACAGTAATGGCCTGAGTCGGCTTCTTAGGTTTAAAGTCTAAGTTACCAATGGGCCTTCTATTGAGCATTCCTTATTTAGAAAGGCCTATAACGACTCTAGCGATATTACTATATTATTTGAGATACGATACTCTTTAAAGAAAGAAAAGGAAGCTGAACATGTATCTATAGAAGAAAGAATATAAGGCCCACTGAAAACTTTCAACAGATGCAAAAGAGTCAAAAGATCTAACTTTGCCCCTTATATTCTGTACATGGCTTTCTTCTTTATCATCTTTTTAAAGCCCTTACAATAGATACTTAATTGATACTCGTACTTCTTATTTGTGGAGAAGGAATAATTATTGGCAATGTCACAACATGATTGTACAATACATGACAATTTGCTACCTGAAACTTAGTTAGATAACACCTAGTGCACAAAATTATAGAGAAAGATCACAAATCAGTAGTACATAGAACTTTTCGTAATTACCGAGAACCCTTTTTTCTGCAGTCTTAATCTACAATGAGTACTCTTTCCCTCTCTCTGTCAGCCCCTGCAGAGTACTTGTCTTTCTTGGTCCTCACAATGAATTCTGGATGTGGACAATGAGCAGAAACCCACATCATTTATTGCACGCTTTTGATAGACTTGCTGCTGAGAGCTTTTGCAATGAGCAATTGCACCTTGTATCGGGTTCTCTATCTCTGAAATTCCACTGCTGCTTCTCTTGTGAAATTGCAGCCCATGAAAACTGTTTGAAGTATTCAGGCCAGAAGATGTAGAAGACCCTGATGAAAACAAAGAAGAAGAAGACTTTGTTGTAGAAAGACTTTTTATTGCCCCCGAAAATGACCTTCTATGATGACCACCATTATCGTTTGCAAACTTTTCTTTGTTGAAGCTTCTTATGCGTGTAGTTGGCTTTTGGTTCGTATCTTTGAGAATTTGGCGGAAAGGAACTTCTTTTGCCATCTTTGAATATTTGCTTACAGATTCTCTGGCTTTTGGAACTGCTTCATGCCTTATATTCCTTGCTGCAGAGTCGTCCGTGCAAGCTGTTTTACTAAAAAGAGACTTTAGGTAATCGCGAGAAGCCTTCAGCTTCGATCCAAGTGAAGACTGCTTCGTCAGCTTTGAACCAATGTTTTTTGTCCAGGACTTCTTTGGGTTTTTGCCATTATATTCCCTTGCTTCAGTTGAATACTCAGAAAAATACTCTTCCGGGTTCAATTCTCTACTGACCTGGCAAGATTCTAAAGGTGAAATATTGCAGGATTCAAACGGGGTGTTTGCAGTTGGAGTGGTATTGGCATTGGTGGTTAACGGAGTGCTAAAGAGTTCATCAAAGGTATCTTGGTGGTTTTGGTAAAAATCGGATATTTGCAGTAGTTTTTCAACCATTTGCAAGCGTGGTGGGAGGTGAAGAGGAAGGAGCTTTCCTTTGTAGAAAAGTTCATCTGCTGGAGAATTGTTTTCTCTTTCAGATGAGCTTGAAAACATTTGGAACTCAAACTCGCTTGGCGAATTTCTGGGATGGTAGAAGAAACTTGTGTGAGATCCGACTTCCATATAGATGTAATCTTCATCTGCATGGTCAGGTGAAAATATATTCGTAGCCATAACTCTCTCTCTCTCTCTTCCCCCCCCTCTCTCTCTCTCACACACACACTCGCACACACAAGTTTATGTCTTGTCTAAGTTATAGCTTTGTGATGGACTAGGAGGGGAAGCTCTATTTAAAGAGAGGGGGTGACAAGTGGCTAAAACCGAGTATTGGAAAGGAAATTAACTGTAGGCCGCTGTTGTAAAATTCTGGAATTACGGGTATTATAAAATTTATAAGTCATGGTGGAGCTTCCCCATTGGCCTGCAAAAATCTGCCTTCATTCACTAATTAACTTTCTGTGGTTTATTTCTTCAATATATTCAATTCTTCTGCTCTTTACTATTTCCACGTTAAAAAAATTGCGGGAAATATGCTACACGCTCCGTCCCAAAATGAATGTCCATTTTCGCCCTTGATCAAGAACAAAAATAGACAATTAGTTTGGGACGAGGGAGTACTATTTTTGGCTATTATGGTTGGTTAATATCATGGACAATAAAGTAATCATTTCGTTTATTGTGGTTCAGTTTCTTCATAGAGAACTGTGGCTAGCATCATCAACTCAAAGTGTTCTCTATTTGGTGGTCCTATATGCTAGTGTGATTTCTTGATCGATATAAAGAAGAGCGAAAGTTCTACGTGATTCCAGGTATTTAAGTTAAAAAGCTTTGTTATTTGAGCTGTTTAAGTGAAGTACTATTATTATTAAATTTAATGTTTGAAATTTCTGTTTATGCGTTGATAAATTAGTATATGTGGGTGACAAAATTGGGATTCACCGTTGTCGTTCACCATGCATTGCAGCTATACTAAGTTTTTCTTGAAATGCAAACTGAACCCAACCCAACCCATGCCTAACCAAACTCATTTTCAAATCATCTCATTTCTCGAAGCCCTGTTTTCCGCATTCTCATTATTTAATATTGTGCCTCTTTGTTATGTGTGTGCGTGTGCGCTTGCGCGTGTTTCTTACGCGTATTGAGCAACACCTGAAACCAAAAGATGCTTCACTTTGGAATACATTATTAGTTGAGAGCTGAACATTCACTTTGTGCTTTAACTTGTCTTGCTACTTTTACTGGATTCCTGGTTTGTTTATGACTTTAGTCTTTTGTCTTTATTCAAAACTGGCCTTACTTTTTCTTATGTTTGTTTATTAAGATGTATTCATCTCTTCGTGTGCATCTTCTTTTACATGATCCGACACTTGATGGTGGGGAAGGCCAAGGAAAGAAGGGCTGCTGTGAAGCTCGAGATTTTGTTGTTGTTTTTTTCATGTTTCTTTAGGGTGATAAAAGTAAATATCGTAAAGTATTCCTTGAGTGCCACTCTAATCCCTATAATATGACAATATGACCCTTGAGACACTTCCCCTTAAGAATGTCGAGAAATTTTAACAGTACATAACATACTTTCTGGAGCATTAGTGGTCAGTGGTCTAGGTCGTAGTTACTCTAGTGTTAGGAAGGTGCTAGTAACTAGTGCTAAATTTGCCAGCTGCGAGTTGAAGTATTTTCCGTTTACTTGAGAAGTTAGAGGGAAGACTTCCAACCTGGAGGTCATGGGTTCGATCCCCCCAGAAGTTAGAGGGAAGGCTTTCTCTCCCTAGAATTTATCTCTTAGGCGCTTCTGTGCGTGCATGTGTGTGTGTGTGTGTGTGAGAGTAGTGGAAAAAAAAAAAGGAAAAGGTTAACTTGAGCAAGTTAATATTTATGCTTCATTTATTTCCTGAAAAATCATTTATTGAAAGGAGCTTATAGTTTTAGGAAGAAGAGTCAAGGGAAATGTATTCTAAGTGTATTACAAGCTACTCCCTCCGTTCCTAAACGAATGTCTAAAATTCATTTTAAGAGACTCTGAAAATATGTATTTTTTATACATTTTAACGGCAAAGATACATAAATATTCTTGTTATCCACTTTCTAGACATTTAGTTTTACGATAATAAAATTAATAGCAAAAAAAAAAAAAAATTGGTGAAAAAATCTTTAGGGACAATTTTTTACAAAAAATACATTCGTTTTGGGAATTTTTTTCTTGAATTTGGATATTCATTTAGAGGGACAGAGGAAGTATTTGGTTTGTTTCATTTTAAGTGACTTGCATAAGGTCTTTTGCACCCCATTTTCAGTGTGCCAAGCCTCCATGAATTTTGATTTCGAGAGTTTGTTTCAAGAGTCATTTTCCTTGAAGATAATAGTACAAGGTTAGAAGGTCCAAAGTGTCTCACTTTATATTTTTTGGAACTTTGAAGCGATTGAGTGGTTCTTTGGGGGATGAAAATGCCATTCAGGAATTCTCTGTGGGTTTATATATACTCATTTAACCTTTTTTTCCGACACTGCCCACACGGTTTTCCTCCACTTTCTTTCCCACTAAAGATCAATGAAAGTGAAGTCAATGGTGGATCCTTCTTTGTACTAGAATCCAAATGACTCGGTGAGAGATGTTCATCGCAATGTTCGATGTGTTCCGTTTAGGTGCAAATTCTCTAGCCAAAATAATCGAGGAATGATGCAGACAAGTCCTTATTTATTCAACATGAACAAGTAACATTGAACTTGGGTTCATGTACAATCCCTTAAACTTGACCCACAATGTTAGCCACAGATAAAGAATACAATAAAGAGTTAGGCCACAATGAGGAAAACTGAGAACACAACAAAAAGTTAGGCCGAGATTATTTGTTTTAACTTGGGACTTGCAACAAGGATTTGGATTTGCTGCAGTCGAAAGTCATGACTGGTTGTTGGTTTCAGGTCCGTTGGATTAGTTTATTAAGGATATGATTGTCTTTTTTACCCAATTTCCACCGACAGACCCCCGTAGTCCAACTGCACTGCCCTCAATTGCTCACATCAGGTACCCTTTGAAGCTCTGAAGAGGAAATTTGATGTGAAAGCAGTCCCTGTATAAGGGATACAATACTGAAACATAAATGACCCACAACCCCAGAAAATCAGGATCCAATACCAATATATGTATGGCTGAAGACGCAATCTGAGGGTCCATTGCCGGGTATCTGAGGTGCAGGCACCATTGTTAAAAATAAGCCATAGAACCTCATTGCCAGTTGATACTTTAAAAGGGTCTTTTCTTTTTTATGTGGGAACTCCACCAAGTTATGTACCCTTGTACTGATAGCATTGGTAGTCCCTCTTCAAATCATAGTGCTTTACTAAAGATGAGACAGATTTCAACGTGTCACTGTCTTTCCTGGTTTAGTTTCAATTCGTCTACGTTAATAGACATAAATATCGGTATTGCCTGGTATTGAATTGGATGGCGGGTTGGTTGAGGGTTCGTTATCGTCCTTAGGCTCAGTGCAAATGGCTCTGGCTGATACCAAGTGGTTGACATTACTTGGGCTCGAGGGCCAATGGGTGCTAACAAATCTAGTTGACATCAAGTAGTATGATTGGATTTGCCGGGTACGGGTTGGGTAATAACTGGTTGGTGGGTTTAATGAGTCGGGTAAACTGGGTGACAAGTCGACCTATTAATTTTACTTTCATGTTTGAAGGGTGATTGACTTTATGATTTCGGCACATTTTGATCGCTGGTTAAACGGGTTGAGAATGGGTACTGGTCGACCCGCAAAATTAACGGGTTAAGCGGGTCGACTCGTGAATTTAACGGATTAAGTGGGTCAGCTCGTTGCAACCCGACTACGTTAATAAGCTAAATCGAATTGAGTAATTAACTGATTGAATCGAGCGGATAACCGGATGAGTCAAAATTGATATACCTACCTAGATTTGGAGGACAACTGACTAGTTTCAATCACTTAAACTTGTATGCATGGGTCTAGTACCATCGGGCAAATTGCGTTTTAGTTACCTGAGTTTGTCGAGATGTTTCAATTGGATATCGAATTTGCATTTGTTACAAGTTGGTTATTGAGTTTGTCTTTTTGTTGCAATCATGTGTAATTTTGGATGAACCGTTAAAAATCTAACGAAGACGCTAACGATAGTACACTTACACAGTTAAAAAATATCAAATTCAACACACCCATTTTTCAACCTTTTGTGTCCATCTTTCAAACCTTCAACACTACACCGCCACCACCATTAACACCAACACCACCACCAGCAACAACCCAGAAAATCAAATTCAACAAAACACACACACAATTTTGATCGCACACACAACAATGGATCAGGGGGAGAAAAATTCAGGAGACAAAAAAAATAGGAAAAAAAAGTCATCGGAATTCAAGGAAGTCGCCGAAATCCATGGAAGAAAGCCAATATTATCAGGGGGAGGCCATCATCTTTTTCTTCTTAGGCTACCATTTCTCCTCTCAAATGCTCTCACACTCGAAATTCCCACGAAATTCCCACGCATCACAGTATCAATGGCCCCATGACTTCGCGAATCCAGATACGGTGTGCCGATGTGGAACCCAAATTTCTTTTACAAATTCCAATACTAACTCGGACCACCCGAACCCACCTTTGATTTGAGCTTTTCCAGCACAAATTTCTTCTTCATCATCCCCATTTGATCTTCAGCATTCCAAAATGAGTAAGTTTTAGAGGAAACCTGTTTCTCTATAAGTTATAAAAAATTCATTTTCATCCTTTAAAATATTAAGTTTAGACCTTAAAACATTGAGTTTAGGCCTTAAAATACCTAGAAAATAAAATAGTGAGTTTAGGCGTTAAAACAATAAGTTTAAGCTAGAAAATGAAATAGCGAGTTTAGGCCTTAAAATAGTGAGTAATTAGGCTTTAAAACACCAAGTTGATATATTTAAAAACAGAATTTTTTATACTTATGGAGAAACAGGTTCCCCCAAAAAATTTCTGTTCCAAAATGGGGATGATGAGGTTTTGTTAAACACTTTTTTTTTCATTTTAAATATATATATATATATATATATTAGTAGATGAACATGGACGGCCTGCACCAGCACAATTAATAACATTAATATTCAATATTACAACCCACTTTATAGGAGACATAGACTTATATACTGAAAGAAATTCAGAGATACTACAAAACCTAAAATGCAGAAAATTACAACAATTCAAATGGTATAAAGAAAACTTCTTAAAAAGAGTTTTTAATTTGGCAGAACCAAATAACATATATTGGAAAGAAAAATTTATTACTGGACTACCAGGTTTATTTTCAGAAAAAGTAAAAGAAACAATAGAACAAAAATTTGGACAAGTTTCTTACAATGAATTAACTTACGGAGATTTAATTACTTGTGTAAACATTACTGGCTTAAGATTATGTCAGGACCAAAGATTAGCCTATAAACTAAAAAAAGAAAGTTCTCAAACAAGAAAAGAACTAGGAAATTGGTGTGAACAATTTGGATTTGGAAGACTAAAACCACCTCATAAAAAGAAAAGGAATGAACAAAATCCCTATGATAAAAATAGCACATATAGGAGAAAACATAGAACAACAAATAAAAAATATACAAAAGAAACTCCTGAATACTATAAAAACTCAAGCCATAGGAAAAGACATAACAATAAATATAACAATAAGAAATACAGAAAGAATAACAAACAATCGAATACCTATAAAAAGACAATAAAATGTTTTTTATGTAGAAAACCTGGACACATAACTAGGGATTGCCCAGCTAGAAAACAAATAAAACAAATTTGCAATAACCTTAATATAAAAGAAATAGACCAAATAATATCCCAAATAGATAATTTAGAAATGACAGCCACAGAAAATGAACAGACCAGTGGAGAAGACCCCTCCTTCAGCACGGACAGCACAGATAATGAAGTAGAAATTAATGAATGTCAAAATGGATGCAAAGGAGTGTGTATGTGTACAACCAAAATTAATACTATAGAGCAATATGATGAAATATTAGAAAAAATTAAAGAAATTAAGGAACCAGTTATAAAACGAAAATTCCTAAGACAACTAGAAAAAACCATAAATGAGGAAAAACCAGAACCTTCAACACCATCTCAATATGAAGATGTGGTACAAATGTTCCAAGACAAAAAGAAGCAAATTTCTTCACTAGATTTACAAAAAGAAATTAGAGAAATAAAACAAGAAATAAAATTATTAAAACAAAATAATTTAGAATTACAAAAATCACAAAAAGAATTAGAAGCAAAAATAACAATACATGAAATTAAAAAACAAATAAGTGCAACTTATAAAGGAGAACCTTCCAAAAAATTGGATGAACAATTTCAAAACCCTTTTGCAAAAAACAAAGGAATAAAAATAAACACTAAAAAAGATACAGAAACAGGAATATCCTCTTCAACAGAAGAAGACACAGAAGGAAGTTTATATACAATAAATAAAGTTAGGTTTCAAAAATGGTATGTCACTATAAAAATGACAATAGGAACCTTCCAATATGAAGGAATAGCCATGCTGGACTCAGGGGCAGATCTGAACTGTATAGAGCAAGGCATAATACCCTCTAAATATTTTATTAAAACAAAACAAAACCTTTCAGCAGCAAATTCTTCCTTATTAAAAGTTAAATATAAAATACCAGAAGCTCACATATGTAATAATAACATTTGTTTTAAGACAAGTTTAATACTTGTAAAAGATTTAAATACAAGAGTAATATTAGAAAATCCTTTCCTACAAATGTTATATCCCTTTAAGGTATCCAAACAAGGAGTAGAAACAAAAATATTAGGACAAAAAATAATATTTAAATTCATATATCCAGTTTCTACCCATGATGTTAACAATGTACAAAAAGCTAACATAACAAAAATAAATTCATTACAAAAACAAATTGAATTCTTAAAAGAAGACTTACATAATACAAAATTAGAAGAAAAATTACAATCAAGAGAATGCAAGCTTACAGTTGAAAAAATATTAGAAAAATTTGAAAAAACCCTATGTTCTGACCTCCCCACAGCTTTTTGGGAAAGAAAGAAACATGTCATAACATTACCATATGAAAAAGAATTTAATGAAAGAATGATTCCAACTAAAGCAAGACCAATCCAAATGAACCAAGAATTACTAGAATATTGTAAGAAAGAAATAAAAGACTTATTAGATAAAAAATTAATAAGAAAAAGCAAATCACCATGGTCATGCTCTGCTTTCTATGTCACAAAAAATGCAGAAATTGAGAGAGGAGCTCCAAGGTTAGTGATAAATTATAAACCATTAAACACAGCCTTAAAATGGATCAGGTATCCAATCCCTAATAAACAAGATTTATTAAAAAGACTTCACAATGCATCAATATTTTCAAAATTTGATATGAAATCAGGATTTTGGCAAATCCAAATAGCAGAACAAGATAGATACAAAACAACATTCACAGTACCATTTGGACAATACGAATGGAATGTAATGCCATTTGGGTTAAAAAATGCACCAAGCGAATTTCAAAAAATAATGAATGAAATATTCAACCCTTACACATTTATTATAGTTTACATAGATGATGTTTTAGTTTTTAGTAAAGATTTAAGCCAACATGAAAAACATCTAAACATATTTTACAAAACAATGATAAAAAATGGACTGGTTTTATCCAAACCTAAGATAAAGTTATATCAAACAAAAATAAGGTTCTTAGGTCATGAAATAACCAATAACACAATAATACCTATCCAAAGATCGATAGACTTTGCGGACAAATTTCCAGATGAAATAAAAGACAAAACCCAATTACAAAGATTTTTAGGATCATTAAACTACATAGCTGATTTTCTTCCAAAAATAAGACAAATTTGCAAACCACTTTATGATAGATTAAAGAAAAACCCAAAACCTTGGACAAAAGAACACACTAATGTAATAAAACAAATTAAGTTATATGTAAAACAACTACCCTGTTTAATAATATGCGATCCAAACGCACCAAAGACAGTATCTACAGACGCTTCAGACATAGGATATGGAGGAATATTAACTCAAGAAATTAAGGGAAAAATCCATATAATAAGATATTATTCGGGAATATGGAATGAAACTCAATCTAAATATTCTACAATAAAAAAAGAAATTCTCTCAATTGTTTTATGCATAACAAAATTCCAAGATGACTTATTAAACCAAAAATTCACTGTTAAAGTAGATTGTAAAGCCGCTAAAGATGTTTTACAAAAAGATGTAAAAAATTTAGCTGCTAAACAAATCTTTGCCAGGTGGCAAGCTTTATTATCAATTTTTGATTTTGAAATAATTCATATTGCAGGAAAAGATGACTCCATTCCAGACTTCCTAACAAGAGAATTTCTGCAAGGAAACCATGAAAATTCCTAAAAGACAAAAGCTAGAAATAGGATCATCATCTCAAACCCAAACATTATCACTAAGAGAAAAATTCTACCAAGATATAATCAATATGGCAAACAGTCAACAAAACCACGGAGAATGGACCATGAAAATTAATAATCAGATAATACATCTAAATGATATAAATTACTTAAATTTTTGCTTCCAAAAAACAGAATTATTATTACAAGAAAGCAAAAACTTATGCACAAATATTCCAATGAGTAAAACTGCAGAACTTAGAGTTCACACTTATGATTTAGAAGAAATTTTAGAATATAGATTTGCTAGAAAATACAGATTATCTATAGATGCAAACATATCCGCCCTTAAAAGAATAATAAAATGTATTGAAAATGACCATACTGGAAACTCTAGACAAAATCCCTTACTAATATCAGACTAATTTCATGTTTACAGGAATTGGCACAATGATATATTATATGAAAACCTTTAAACATCTCAAAAGAAAAGAAGATAAATTACTAAAAGATATTAAAGACCTTGAAAAAAGAATAATAGAAGAAAGGAAAAGAGATCCCTATTATCCCCACAATTATCATATTTGGACCTCTTTAGAAATAGCATTACAAAATACATTATGGTACAAAAGACAAAGTCTTAAATTATTTATATTGAACTTAATTTCATTTGGCTAAAAAATATTACGGGATAAAAATCTTTTTTGCAGGATGTTTACAAACCCTACGGAAAAAAGTAAAGATAAGAAACCCTTATTTACCATTGTTCCCCCTCCTACAAAACCTCCAAATTTCATTCCTGACAAATCACCAAAAATAGAAAACAAATTTACAGTTCTTGCAACTTTGCCACAACCATCTTCATCCTCAATAGGATTCCCTCTAGGGACGTCATTACAAAAGACATACAAAACATCCCTCAAAGCAGAATGTCCCCAACCATCAAGCCCACATTTACCTCTACCAGGCCCAAGCCCAAAAGAAAAACTAACACCACCCCCTTCTTATAAACAAATAGTTCCCAGCCCAAGCCCAAAACAGACTCCTCCAACTACTTACACCTACAAATCATTTGAAGAATTCATCTGTGTCATTGAACCAAAGTATTTTGAAAATAATTCTAATTGTCATCCTTACCAAATTTCTCAATGCCTCCTCCCAGAAACCCACAATTATCTACCTGACAACTTTACCAAATCCCAATTTTTTTATGAGAAAATTTTGATTCAAACAAAATCGGCCACCTTCCAATACTCGACTGATCATCTGGACACGTCCAAAGTCAGATACTGTAAGGTCCAGATTTTAAAAATCCTAACTGTATCGGACTGGGGCCAAAAGCCCAATGAAGCTAAAGATTTGCACTTTCAAAATGGGTCATCCCGATTTAATTATTGGGATTATATTACAGCCTGGTCACGGGCTTTTCTTAAACAAAAAAAATCTTTTTCTCTATCATATTTCTTCTACTTCTCACCACAATTTTCCTTCCCTACACCATTCTGGTTTCAAATATGGTGGAAGAATTTTGGATTAGACAAAACAATAGTTCCCAATTGTGTACAAATAGCCTTCAACCATTGGTCAAAAAATTCCATATACCCAGAACCTTTTGAACAATCTCCTTTATGGACCCTATTCTGTCATACTTTCCATGTCCCTTGGATTTTTATGACGGAATTTGATCTAAAGGAAAGACAAATATGTGACTGTGCCCATGGGCAACAAAAGTGTGAGTGTGTAAGGAAAACAATTCTTCCCACTTTGATCCGAAAACATAAGATTAAATGGTGGGAGAAAACTGAAATATTCAGATGTGATTTGACTGCGGTCAACAATTATTTCAAACAAAACACAAAATTCCTCAAAAATGTTCCACCCAAACAAATCCAGAAAAACGAAGAATTCCTCCAAAAGAAACAACAGATCATGGCACATATGGCCCAGTGTACCAACCAGACAGACTTTGAAAGATTGATGAACCAGCTCAGTGACGAAGGAAGCTGCTCATCGTCAACAATGCCAGAGGATGAATTTTACAACAATGAAGACATATTCACCCAGCCAATCCAGGAGCTCGAACTGGATCTATGAAAACAATTACATCAGCAAACATGTCAGCATCCAAACAAAAGAAGCACAGGGAAGCCACCCCGACAAAATAATATGGTGATCCCCACCACATTTGACAAATGAAGAAAAGATAAAGAAAAGGGCATCCCACAGTGAAGCCGCCCCGACAAATGGAATCCACTTTCTCAGTGGATGACAATTTATTTTGGAAATTTATGTATTAGTCAAAAGTGGTGGATCCCTCTTATGAGGACAAATGCGCACCACACATGTGGCGCGATCCATTACTTCTCTTTGTAGTATAAATAAGGAGCCCTCCTCATTAGAAGAGGCAGGTTTTGTTTTTGATAAGTTTTTCCATTCACTCTTTCTCAGTTCTCTCTCTACATATCCTCTCAACCAAACCATCCACTGTACAAATCGTTTGTAAATTATCAGAGTTCTGTAATAATAAAGTAAGTTGTTCTTACTATTCTTTATTATTTCATTATTTATATATGCTTTCTTTTAGTATAAGAGGCTTTTAAAATATAAGGTATATCGATCGGAAACCAGCCAGCGTCAGGTGTCGCCGAGACACTTTTGAGTTGGATGTTTAATCATCACTCATCGCAGCAATATAATATTCAAAATTTATATTGTGTGGCGGGTAGAACAATGATCACGTACCTTAAAAATAAAAGTCAATTCTACTATTAGAAAAAAGTCAAATTTATTATTTAGTACTGTAGCAACTCATTAGGAGTTTATTTCTTTTGATTTTTAATCTTAGACTATATGTATGTTTATTGCTTTCATTCTCATTACTCACATGTTAGTTAAATCGATCCTTTGCTTATTTGTGTGTATATATATATATATATATATATATATATATATATATATATATGTCGACTAGCTTGTCAATGCGAGGCAGGGGGTAACTATCTTTGGGGCAGGCCAAATTCAAGTTGGTGAAGTCGACGCACATTCTCCACTTGCCATTAGATTTCTTCACCATAACCACGTTAGCCAGCTAGGTGGTATGTGTAGCTTCTTTGATGATACCTGCACTCAAAAGCTTTTTGTACCTCAAGTTTTATCGCCTCCTCTTTGTCACGAGCGAAGCTTCTCAATTTGTGTGCTTTGTACTTCATGGTCGGGTTGACCTCCAACCTATGAACAACGACCTCTTCTTTGATTCCCTTTATATCCTCTACTCGCCAAGCAAAGACATCACTGCTCTCCTTCAGTAGCTCGATAATCTCTGTTCTTTCCTCAGCTGATAACTGCTTTCCAATCTGATTTTTTTGCTCGGGATAAGAAGGGTTTGTTATTACTGCTTCCAGCTCGTCCACAGCTTCCAGCTCCTGACCATCTCTAAACTGTAGAGTCTCCATGATGATTTCTCGGACCCTCTGTCTTTCCTCGGCCCCCAAGTGTAGAGCTTCTTCAACGATCATGTCATCTAGCTCAGCTGCGATCTCACTAGTGGTGGCCCCCGAGTTATTGTTGATCTGGAGGCATAGCTCGCCTATGAAGACTTGGTCGACCATAACTGCATCTGAATCGACCATGGTGACTTCAGAGTGACGTGTCGACTCAGTCATGACCTCGTCATGTGAGCGATAGGTCGTCTCTTTCACACCGGTGATTGTAGATAATCGAGAAGTTGTGGTGACTGACTTTGACATCTTCAAATACCCCTCAGCAGTTTCAATTTCCAGTTCCCTTTTCTTCCTAGTTCGTAGGACATGGTCAAGATATTCTCGAGCTGTACTTCGTACACAGCCGACTCCAGCTAGCGTTGGGAACTTAACTCGTTGATGGGGGATCGAGGCCACCATTCCAAGTGCAACCTGGCCAGGTATACCCAAAATAGCAACATAATCACTATTCACATCAATGACAATAAATTTTACCTTGGAGACGGCCCTGTAAGGATGCTGGCCAATGTCGACGTCCAACTCGATCTGTCCTTTGGCATCGACCCTGTGGTTGGTGAAGCCTTCCAATCTACCGTCATATCATTCAAGCTGCTCATTTGAGAGTCCCATCTCCGTGAAGGTCTTATAAAACAGAAAATCCTTGCAGGCCCCCGTGTCTACTAAAAGCCTACTCGTCGTACACCCATCTATTAATCCTGGGATAACGAGAACTTGCTCTCTAGCTACTACATTAGTTGCCAGCTCGTCTGGATAGAAGCTGATCATCTCGTCTCTAATGTAGCTTCTAGGGGGTACGTGAGAAGCCTTGTTGAGCTGGAAGATTTTGTGTTTGATGGCAGTGTTGCTAGCTTGCTCAGTAATAACGCCCAAATTCAATCTAGGCTGCCTCGGCTCTTGTGGTCCACTAGTAGCTCGCTCTCCACCACCTGCCTGGGACCTTTTAACATACATGTCGAGCCTTCCCTGATCGACCCATCTCTGAATGATGCGTTTCAAGCTCATACAATCTTCTGTAGTGTGGCCCGTATCTTTATGATAGTCGCAGTACTTGCTGTTGGCCCTTCTGAACTTATTTCCTGGGTTCATAGGGGCAGGTGGGCCTAGCTCGACTGTATTCATGATCTCTGTTCGACTCACTGTCAAAGGAGTGAAAGCTTCGGACACTTTCTCAGTCGCCCTAGTTCTGTTCTTGCCATTTTTGTTGTTCCCCCCATTCTTGACTGTGTCCTTTTTATCACTATCAGCGACCTCAGTCTTGGGGCCCTTACTACTTTTCTTTTCTTTCTTCAGCCAGAGCTACATTGTAGGGCTTCTCGAACAGCTCTTGTCGGGTAGTCATGGTCCGGACTGTCAGTTCGTAAACCAAATCTGCAGAAGCAATCCCATTCCTGAAACAATTGATTACCTCCCTGTCAGTGAGGTCCTCCTCAATCTTGTCGACCAACTCCTTGAATTTGGTATAGTAGCTCATCGAGCTTTCATTCTTTCCCTGTACCAAGTTATTCAAGTCGGTAATTGTCATCTTCCGAGCTCCGGCTGTCGAGAAGCGATCCAAGAATTTCTTCCTCATATAATACCAAGTCGAGATGCAACCTGGTGCCAAGCCATTGAACCAAGTAAGAGCTGCCCCGGTAAGAGTGCTAGTAAGTGCCTTACACATTATGTCGTCCTCGTTGGAGACAAAGCACATAGTAGCCTCTAAATGCTGAATATGACTTTTGGCATTGGTTGCACCCGAATATTTTTCCAGGACGGGCAATCTGAAACCTGGTGGAGGTCGACGGTCGATCAATTCCTTGGACAAAGGTCGAAGAGCGAAGTCGCCTCGTTCGCCCTTTCCAGCGTCATCTTTCTTGTCAGCCTCCCACTACTCAAACTTCTTCCACTGTAGCCATTCCCTAGCATCTGTTGGGCCATCTCTAGCATGGGAGATGTCATTGGATCTTTGCCTTTCCTCCCGGTGAGGTTCCCCCCTCGAGTTGGCCCTGTGCCTGTCACTCATAGGGGGAGTTATCTGTCTGCTCCTTCTATCCCTGTGAGAGGGCGACCTCACTGAATTAACAGGAGACCTGCGCCTTTCCTATCTGACTGGCGACCTGCGCCTATCTTCTTAAACCGGCGACTTGCGCCTTTCATCTCTTGCTGGCGACCTGCGCCTCTCCCCTCAGTGAGACTGTGACCTCTGCGTCCTGGCATGCGACCTAGGCCTGTTCCTCTCGGCTTCTCTTTGCCGCCTCAGTTCCGACTCAGCCTCCTGCTATCTGTTTGTGTTGAGATGACTCCTCAAGTCGTCAAGTGGAACTGGTATGTGGGTTCGAATAAGAGGAACAATCTGTCGATCATCATTCTGTTGGGCACTTCCGCCTTGCCTAACACTTCTTTCGGGTTGCCTGTTGGAAACCTGGGAGGGGGCTGCCCTCTCTGACCTTTTGTTGGCCTGCTCTGACTCTTCCTCCATTGCTATCAACTCAGCCAGAATTTGGGCTCGCTCCAATAGCATCTCCTTTTTGCTAAGGGGATTGGTTGAGGGACCTACCCTGTCGCCTGCAGCCATTCGCCCCGTCTGACGCTTTGGAGGAGGTTGCGCTTCTTGCTTGACCATAGGTCGTTTTTCCCTTCTTCCATCTGGCAAACCTCTGCCATCAGCTACACTGTTCGATCTTGTCGCCCTTGCATGCGACCTAGGCGGAGGAGGGGGAGGCAAGTTGGCATTGCGGTTCCCAGCATTGGCGTTGGCATTAGTATTAGTATTTCTCTCGTTGGGTTCGTCCGAGGCGTCAGAAACATGTCCGTCTGCAGTTACCATGGTTGTGGGTTGAGAAAGCTTTCGAGGTCAAGAATGCACGATTCCCGGCAATGGAACCAAACTGATGCTGCAGGAAACGTGCTTATCAATCTCCGTCCACGTGGCAAGACTAATCTCCTGGCTCCTTGACCTGAAACACGGAACCCACAACTAGCCGGAATGGTCTCCGGCGAAGACCCTCGGGCGTGAGTGTAAGTATGTGTATGAGAGCTCAATATTATAAAGAACAATATGTATTCAGTATAACAAAGAGCAATTGCCTTGGAACGGTTGACGTTGTCTTATATTTATAGTTGTTGATGAGAGTTGTATTTGTGGTAGGTTTGTATGAAATCCCTTAATTAGTGGAACAGATTCGTGATTGTGATCTTATCCATATATAACTCCTGATTTGTGGAGAGTCTCGTCACGCTAAGAATTGTAGGCACGCCAGGACTCTGTAGGTCGACGCAAGGATGTAGGTCGAGGTCGACTATTGGGTATAGGTCGACCTGACTGATGGGTAGGGCCGGATCGTACGTGAATAACACATGGATCGTAGAGTCGGACCAAGCTAGGTTGGGACCTCGTAGGTCGGACAATGAGCTTAAGTCGACTGATCTTGATGATGGGCCTTGAGCCTAGTGATAATTGGGCCTAGCCCACTGAGAATGTGGTGGCAATAATATGTTGAAGAATGGGCTTTACTCGCTGGGTCCAGCTTGACACTTTTAATCTGTTCAATACATATATATATATATATATATATATATATATATATATATATATATATATATATATATATCTACTATAAAGATAAATAATTATTAAAAAAAGTTTACTTCAAATTTTAGAATATAAAAATAAAAAATTATTTTTTAAATGTGAGTAATATTTATATTTTGGACAAATTGTAATATGGTAACCTCTATTTGATTCACTTTTGCCAAGCTCTAGCGAAATGACAAAAATACCCCTTTAAATGTCACGTGCAAGGCACATGTTATGCTCTTCGTTAGATTTTTAACGGCTCATCCAAAATTACACATGATTGTAACAAAAAGACAAACTCAATAACCAACTTGTAACAAATGCAAATTCGATAATCAATTAAAATATCTCAACAAATTTAGGTAACTAAAATACAATTTGCCCAGTTCCATCGTAGTTAGTTAGGATACTGTTTGGAAACGGTATGAAGCATAATTACAACATGGTTTTAGTAGACAAATCTTATCTATTGAACTACACCAATACATTCTAACTCACGTAAGAAAAGGTTTATATGAGGGGTGTAAATGATTCGGTTTGGTTAGGTTTGAGGGAATTTACAGATCAAACCACTAGTTATTGACTTATCGGTTTAGAAAAATTTCAAATCGAATTGAACTATGAAAAAATTCAAACCGACCCAAATCAAACCGCTATGATTTGGTTCAAACCGCGGTTCAATTATGTGGTTCAACCCGCGATCCAGACCATAGTTTACACTACGGTTTAAACCATGATTCAAACCGCAACTCATTTCTCATATTTGTTTAATTTTTTCTTGATCTCAGAGAAAAAACGAAAGATGCGGGGGTTAAAAGGAAAGTCGGAGTAAGAGAGAGACTAGAGAAAGAGAGAGACTAGAGGAAGAAAGAAATCGAAGCAAAAACACTTTACAATCTTCGATTGTGTAGAGAACTTAGTTATTTATGTGTCGCAATGACGATAACAAATGACGAAATTAATAGTATTAAATATGATATACAATGGGGGTTAGAATTAGTCCATGTAATGCATGTTATTTTATTGATCTAACAGTAAATTTTAATAATATACAAAAATATTAAATAAGATACAAAATGGGGGTTAAGATTAGTTTATGTAATGTGGTTTGGTCTCGCAGTTCGGTTCGGTGGTTAAGTCTCAAACCGCGATTTGGTTTGGTTCGGTCTGGGAGAGTCAGACTACAAACCAAACCGAACCATATGATTTGTTAAAATTTGAGACTGAATCGACCCATTTATACTTGAAAACCAAAACAAATTATATGATTTAGTTCGGTTCGATCTCAAATCGCGATTTGAACAGAACCCCTACGCCCCTAGTTCATATAACTAATGCTTTCCCAATCCATCTATAATGCACCTTTGTCAGATTTGAAGTTTATATGAATGTCTAATAACTTAATACTCACTTTATACTCCGCAAAGATCTTACCGATAAGATAAGCGCCTAAATCACCTGCTAATAAGGGGAAGGGGGTGTTCTATGAGGTTTTGAGCTCGAGTCACGATAATGTAGCAGCGTTAAAACTAGCTTGAACCATATTAGTCAGCACGTGTTTGTGTTGGATACCGGTAAATCAAAAAAAAAAAAAAAAAAAAAAAAAAAAGAGATATTCTGTTTGTAATTAACTTAAGTAAATTTTGACTAAACATTTAAGAAAAAATAGTTGTTCTTCTGAAAACTGTTATTGTACATCAACAATAAGAATACTTTCAAAAATAATTATCCATTAGAATGATTAGTTTTCTATAAATATTTGGTCAAAAATTATTCAAGTTGATGTGAAAGTAACACTATATTATTGAGATGAAGAGAGTATTTTATATGAAAATTCAATAAACTTAACATCAATTGAGCCTTTTGTAAAGGATTTCCAACAAATTGATTAGAGAATGCACAATGGTGAGCAAAATTTTCGCTTCCCGGATGAGCGAAACTGGTGTTCGAGAGAATTTTCGCTCACAGAAACTGATATTCTGCAGTGGTGAGCGAAATTTTCGCTCAAAACATTTTTATAATTAATAAATAAAATATTTATTTTATTCATAAATTAGTGATATAAATTAGTTTTTTTATTCGTTTACATTACAAAATATTTTTTTTAATTATATTTTATTGTAATTGCATTTTTTTATATGTAAAACACTGATAAATAAACATCACGTTGGATATGACAAATCAACTTTAACATAATTTATTGGATTCCTGACTCTTGACAAGTAATGGAGATGAGTTGAAATTAAAGCTGATCGTGACAAATCATACACTACACATGTGAACTTGCTCAGAGTTTTTCTATTTATTGGTATACTAGTATTCAATTTTTTTAAAAAAAAATTGATTAGACTATACAATATGTGTGTGGACAAAAGAACTAGATTCCATGATAATAATCAGCTTCCTGTTGCCATTCATTTATTGACCAATTAGATTACAAATGCCATTCATTTGATTTGACAAAACACAATATGTAACAAAGAACACACATTTATTCATAACAAACCACTTCACAATACAGAAATTTAAAAACAATAATACAACAAATTTAAACACAATACTGAATTAAGAAACACCACACTACGATAATTAAAGAAAGCACACTTAAATCGGCTAAAAATCCTTCAACTCGCTCACCATACGTGCCTTCATCTCCTCCTCTAATTTATTTTCTATGAGAAAATGATAACGAATTCGTTCTAGTCCGCCGCGCGAGTGTATTGCTTATATCCGTCCCTTCTTGTTCGCCTACCCCCTCTAAAAGTCGTAATTAATTACTATTGACTAGAGTCGAACCTCAAACTTTTTTGACAAAAATATTGCGGTGACCGGACTTGAACCGGTGACCTCAAGGTTATGAGCCTTGCAAGCTATTCTGGGGACAATATCGCCTTTTCAAGTAGCTTTCCAAGTAAATCTGATTTGGTCAGACATTTTCTTTATAAAGTATTTATTTTTCAAATGCTCTAATTTCTCTCGTTCCAGTTCAATAATTGCTGGGTGTTGGTCAGAGAGTAGCTGGAGTCGAGTAGTAAAACCCTCTACTACTTCAGCAGTTGAAGACCCTCCACTTGAATACCCTTTCTTTCTAGCTGATGCCGCTGCCTTTGCTGCTTTTTCCCCGGTGGTCGCTCTCTTAATTGAACGATGTCTGATTCATCACTTCCCGTTGTCGCGTAACCTCCCATCTCGTTAAGCTTGAACCTTTTGTCGCTACCTGCACTTCATTGTCACTCTCCACACGAATGGGACGAGATGCCTCAGCCTTTTTCTTTCTACTACCCACGGTGGTAGTCTGAATCCGCTGCTCCCATTTGGGAGAAGTTGATAGAATTTGAGCTTTAGGAGTTGTTCTAGAAGTTGTTTTGACGATAATTGCTTGTGAAATTTGGATCAGTAATCAACATTTCTTCGAGCCAAGCTTGATTAGAATTATATCTAGAATTGTTTCCGTAATTATCCATAATCAAAAACTCAAAAGTTTTTTTTTTTTTTTTTTTTTTAACTTTAGCTTAAAGAGAGAAAGTAGGAAAGAAGAGATGTGAATAACCTATACAATATTAGGCTATATTTATAGGCGAAAAAAAATTATGAACTTTTTTTATATATTGCATAAACGCCGTTGTTTGGATAAATCAAAATTAAAAAATAAATTTTTAATCCGCTTTGAGTTCAAACATATTTTCGCTCATGTGTCTGAGCGAAAATTCAGCGGTTAAGCGAATTTTCACTCATCATTTCACATGCTCTTGGGGGACAACTGAACATGAACATGTAAGTCAAAGTATGAGATATTCTCAACATAAATAAGTGAATGGGCCAAGTCCCATGTTTCTTTTGGGTTTCAAATCGAGTTCACAGCCCAATATAAAGCCCAAACAGCGAGACTACTATTAAGAAAAGCAGCCGTAGGTAAAACACCATAGAATCTGTTTCAAATATCTTAGGTGATTTTGTTGGAGTCTTCTAGAAAAAACTAAGGATCCGTTTGTTTCAAAGTAAAATATTTTTCGAAAAACGTTTTTCGAAAAATATTTTTCTGTAAAATATTTTACGGAGGTAGGGCGTAAAATGTTTTACGGAGGATGTAAAATGTTTTCGGCTGTTTGGCAAGGAAAATGTTTTTCGGAATCGCGTAAAATGTTTTATTTTTTTATTATTTTTTTATTATTATATTTTTTTATTTTATTTTATTTTATTATTATTATTTATTATTTTATTATTATTATTATTATTATTATTTATTATTTATTATTATTTATTATTATTATTATATTTTTTATTTTTTATTATTATTATTTATTATTATTTTTTTATTTTTTATTATTAGTTTATTTTATTTTATTTTTTATTTTATTTCATTATTTTATTTCATTATTTTATTATTATTATTTTATTAATATTAATATTATTATTTTATTTTATTTTATTTTATTTTTTTATTATTATTATTTTATTATTTTATTATTTTATTTATTTATTATTATTATTATTATTATTATTATTATTTTATTATTATTATTATTATTTATTATTATTATTATTATTATTATTATTATTATTATTATTATTATTATTATTATTATGTTATTATTATTATTATTATTATTTATTTATTTATTATTATTATATTATTATTATTATTATTTATTATTATTATTATTATTTTATTGTTATTATTATTATTTTATTGTTATTATTATTATTATTATTATTATTATTATTATTATTATTATTATTATTATTATTATTATTATTATTATTATTTTATTGTTATTATTATTGTTATTATTATTTTATTGTTATTATTTTTAGAATGAGGAAGTATAATGTTGTACCTTGTGAAATATGAGTTGTACATGAAGGGCACCATTTTTCGGAATGTTTTACTTAGGACAAGATCAGTAAGTCGTTTTACTTAGGAATGGCGTAAAATATTTTTCGGAAACGTTTTCTCCATTTTTCGGAAAACAACCAAAGAGCGGAAAACGAGTTATTTTCCGAAAAATATTTTTCGGTGGCTCAACCAAACAATGGCAAACGAGTTATTTTACGAAAACGAGTTATTTTACGGTGAAACAAACGGGGCTTAAAAAAGATAGAAATGAGAGCCACGTGCCCCTTTTATACATCATGATGATGTGTGAATTCAACATTTAATTTAAATTATTAGAGTTAGTACATGATAATATCATATATTTTTCATAATGATATTCACATATTCTTTGTCCCTAATTTTATTAATATTTGATAGGGAAAAAAAGAAAAATTCTCATTAAATTCTAAAATTTATTATTAATAAAAAAATATTAAGATAATTATTTTTTAATCTTTCTTAGATATTTTTTTTTCTAAAATCAAAACTCAATTAACCAATAAACTAAGAGTAACTCTTATATGAAACGCGTTCTACGCTAGGACTAGCGTAGAACGTGTTTTTAATTAGACCGACCAAAATTAAATTGGTTTTTTCCAAAATCAGCAATATAAACTATGTCGCTCAAACAAAAAACACGCATCAGACACAAATAGAGATGAATCAACCGACGATTTTCATAGAGAAGAGAAATCACGAGGCGTAATTCATCAATTCAGCTTGTTAATGATTGATCGATCATCAGGCAGGATGAATTGTGAACAAGATGAAGAACAAAGCAGAAGCTTGTTAATGATTGATCGATCATCAGACAGGATGAATTTCGAACAAGATGAAGAACAAAGCAGAAACTTGTTAATGATTGATCGATCATCAGACAGGATGAATTTCGAACAAGATGAAGAACAAAGCAGAAGCTTGTTAATGATTGATCGATCATCAGGAAGGATGAATTGCGAACAAGATAAAGAACAAAGCAGTAAGATGTTATTTGTCATTTACTACCTGATTCGCATTTAAATATATGCCTGCTAAAATCTATAATAGCGCCTGTTTTGTTTGTAATGTATGCCTTCTATGTCTTGTCATGCCTTGTAAAGGCCACATTGTTACATATTTTTTTTGTGCCTGCTCATCCATTGGATCTGCACTGTTCCTAAGTTTATATATGCCTCGGTTCATTAGCACCGGCTTTGGCTCTAAATTTTGACGTGGCCTTGCCATCGTATTGTACTACCTGATTCGCATTTAAATAAATGCCTGCTAAAACCTATAATAGTGCCTGTTTTGTTTGTGCGTATGCCTTATATGTCTTGTCCTGCCTTGTAAAGGTCACATTGTTACATATTTTTTTTTGTGCCTGGTCATCAATTGGATATGCCTGTTCCTAAGTTTATATATGCCTGTCAGTTGATTAGCACTGCTTTGGCTCTAAATTTTGACGTCGCCTTGCCTTTGAATTATATGCTTGCTAAATTGTATTCTATTGCCTGCTATATTTGTAACGTATGCATTCTATGTCTTGTCCTGCCTATAAAAACAAAAATAGTTACATCTATTTTTTTGTGCCTGCTCGTCCATTGTATTTTGCCTGTTTCTGATATGATATATGCATGTCAGTTGATATGCACTGCTTTGGCTTTAAAATTGATATGGCCATCGCATTGTACTATCTTGTTTCCTGTTTAGCATCATTTCTGACACACATATATATATATATATATATATATATATATATATATATATATATACTCCCTCCGTCCCACTTCACTTGGCACTAATTTCCATTTTGGGACGTCCCACTTCACTTGGCACTGCCCAAAATGGAAAAGAATATTCACTATTCCCTCCACTCATTCTCTCTCCTACTTCACTTTTACACTCACAACATTCTCTCTCCTAACTATTCCTCCCACTCATTCTCTCTCCTATTTAATTCTTCATACTCACAACATTTTCTTACACTTTTTTTCACTCTTATTTTTCCTTAGTTACCGTGCCACTTCACTTGGTGCCAAGTGAAGTGGGACGGAGGGAGTATATCCTAGATAAACAAAATGATGAGCAGCAATCTGATTTAGATATAACTAAATCTTTGGTTGGGCTAAAAGCAAAGACATGGGAAGAGTTGTATAAGTTGTACAGAAGTCATGCAAATGCACTCGGTTTTGGTGTTAGACTCTCAACATTTCATATGTCAAAAATTAAATTAAAGCCACTAGATAAATACTTCAGGTGCTCATGTGAGGGACATGGTGTCATGAAAACTGATGGTACCCCACGTCCAGTAGAAGTGAATGAAATTGAGTTTCCATCACCTGTTGAACAAGCTGGAAATCCTAAAAAAGAAATAAAGAGAAAGAGAGCTCCCTCGAGAAGATGTGGTTGTAAAGCTCTTATGAGGGTAAAATTTTTGAATAGAGAGGATTTATATGTAGTTGACAAACACGTAACAGAACATAACCATGATATGACAAGAACAGACTGGAACCACACAGAAGCAGAGCGAAAGGTCTATATCAGAAGAGAAAGGTAAAATCATTGAGCAACTAGAAGAAGCTGGCATAAAGCCAACAGATGGATATAATGTGTTAGTAAAAGCTTCTGGTGGTGAAGAATATGTAGGGCATACATGGAAAGATCACATAAATTGTAACATCCCCAAAAATGTGTGTGCCTGATATGTTTGATATGATTTGATTAGTGCTACTCATATCACCAAGATGCATCTTCTTTTCGGAAGCTCATCCTATAAGAACTCTAAGGTTAAGCATGCTTGACCTGAGGAAATTCTAGGATGGGTGACCCATTGGAAAGTTTCTCAGTGAGCATGTAAGTGAGGACAACACGTGTTGGAAAGACTTGTGGTGGTTTGTGGGGCTAGTCCGTCAAATTTGATAGCGTTCGACACGGTCTTCAGGCTCGGGGTGTTACAAATGGTATCAGAGCGGGGCCCGGCCGGAAGTATGGAGCAAAGTGCTGTGCGGAACAAAGTGCACACCGCGAAGTCGGTGGGAGTCACCTCTTGAATTCGTACGAGCCCCTCTTGGATCCACACTGTTCGGGGTTTCGATCCAAGTAAGCCTTGCCGAGGACGGCAAGGATCCTAAGTGGGGGAGATTGTAACATCCCAAAAAAATGTGTGTGCCTGATATGTTTGATATGATTTGATTAGTGCTACTCATATCACCAAGATGCATCTTCTTTTCGGAAACCTGATCCTATAAGAACTCTAAGGTTAAGCATGCTTGACCTGGGAAAATTCTAGGATGGGTGACCCACTGGGAAGTTTCTCAGTGAGGATGTAAGTGAGGACAACATGTGCTGGAAAGACTTGTGGTGGTTTGTGGGGCTAGTCCGTCAAATCTGATAGCGTTTCGACCCGGTCTTGGGGCTCGGGGTGTTACATAAATTGCAGCAATATTTGATGATGAAGGGACAATTGCAGCAATATTTTGGAGAGATGCTATGATGATGGAAGACTTCAAATTGTATGAGGATGTTGTTGTATTTGACACACCATATACCACAAATAGATACAATCTGATTTGTGCGCCAATAGTTGGAATAAATAACCATTGGAACACTGATATGTTTGATTGTGCTTTCATCGCCAATGAAAAGAAAGAAACGTTTGTTTGGTTACTTAATGAATTCAGAAAATCAATGGGAGGCAAAGAACCAAAACCAATGTTCACTGATCAAGATCTTGCTATGTCAAATGCAATTGAAGAGGTATGTCTGCTCCTATTTATTTTCACTGCCTGTTATTATTTGTAATTTATGCCTGTCATGGTCTTGTCCTGCTATGTCAAATATTATATGTCTTCTGAATGCCATTTTAGTGCCTGTTATAATTTTAAGTTATGCTTGTTCAAATTTGATATGGTTTTCCAAGTATTTGAAGGAAGAACAAGGCATAGGCTTTGCCTATGACATATTCAGCAAAATGCCATATCTCACTTTGGACAGCTGAAGACAAATGAAGAATTTAAAAATGAATTTGACCATTGTTTGATGGGATGTAATGATGAGCATGAGTTTGAATGCTCTTGGCATTCAATGCTTACAAAATATGACCTTCTTGAAAATAGTTGGTTCAATCGTTTGTACGGGCTCCGTGAGAAATGGTGCACAACTTTGAACAAGGATTTTTTTTTTCAGCTGGCATCTTGTCTTCTCAGAGAAGTGAGAGCACAAACCATGCATTATGTTTCAAAGCAAACAGAAAAACATCCCTTTTCCAGTTCTTCAACATTTTTAATGAAACCATTAAACGTTGGAGAAGTGAAGAACATCGGAAGGAATTTGAATCTATGAGCTCATTTCCACGAATAGAGCTACCTGGTGGTATCACAAGGCATGCAACTGAAGTTTATACTGCAAAAATATACAAATTTTTTGAGACGGAGGCAAAGCGTGCTTTTGGTGCATTGTATAACATAGGTTTGCAAACTGATGAGAACAACAGGTTCTACAATGTTACACATGAGAAAAATTTTGAAAAGTATGAAACTGTTCTCTTTATAAGGAACAATGAATGTGTAACTGTGGATTGCAACTGTCAACAATTCAATGTTGTTGGCTGGTTGTGTTTTCATTGCATTAAGGCGCTAAACTTGTCGAATGTGGACAGAATTCCAGAAAAGTACATTCTAAAAAGGTGGACAAAAGTAGCTAAGAAAGATGTATGGGATAGAGTATATAAAGGGATGCATACTACATCAACAATAGTTACAACTGAGTTTATTCCTTGGAAACAACAGATGGCAAGGAAGTACCACAACTTAATGATGGCTTGTTATGAAAACAGTAATGCAAGAAGGATTTTGTAAGATAGTTTCAATAGAGATTCACTTCTAATACAAGAATTGTTGTCTACCAAGGAACATGATGTTGTTTCTTCAACAAGTGAAAATAATAGTGTTGGTGAGACTAGAACAAGTGCACCTGCCGTCATAGACCCAATTCGTGCAATTTCTAAAGGAAGAAAAAAAAAACAAAAACAAAGTTTGAAAGGAAAAAGCCAGTCACTGATGAGTTTGGTTCTAAAACACCAAATGTACATTTGATTTAACTCTGATTTGAATTTATGCCTTCCTATTTTTATTTTGTTGCCTGTTATATTTGTAAGGATTGCCTGGCCATGGCTTTGGATGTTGCCTTTGCTTATTATTTGTTTTATACATTGCATGTTCTCAGTTTTTTGTTGCTGTTCCTTTTTAAAAATGATGGCTGGTCATGAATTCTAGGTTGCCTGTTTGACTGGTGGCCTTGGCTACACATAAAAGTTGGTTGCCTGTTCTTATCCACTGATATGCCTGGTTATGTATTTACGTTTGCCTGTTCTTATCAAAAGTGGAAACACCTCTTCCTAGCCTTAACCATTAATTTTATTTTTTTTAAGTACCAGTTTGTGTTATTTGAAGTGCCAGTGTTACTTATTTGTAACATTCAGATTATTCATTAAATCACCTATATTACAATACATCAAACAAAACAATATTAAAAACAAAATTTACTACCATTAAACACTACCACTACCACTTGCACCATCATCGCCAACGTTGTCATTCAATTTGTTTTTTTGGATCATATTCATTCAAAAAATACTCCAAATACATTTCCAATGCCTTGTGGTGAATCCTAGCAGCTTCATCAATATTGTGAGCGTTGCCAAACTCATGAGCATGATTGACTATCTCCACGTAATCCTTATCCCTACAATTGCGTCCCTTACATGGCTCCAATGGACAACGGAATGAGGGAGTTCCATTTCCATAAGAAGGCTGCAAAACAACAAGATGACCATAGAGGAATTTTTGGTAGCACACCATGTATATGTTCCAACTTTTGTCATCATTTGGATCACCCAAAGTTAGCTCACTAGAATTTCCCTTGCCTTTGTTCATCATGTAAATAATAATAATAATAATAATAAAAAGACAATATAAATTATTAAAGGTAGAATTTTTCTTGAACTTGATATATATAAACCAATAAAATTGGACATATTTAATAGGCTGAGTACTTCAAACCGGTCAAAAAAATTGATCAATGAATTCAATGCACTTACCAACTGTACACATTTATTACTCTGGAATTCAATGGTAAGTTTGAATGCTTTTCAAAAAAGCATTCAAACTTATCATTACAGACAAACTTATCACTATTTTACCATTAATGACAAACTTATCAATTGTACACATTTATTACTCTTGAAGGAGGTATATTCCACGAAATATACTTCCTCAATAAATATAATATCACTATAAATAAGGAATGAGATAACTTACTACACACAAAAATAATCCAACTCAATTTCCTTCAACCCTTGAATTCACATTCCTCACATTCACAAACACAATGACAAGCCCTAGCAGTTCTCGTAAGAGCAGAATGTACCATGACTTGACATTCAATGAAAAAATTGCTCTACACAAGAAAGCAATAGCAGAGACGGAACATTTTTCTATACGGGATGGTTCACAGAAGCTAGGATGTCCATTTTGTCCTAAACAAATTTGGCCAAAACGAATCACTTGGGACCTTCTCCTACAGCATGCATATGATCTTGGGACTACCTCTGCTTATGGAGAAGTATCTATGTATTCCCACCTGGCTCTGCACGAGTATATGACAGACCACCATTAGTATTCCAGTGAATGTTGTTTGAAGTGCCAGTTTGTGTTATTAGGAGTGCCAGTATTACTTATTTTAAGTACCAGTTTGTGTTATTTGGAGTGCCAGTGTTACTTATTTGTAGCTTCAGCCACTTTGTTGTTATTGATGTGCCAGTTAGTGTGATTTGAAGTGCCAGTTTTAATTTTTGAATGTGCCAGTGTTTTTAATAATATTGTCTAGTGAGTGTTGTTTGGAGTGTCAGTGATACTTTGTTGAATGAAGCGCCTTGGGTACACATAAAATATATCCGCTCATGAATTTGAGAATGCCTGTTCATGAATTTGAGAATGCCTGCTCATGAATTTGTGAATGCCTGTTCATGAATTTGAAAATGCCTGCTCATGAATTTGAGAATGCCTGTTTTATTATCAACACCTCCATCACCTTCTGCATCACTACTACATTTGCTAATAGGGTAAACATTTTCCAACATGATCAACTGCCACCACCCAATTTTTGACTCATTACTAACCCTTAATTTCAGTTTCTCAACAGTCCAATGTTTAATCAATGTTTAATCATTGTTTAAATGTGTCATCATCAATTTATAAAAGTGGCAGCATCAGTGTTTCAAAAGTGCCAGTATTGTTTTTCAATAGTATCAACATTGCATCAATAAAAATATTAAAAATAACACTAATTCATTTATAAAAAAACACTAATTCAAATACAAACAATTCTAATTGAAGAAGTATTGAAACTAATTCATTGTTTTGTTGCTCTCCTAGTTCCATACTTCTTCCCAGCCTTCTTATCATCATCTAATTTTATCTGCTCTTTCAAGGCTTCATATTTACCCTGTCTAAAAGATCTTAAACGAAGAATAATGTCTTTTCTGACGTTATTAATATCACTAAGAAGCAATGTCGCAAGAAATTCACCTCTTAGACGAATCCTTCCAGAAGTCTATAGAAAAAATAAATAAAAAAATATACCACCCTCCATCCCATGATAATATATAAACTTTTCTTTTTGGGCGTCCCACAATAATATATACTCCCTCCGTCCCAGACCAAGGGTTCATCTTTTCCTTTTGGTCCGTCCCAGACCAAGAGTTCATTTCCATAAATGGCAAGTTTTTGAATATATTTATACCCTTATCAACTCCATATATTTACAAAAAAAAACATTTATTATACCCTTATACATTTTCTCTCCTATTCCCTACCACACATTTAACTACTATTCCTTCCACTCATTCTCTCTCCTATTAAATATTTTTAACTTTTATATTCTCTCTCCTATTCCCTACCACATATTTAACTTTTACATTCTCTCTCCTATTTCCTACCACACATTTAACTACTATTTTCTATCCCACATTTAACTTTTATTCATTTTTTAGAAATTTCTTAAGAAGCGTGAAATTCACCCCATATACCCATGGTCTGGGACGGAGGGAGTACTTTCCTAAAATGGAAAGGAATCTTTACTATTCCCTCCACTCATTCTCTCTCCTACATTATTTTAATACTCACATCACCATTATAATTTACTATTCTCTCCACTCATTCTCTCTCCTATTTTATTTTCACACTCACAACACTTTCAATATAATAATTCCTCCTTAATTCCCGTGCAAAACCCAAAAGTCTATAAATTCCTGGGACGGAGGGAGTATATCAAATAACTGTATCACTTGATAACTAATTAAATTAAGATAAAATTAAATTTACCTTGCATAAAACAGGACATGAGTACTTTTTGCCTTTGAAATCTTTCATCTCAGCCATAATATAAATGCCAGTCATTATTTCCTTCATTTTCTTTAAGAACCCAATCACAATTAATGTATTCATAAGTAAATGGTTTTTTGACAGTGGCACAATGATGATTAATACTTTCCAAGAAACTTTTCATTGGAGCAGCTTTGCTCACAGTATTGTAAACAAATAGCGTATAATGACAACTTGCAAATGTGAAAAATGGCAAAAGAACTGCAAAAAAAAAAAAAAAACATCATAATTATGCAAAATATTACATACAAAAACTAAATAACATGACTTGTATGAGGTTCCATATCAATTTAACATCTGCAAGGTTCATTGAATTGCCATCAATGTTGAGTTCACTAACCCAATACTTAAATGAAGTAACCATTTACGAAAGAACACGGGAATCAATTGCGATATTTTGCACGTAATAAATCTCGCCCAGCTACTACGTAATAGAAACAAGAACAATCTTGAGAAAAATAACTTAGCAGGTATTGAAATACAAATGAACAGGCATAAAATTATAAAACAGGCATAAAATTATAAAACAGCAGGCATAAAATCATTAATATGATAATGCTTGCTAAGAAAATAAACCTGAAAATGAGCAGGCATAAATAATGTGTAGACAAGGCCACAAGTCAAACAAGCATTATTTATGATTTTATGTGTAGGCAATGCCACAAGTCAAACAGGCATTATCTTATTAATGAGCAGGCATAAATAATGTGTTGCCAAGGTAGTTCATTTTCTGTAATAGAAAGAGTAACAATCTTAGCAGGTAATGAAATACAAATGAACAGGCATAAAATTATAAAATAGCAGGTATAAAAAAGAACTATGTGGAAAAAAAACAATAACAGTGAAAAAAAAACTTACACAATGACCAAAACCAAGCATAAACCTCTGCATGGGTCCACTTTTATACTCCATATTGTTCTAAAGCAATGCCCAAGATGACAATATTTCCATAGTTATTTCTACATCTTGTTTCATACTTAACACATCTTCTTTTACCAAGGCAGACGTCATAGTATATAAACAATAAAACTCCCTGCAAAAATTAAATACGTGAATAAAAACATAAACCTCTTAATGGAACCAAAACAAACTTTTTATATTTAGCATAAAAACTTACCCTTTATCATTGTCAGAAAATGCCTTTGAGAAACAAAAGTCAATAAGATCTTTCCTCATCTCCTTCATACTATGCATTAGTTTCGAGTGACTCCGCATAAACTCTGAACAATACAGAATATCAACATTAGGATTTTCACAATCCAAACTACACCCCATATCATAGTTGTATGAAGCATAGAGAAGTGGCGCATCCTTGCTTTTATCAACTAAATTATCCAGTGACGCATCCTTGGAAATTGTATCAACTAAATTATCCAGCGCCTTATCTTCAGTTGTATTTCCTTCATCTTTATTTGAATTTCCTTCACAATCTTCTTGTTCATCAGTTCAGGGATTATAGAAAGAGTAGTAACAGGAGCAACACTGATTTGCTGATTAGCTTGCACATCTAAATGTTGATACTCCATTCTATCAATATTATAAAGAATAGGTGCTTGATGCTCAGTATATTGGCCCTCAGTTGCTTAATGTGCAACTTCTTGTTCTCTTTCATTTTCCTCAAAAAACTGATCCATTTCAGTAGCTTGATGTGCAACTTGTTGTCTTTCATTTCCCTCAATATCTGGATCATCATTTTCCTTTCCAGAAGAATAAAAATCTTGTGATGACAAAAGCTCAAACGAAGGCAATGGTCCTTTCTTATTTTTCTCCATAAAATTCTTAATAAGAGTATCAACCATCATGTACTCTTGACTTTCCCACTGATCCATTTCAAAAAAGTCCTTGTCAAAAATATCATTATCAACATCAGCCTCCTCCTCCTTCTCATGCTCATTCTGATTATCCTTTGCCTTTGACTTTTGAATAGAAGTAACCCTTGATATATGGTTAATTATAGCAGTTTTTATATCTTGTTCAAGAATATTCCATGATTGTTAAGAGCCTACAAGAAAAAAATTAACAGAAAAAACAAATGAATAACCAGTATGAAATTCATGAGCAGGCATTCACAAATTCATGAGCAGGCATTCTCAAATTCATGAACAGGCATTCTCAAATTCATGAGCAGACATATTTTATGTGTACCAAAGGCAGTTCATTTCCAGCTTTATTTTTTATACAATCATGGCCAAGGAAAGGCCACCAGTCAAGTAGGCATAACTCATATTCATAACAGGCATTCTCAAATTCATGAGCAGACATAATATTTTGAACAAACAGGCATTATAATATGAAAAAGAATGCACACTACAAGAAAAAATTAATAGAAAAAACAAATGAATAACCAGGCAATAAAATATTAAACAAACAGGCATAATATTAAGGAAGGAGAAGGCACTTACTTTGTCATTGTCTTCTGTAACACCTTCACCATCAATCAAAGGTGCAACCTCAATTTCCAAAACCTTATTATCAACACCTCCATCACCTTCTGCATCACCACTACATTTGCTAATAGGGTAAACATTTTCCAACATGATCAACTGCCCCCACCCAATTTTTGACTCATTGCTAACCCTTAATTTCAGTTTCTCAACAGTCCAATGTTTAACGGCAACTCAATAGGTTCTACATCACCTTGGAATGGAAATCTATGCAAGTACGCTATAACCAATAGAAGTGTACAACCGCTGTAAGACTTTGCTTTACTCAGACTCTTATATCTTCTCACACCATCACATAACTTATCACGAACATATTTACACCAATCATACTTTCTAATTTGATTCACATCTTCAACCACGCCCAACAAAGACATATCAATTGCCTTTGTTACAACAGGACCAAGGACAGTAGCAACAACAAACAGCACAAACAACTGCTTAAACTCATCTCCTCCATCAGTTAACTGCTTCATACGTTCCATAATACGATTAGCAGTAAGACCATCCTTTACACGTCCAAAAGTTTGAATATAACGCTCCTTCAACACAGAATCTGAAACTGAAGACTTCCTAAACACATCATTCTTTAAACCCATAGGAAGACAAAGTATATCATACACATCTTTGGTTGTAATACAATACTTGTTCTTTTTAATTCTTTGTACACGGCTAACATGCTCAAATCTATCAACAAGATAATGCACAAGTCCTAGAGGCAATCGGCTGAGCTGAAGATCTAATAAACCACCAAATCCTATAGAAACCACATCTTTTTTCTGTACAGGTGTTAACTCAAGTTTAGAGTGAGACGGATAAGAATGTGCAGTCAGGAGTTAACAAGTTTTAATGGTGTACAATGACGCTCTAATAAACGTTTCTCAGAATCATCAACCCCAGATTTTGATGATTTCTTCTTTCTACCAACATTAATATCAACATCATCACTTTTGTGCTTACTAGAATCTGCATAAAGCATAAAATTATAAAACAGCAGGCATGAAAATAATAATGAACAGACATAAATTTATAAAACAGCAGGCATGAAAATACTAATAAACAGGCATAAATTATAAAAGAACAGGTGGTCGGCAATTTGGCCTTTGCAAGGCAGGACAAGACAGAGAATGCATACCTTACAAAGCAAACAGGCACTAGAATATAATTTAGCAGGCATATAAAAAAATATGAATCAGATAGTACAATGAGATGGCAAGGCCACACCAAATTTAGAGCCAAAGGAGTAAAAACATAATGGTGACAGGCATATATCACACTAGGAACAGGCAAATCCAATGGATCAGCAGACACAAAAAAACAGGTGGTCCTCAATTTGGCCTTTGCAAGGCAGGACAAGATAGAGAAGGCATACCTTAAAAATAAAACAGGCAATATAGTACAATTTATCATACATATATTAAACTACGAATAAGATAGTATAATGCAATGGCAAGGCCACATTAAACTCAAAAATCTCGAAACATAGGTTTAAAACACAAGCATTTGAAATGAGCATTTGAACAAACTCAAAAATCTCGAAACATAGGTTTAAAACACAAGCATTTGAAATGAGCATTTGAACTGATAAATTTACCATCGTGCCGTCGTTTGCTCCGAATTTCTCCACTCATGGCTTCAAATTGATGCTAGGATTTGAAATATGATAAATTTTTAGGGAATTTGAACACGAAATGATGAAAATTGAAAATCATTGAATGAACGGAAATGGCGTTGATAATCTAGACCGGGAAATGGCGTCTCACATTATTTACAAGTTTGTCACCGCCTGGTCTAAAAAACATGTTCGGTCTAAAAACAGGTTCTACGCTGGACTAGCGTAGAACTTGTTTTACCCAAGATTTTGTGATAAACTAAACATACTGAAATATCATTTAATTGAGTGATAATGAAACAATGCATAATTGTTATCGTTAGGTTAATATTTGTGGGGGGGGGGGGAACTGAATAGGGTAATGCTCCTATTGGTGCTCGCTACGGCGTCAGGGGCGGATCTACAGTAGTGTCTGGGTTGCTCAGACAATTTTTTTTTTTGCAAAACGACGTCGTTTTGATCTGTTTTAAAGAACACGCAATACCAAATGTTTCGCCCCTCGTGAATCCTATTATATTTATGTATGTAAAGTGGTGTCTAGTGAAGTCTATTATCTCTTATATGTATGTAAACATTTTGAATTTAGTTTTGCGCCAATTTTTTTTTTTTAAAGTAAAGAACAGGCATCACCAAAATATTTGGTATAGATCCGCCACTGGTTGTAGCGAGCGAAAGTGGCAAGTCTAGGCATAGGACAGAAGGGGTTAGTCAATCCCCATGTTAAAAAAAAATTAGTATTATTTTTGTAAATATATTTTTAATATGCCAAAATCTTGTAAAAAACTATTTTTTTTTGTAACATAAGAAAAAAACTAGTTTTAAAGCACTAAGTCTAACTAATAAAAGTGATGAACAGTTCTGAAAACTAGTTTTTTTATAACATTTAAAAAAAAAACTAGTTTTTAAGAGTTACTCTAAGAGATTAAGTTGAAAAGGTGTTGTAAGTATTAAAAGTAATATAAGAGAGAGAATGAGTGAAAAAAATTGTAAAGAGATTGTTGTTGTGAGTAGGAATTGTTCATGGTCCGAATAGATCCAGTTTTTATCAAATTTTAGAAAATCAGGACCGAACCAATACTTCGGTTCTGTAAAAATATAGGACCATGACCAAACCATTAAATTATAGGAACGATCTTATCGGTCCGATTTCGATTCGATTTTACAAATTACAATATACTATAATTTTTTACAATAACAAAAATAAAAGTTCAAATAAATATTATCACTAGTTACATCAACAAAATAATAAATAAACAAACTGTCACAAATATTCAATATTCAAATCACAACATAGACACCATTAAACATTAATTGTTCATTTTCAAACTTAACTATAAAAATAAAATGAAAATGAAAATGAAAACTAAAAAATAAAGATTGCTACATCAAGTCGACCGTGGCGAATTCAAGTTCCAACTTTGCAATACGATTGTTTGCTATATAAACACAAAACAAATAAAACAGAAAAGAAAGAAATAGAAATCAATGACGATAGAACAAAGAAAAAAACAACAGATTTATATACCAAGTTGTAAACAAGCTAAAAAAATAGAAATCAATGGTCATCTCACGAGAATCACATGAGGTTTATTGCCTCTCAACTAATTACTATCAATAAGGTTAAATGTGGATTATTGTCAATTCAGCTCAATCAACTAAGAAACTTACAGCAAGTTTCAATTCAGTTCAATTCAATAACTTCAACTAATCAGAATCCGAGTCCAGCAATTAATTTATTAAAAAAAAAACTTTGTTAAATGTTGATATTGTCAAACAGCCATAATAACAAAGAAAATAAAAATAAAAGAAAAATAAATCTAAATTACAGAAACTAATTGAAAATTAAAGTTCAACCGTAAAACAATCCTAAATTACAGAAACTAGTGAAATTAACTTGATAATCTGTAAGCAAACAACAACAACAAAATCTCACAGCTAGCTTCAATTTAATTAAATTAATTGACTTCAACTAATCAGAAATCAAGTCAAACAATTAATTTTCTTGAAAATGACCCTTAAAAAGTTAAAATAATCATAATGTGATGCAAAACAACCCTAAATTACAGAAACTATACTGATTCAGATAATTCACTAAATCATCTTATAAGTTATGGAGTATAAATTAATTACAAAACTATACCGATTCAGATCAATATTATTGGTTCTGTGCGATTTTTACTGTACTGGTCTGATTATATTAGTGCGGTCCAGTTTTACGGATTTTTTTTTATAGCCCTAGTTGTTATTATGATAAGTGTGTTGTCATTTAAAAATATTTTAAGCTGATTAGATCATCCAAAATGATAAATTGTTACTCCCTCCATCTCACTTCAATTGGTCCACTTTTCTTTTTGGAACGTCCCACTTCAATTGATTCATTCCATAAATGGAAAGTTTTTCATATATTTATACCCTTATCATCTCCACATATTTACAAAAAAATCAATCATTAACTTACTATTCCTCCCACTCATTCTCTCTCCTATTAAATATTTTTAACTTTTATATTCTCTCTCCTATTCTTTACCACACATTTAACTTTTACATTCTCTCTTCTCTAATTTCTATCCACTTTATTCATTTTTTTTAAAAACCGTAAAATTCATCCCGAAACCAATTGAAGTGGAACGGAGGGAGTATGAGTCAAATGGGAAATTTCAGACCAGCAGCTTGAACTGGTTGATTAATTTGAAGCCACACTTTGGCAAGTGCACCTACCACTCTCTTACTCATACAATCCCATACCTAACTACCTACCCGCCTGGTTTATCATAATTTCGCCCGTCAGTCAACTGTTACTTCACTCAAATTAATTTTTTTTTTTATCATTTCTAATATTTAATTTAAAATAAAACAACTCAAAATAAAAATATTTTATTAATTAAATTTACTTATTATATTCTCAACAACTATTTATTTTATTATTTTCTAGGCCGGTTTCTCACTCCTATAGAAACTCCACTCACCGCTCTCCAAATCAAACCCCTCAAAATCTCCTTTCAACTCTACCAAAAGTCAACTCACAATTCGAACAATGTCTCCGTTATCTTCCGCCACCGAAATCGCCGTCGAAACCGTCACATTTCCACCGTCGGTGAAGCCTCCGGGCTCGACCAACACCTTGTTCCTTGGTGGCGCAGGTACAATTCAATTTTTAATAAACTACGCATTGCTGGCGTAGTGTTATCGAAGATTAATTGGATTTTTATGTTCAGTTTTGATCTGATTTTGGAATTTGTGGTTGTTGTTTAATTTGCGCAGGGGTGAGAGGTTTAGACATTCAAGGTAAGTTCATTAAGGTTACGGCTATTGGAGTGTACTTGGAAGAAACGGCTGTTCCGTCGCTCGCCGTTAATTGGAAGGGCAAGAGTGTTGATGAATTGACGGAATCTGTTCAGTTTTACAGGGATATCGTTACAGGTACCTTGATTTGTTGGTTATTGGTTTTTTTTTTTTGTTTTTCCTTGTAATCGCATTATACTGTGATAATTGATGCCGCGCTAATAAGTTAAAAGTTAGAACCGAAAATATGTTAGGTAAAAATATTATTTTACTCCTTGAAGAAATAAAATTGATACAACCCTATATATATACACAATATTCCTACTTTGACCAGGATTCTATCATAACTATAGATTCTACTTTTCTACTTGAAGAAGTCTACCTAAATTACATATCTTACATAAGGAAACAAGATAACAAGGAAAATGAAAAGATATTGACAAAACACAAGATTTTGGGGGAAACTAGTTTCTCCTTAAGTTATAGAAAGCCCTGTTTTATAAATTGTTCCTAAATATTCGCTAACTACTTGCAAGTAGAAAAAAAGTGGACTTTTTATAATTTATGGAGAAACTAGTTTCTCCCAAAACTTGCTCTTGACAAAATATCTTCTCAACAAAACAACCCCCCTTCAAGTTGAAGCGTGTAGGTCACAAACGCCCAACTTGCTAAGTAGACTGAGAAACTGTCGACTACCCAACGCCTTAGTAAGAACATCAGCCACTTGTTCGGATGTGTGAATATACCGAGTTGTGAGGACACTTGTTCGACCAGCATCACGCACAAGATGACAGTCAACTTCGATATGCTTCGTGCTTTCATGATGAACTGGATTCTGAGCCATATGTATTGCAGGTTGACTATCACAGAGAAGAAGCACCGAAGAATCATGTTTAATTCCAAAAGACCGAAGAAGACCAAGTAACCATTTGAGCTCACACGTAGTACTAGCCATAGAACGATATTCTACCTCGGCCGAAGAACGAGAGATCGTACCTTGTTTCTTCGTCTTTCATGAGATAGGTGAATCACCAAGAAAAATAAAATAGGCTGAGCGAACGTCGCGTGATAGGACAACTAGCCCAATCGTAATCACAAGTAGGCACGCAATTGTAAAATGAAGGATGATTTCAAAAGAATTCCTTGTCAGATGTGCTTTCAAATAACGAACAACACATAACGCAAAGAGCCCAATGAGCAATCTTGGGCATAGTCATAAATTGTGCAAGAATACGCACACTATAGACAATTTCGGGCTTGTAATGGTGAGATAAATAAGCCGCCCCACAAGACACCGGAAAGGCTCAGGATCACGCAAATCATCGTCTTCAGTCAAGGCCAAACGGTGATTTTGTTCAATGGGTGTAAGGGCCGGCCGTGCGCCAAGTAGCCCTGCCTCGAAAAGAAGATCAAGGGCATACTTTCGTTTAGAAAGAAAGATGCCGTTCGAATGCGCGCCAATTCAAGGCCCAAAAAATACTCAAGAAGTCCCAAGTCTTTCATGTGAAAGCATTTACTGAGATATGCTTTGAAGCGTTGAATTACCTCGGGATCATTACCACCAATGACCAAATCATCCACGTACATAAGAACGTGTAGCTCAGCAGTGGAAGTGGTGTAAGAGAAGAGAGAATAATCGGAATATGACCGACTAAGCCATATTTTGTCAAGGCAAATGGACAACTTTTCAAACTAACAACGAGGAGCTTCGACGTAAGCCATATAAATGACTTTCGAGGCCGCATACCTTTCGGGAAGCGTAAGCATGTTGTCTAAAGGTACCTTTATATAGATATCTTCACTAAGATCGCCGCAAGGAATGCGTTGTGAACATCCATTTGATGAAGTTCCCACCCACAAACTCAAAGAATGGAGAGAAAACTCTGGACGGTGACCATCTTGATTGTTGAGCAAAAGTTTCTTTGAAATCCACACCTTCAACTCGCGGTTCCCTAATACGATCAAGCGAAGCCATGTGGCATTCGACCGATCCATTTGCATTATACTTTATCTTATAAACCCATTTGTTGCCAATCACTTTTTCACAACGGGAGCATCAACTAATTCCCACGTACCATTCTCGATTAAGAGCAAAGAAGTTCTTTGTCTACGGCCTCACACGGCCTCACACAAACGAGGATATTTAACCGCTTCCCGAAATGCTTCGTTCATATCCCGAGTCAACAAAGAGCCCAAGAAACAACGATGTGCCATAGAAAAGTTAGCGCAACTAACAAAGCGTGATACAGATAGTGAGTACCGAAGATTTCTTTTCGGGACAGTGCGAACTAGGCGGGGAGATGACTCGTGCGATGTGGGCTTTGCCTAACTAATATTCTTGACGGATACTTTCAAGAGGAAGCTTAGCACTCGACCCCGACCTAAAGTCTCGCCGCAGATTGTTCAGCCTCCCGCAATGAATCGGGCGTGTTCGGGCCTGATGAATCAGAATCTGGCCAGGTAAGAACTTGTTCAATGTTGTTCAAAACACTGTTCGCCTAATCTGCTTAGCCGTTTCTTCAAAGTTATTCAAACAACTAGTCGACAACCGCTCAAACTGACATTGCCTACATTGAACATTGTCTTCTTCATAGGCAACTTCATCTGTAGACGGACAAAGGAAAATGTTTGAATCTGTATAGGTTTTTTCTGGATCTGTCCAATCACTAGCAAAGGGAAACTCCTTTTTCACAAATATAACATTGCGAGAAATGAGCATTTTATGCTCATCAAGATCATACACTAACTAACCTTTCTTTCCAAACGGATACCCCAAAAAAACACATCGCCTGCTTCGACTAGCAAATTTATCATTATCTCTTTGAGAATAATGAACATAACACAGAGAACCAAAAACCTTAATGTGTTTGTAAGACCAGGCGCCCGACCGTGCACAACAGAAAATAACAAGTCCGCAGCCACATCACATCAGAAACCACACACGTTCGGGAACACACTCGTCTCCACCTGCGCCATCAAACCCGGTTCATCTCATCACTTTTCAAGATTGGACTTATCCAAGGATCGTCCATCTTGCGGGGACATATTAGGAATATAATATTATCATAATATTATATTCTATATTATCAAGTATATATTGTTTGTATTAGAATAGGGCTCTAAATATTCTAATGTATTTAAAATAGGTAACTCAATCTTTGTATTAGAATAGGATTCTAACTCTTTGTAAACCCTATAAATATGTACCTCTAATAACATAGTAAAATTGAGTCTTTCAATTATTCCTCTCACCTTGTATGATTGACTTCGTCTCTTTGTCCTTAATTCTAATAGTTTGTATATTTGAGGCTTAGAAACATGAAGTTTTTTTCTCTACTTTGCTAATCCAGATATGTATTCTAAAAAAAAAAGGCATCTTAACAATAAAGCATAAGATTTAATTCAAGACTTATCACTCAGATATGAGAAGAGTAAGATTAGGGAAGTATAATCTACTCATAATCCATTCACATTGTTTGGACCTCGGCCGTAAGATTAGGAAGATTAGTTTGATTGAGAGCCTGGTAAAGAGTTTGATTGAGCCTTTAGGTGTGTACAGGTTAATTTAACTATCCATGTAAAAACTATTTGTGAGACCATTCTTTAGGGGTGTCTATGCTATAATTATTTTCTAGGGTAGTTGCATAAACAATATGAGTGATCAATTTGCAGTGATTATTATTTCAAAACTAGTCACATAATTATTTTTTGTTAAAGAACGATTTTTTTTTTTGAAAGGGGACAGACCTAGTGGAAGAGGCTTCCATCATTATAAGATGAGGGAAGCATCCCGTGTACACCATGTTTCTATGTTCAGAGAATGTTGTTAAATAGCTCTAAGTCGAGCGGCATCTGGTATACCTTTCCGTATGGAAGGCACCAACTATACATTTCACTCGGGAAAAAAAAGTTCAGAGAATGTTTATAGTTTGACGAAATGACCTCCAGTTGACAGAATAAGTGTGTAACCTTTCCGTTGAATAAGGCTCTCCATTACTATATAGTTGAGAACCCTTCACCTAGGACATTTCACCCAAATGCCTGAAAACAAAAAGCAAAAGATGTCTGCAGTTATCACTACAAAATGCAGAAAAAAAAGTGAAGCTTATGATATTAGGTTAGGAGTAGTAATAACAAGCCTATAGGGACAACACTAATATTAGTAACAAGTAACTTTCTTAGAGTGGTAAGAATGTCACGGTTGTAATAGCTTCTTCTTCTTTTACCTATGACTTCTGTTGGAAATGGGTAACGAAAGTTAAGTTTGACTTAACGTTAACCTAACTTTCTAACGAAATTCGTTATTTGTTAACGAAGTAAGTTACAAAATGTATTCTACATTTAGTGTAGATTATGAAACTCATTTATTGTCTCAAAACCATTTCCGGGTGAATGAGAAATTAATTTGTAACTTAACGAGAGTTGTTTAAAGGGTCAATTAGATCATTTGGATTTAATTGGATTTAAACTGTGTTTTTGGCCGATGAGATTTTGCACCCAGTTGATCAGAACGAGTGGGGACTCTGGTCACGAGTCGTGAGCACAAATGGACCTTAATTGACATTTGCTCAATTCTGATCAGAACGAGTGGAGGCCTTGGGAATGAGTCGTGAGCACGACTCGTGCCAAGGAGCACGACTCGTGCCCCCTTCTTGCCGGCAGGAAAAGTTGTGTCTTTTCAAGGGAAAAGACACAAACCCCTTAACTCTCCTTATATACTTCCCCTCCGGATTTCAATTCATATATACAGTAAATTGAGTCTTCCTACACACATTTGAGATAGATTAACTTAGCCTAATCATTTCATCTTGTTGCATTATTTTTCTTCAAGTCTGAAAGTTCCAAATAGTCAATTGTTCGTTAGATTTGTTAATTTGGAGTGCTCCTATTAACAAATAGAAGTCGTTGCATCTCACGAGAAGTTTGTCATCAACCGTAAGCACCAGTGCGGGACAAATACTTCTTACGAAAATTGTGTTAAACACAAGCCTCGACTACATCAAGTTTGTCTTTTCAATTTCCGTTATCTTTCTCGTTATCCTTCTCATTTTCTTTGTTATTTCCTTAAGAAGCCTATCCAGAAATCCCAACAATCGTAAGAAGTATTTGACGTTTCTTAAGGCGTTCCTACAATGACTAATGAGAGAGACATTTCAGAGTCATTCGGGCTTACTCCCCCTCAAGGCGATGCAACGCTCAAGAATATTGCACCCGCTTCTACACCATCTCACCCTGGCTCACGGCGAGAAACCCCCAAAGTTTACTCGGGGTGGATTTCAAGAGACGGCAACAAAAGATGCTATTCTACTGACCACTCTAAGTTTGCATCGGTTCTTAAAAGAAGATCCGATTGTTGCAGAATGGTGATCCCAACCCTCAAAGGCTTTCGCCAAAGAGGCTTGGGACCACGGTAATTTTTTATGTAAAAATTACATTTTGAATGGACTCGACGACGCACTCTATAACGTGTATAGTACCGTCGAGTTAGCCAAGGCATTATGGAATACCTTGGAAAGGAAGTACGAATCAAGATGCCGGTCAAAGAAGTTTGTCGTCTCAAATATCTTGACTTCAAAATGGTGGATTCTAAGTTGGTAACAACTCAAGTTGATGAGTTCCAACTTATATTGCATGGTCTTGATGCCGAAGGAATGATCAGCGAATGATCCGCTCAAAGCGGCATCAATCATGTAGAAGTTGCCGCCTTCATGGAAGGACTTCAAAAATTATCTCAAGCATAAACGTAAAGAGATGAATTTGGAGGACTTGGTTGTTCGTCTTCAAATTGAAGAGAATAATCGAGACAATGAAGCTAAAGCTACCAAAGGCAAGATGGAGGCAAAAGTCAATCTCGCTGAAGCAAGCACTAGCGGCACCAAAAGGAAGCATTCCGGGAATGCTAAGAAAGGGAAGAACAAGGGCTCCTCAACTAAGAAGTTCAAAGGAGCATGCTATAATTGTGGCAAGCCGGGCCATATAGCAAAGGATTGTCGCCACGCAAAGAAGGAGGCGAACAATGTCGAAGATATGGATCTTGATTTTGCTGCGGTGATCTTCGAGGCAAACGTGGCAAATTTAGATGACAATCCAAAGGAATGGTGGATAGATACCGGGGCTACCCACCATATTTGTGCTAATAAGGAGAGTTTTTCTTCTTATACTCCCATTTTCGGAAGGAAATTGTATATGGGAAATTCAAACACTTCCGATGTTCAAGGCATCAAAATGTTATATCAAGATGACCTCGGGAAAGAAGTGACCTTGCTTGATGTGCTGCATGTTCCGGACATCCGCAAGAATCTAGTTTCCGGTGCTTTGTTAAGTAAAGCCGGTTTTAGATTAGTTTTTGAATCCGACAAGTTTGTAATAACCAAGAATGGTTTATTCCTTGGAAAGAGTTACCTCGAGAAGGGACTTTTCAAGATGAATGTAATGAATGTTATCCGCCAAGGTGCGAAGAATAAAAATGTTGTTTCTTATGTTTACTTGTCGGAAAGTCCTAGTTTATGGCATGATAGATTAGGTCATGTAAACTTCGACACTATTAAGAAGTTAGTTAAACAAGATTTAATCCAAATGACTAAATCCGATTCAACTAATAAGTGCGAAGTTTGCGTTGAGGCAAAAATGACGAAGTCGCCATTTAATGCAATAAAAGAAACACAACTCCTCTCGAATTAATTCACACCGACATACGTGATTTAAAACTTGTGCAAACTCGAGGATGTAAAAAGTACTTCATTACATTCATAGACGATCGCATTTGAGTATTGTTATGTTTATCTCTTAAGAAGTAAAGATGAAGCCTTAGGGGCTTTCGAGACTTATAAGAAAGAAGTTGAAAATCAACTTAACTTAAAGATTAAGAAAATTAGAAGTGATAGAGGAGGAGAATATGAAGCTCCGTTCAAGGACTATGTTGGGAATTCGACATAATTCATCAAACGACGGCTCCATATACCCTCGCCTAATCTGAGTTGCCGAACGCAAAATCGTACTCTCAAAGAGATGATGAACGCATTTTTGATAAGTTCAAAGCTTACCCGATAACTCATGGGGGAAGCTATACTCACTTCGAACTACATTCTTAATAAGATACCCAAGAAAGGTATTGATAAAACGCCCTATGAATTATGGCATAATCGTAGGTCGTGTTATAAATATCTTAAAGTATGGGGTTGTTTGGCTAAGGTTGAAATACCTAAGCCGAAACAAGTGAAGATTGGTCCGAAAACCATTGACTGTATTTTTATTGGATATGCCAATAACAATAGTGCCTATCGATTCATAGTGCAAAAGTCAGAAATTCCTGATATGAATGCATGAATGACATTAGAATCAAGGAATGCAGTATTCTTTGAAATATCTTTCCTGCTAAGGATAGAAAAGAAGGTAATTCTCAAAAGAGAACATATGAATCTACAAACGGTCCATCTCAAGTAGAAGATGAAGGACCTGTGAAACGTAGTAAAAGGGCAAGAGTGGAAAAGTCTTTTGGTCCCGATTTTCTATCATTTATGTTGGAAAACGAACCGGCCATCGTTAAAGAAGCTTTATCCGGACCTGACAAGCACGCTCGAAAGAGGCTATTAATAGTGAGATAGAATCCATAATGCTTAATAATACTGGGAATTGGTGGATCTCCCTCAAGGTTGCAAACCATTAGGTTGCAAATGGATTCTTAAAAGAAAGTATAAAGCCGATAGATCTATTGATAAGTATAAAGCTAGGCTAGTTGCCAAAGGGTTTAGACAGAAAGAGGGATATGATTTCTTCGATACATACTCTCCTATCACAAGGATCACATCTATACGTGTTCTCATAGCTATTGCGTACGCATAATCTCGAGATACACCAAATGGATGTAAAGACGGCCTTCCTAAATGGAGAGCTAGATGAAGAAATTTACATGGAACAACCCGAAGCGGTTCATGGTTCCCGGTAAAGAACGAAAGGTGTGTAAACTTGTAAAGTCGTTATAATGGACTAAAACAAGCACCTAAACAAATGGTACGAGAAATTCGATAGAACTATGTTATCAAATGGATTCAAGATTAATGAATGTGACAAATGTGTCTACATTAAAGGATCATCTCGAATCATTTGTTATCGTCTCGTCTTTACGTAGACGACATGTTAATAATGGGAAGAAGTCATGAATTGATCATGAATACCAAAGGCATGTTAAAGAAGAACTTTGACATGAAAGATATGGGATTAGCCGATGTCATATTAGGAATAAAGATTTCTAGAACATCAGAAGGAATAGTCCTGTCACAATCCCATTATCTCGGAAAATGTACTTCAAAAATTCGATGTCATTAATCCCTCCGCCTAAGACCCCTAGACTGGGCGCTACACTTAGCTAAAAACAGTAGGGAACCAAGCCAATTGGAGTATGCAAGAATAATTGCGTACCGATGTACTTAACGAATTGTACACGTCCCGCATATTGCATATTCAAAGGAAAGCAAACTAAGCAAAGTTCACGAGTAATCCCAAGATGCATCATTGAAAGCTCTAATGAGGGTACCGAGATATTTAAAGTATACATTAAATCACGGGATACTTTATAAGAAATATCCACCAAGATTAGAAGGATACTTACGCAACCGGATATCGGACACAAAGACTCAAAATCCACGAGTGGATATGTTTTCACAATAAAGCGGAGGAGCAGGTCATGGAAATCCTCCAAACAAACGTGTATAGCCGATCCACGATGGAATTTGAGTTTATAGCTTTAGATAAAGTCGGAGAAGAAGCGTAATGGCTTAAGAACTTCCCCGGAGGATATTCCTTGCCGGAATAAACCTACGCCGTCGTATTAATACATTGTGATAGTCAATCAATAGGAAGGGCACATAGTAAGATGTATAATGGTAAGTCTTCGACATATCCGTCGTAGACATAATACCATTGAGATAGTTGATCAAGAATGGGGTTATCACAATTGACTATGTGAAGTCAAATGATAACATAGCGGATCCGTTTACGAAAGGTATAAATAGAGATCAACCGTATAAACTGTTAAGGGAATGGGCTTAAAACCCACAACAAAAGAACTTCATAAATGGACACTCAACTCGAGAATGGAGATCCCACGCCCGGGTTCAACGAGACAACCAAGCTATAAGTTCTAGTAGAATCACTTGGAAACAATAACTCGGTTGAATGACCCTGGAGATGTTGAATACTCATTCCCGTAACATCCAAGTATAAGCACCGCACAAGTGAGGATAAGTTGAGAAAACTTTTAATGATTTCTATACCTACGGGTGGAGTAGTGCAGGATACTCCTAATAGTGTGAATCACCTATATAAGCAAGAAGTAACTTGGCCGCTTCTAATATGAACGCTTATGAATGAGATACGGTCCAGGGCCGAAATGGACAAAACGTGAGAACAATAAGCATTAGAGAGCTATTATTATGTGAGTATTGTTGTCTTGGTATACATCATACAGTCACTGGTTCAAAGCGACTCGCTACCAAATGGCTAGTATATCCGATAATATTTCACTAGGGGAGATTCAAAGCCATAAGCTATCTATCCCGATGTAATAATGGTTCGCCGGAACTTTTGGACGAAATTGCATACATGCATTAATTGTCATTCATGTGGAGGATTGTTGGAAATGGGTAACGAAAGTTAAGTTTGACTTAACGTTAACCTAACTTCCTAACGGAATTCGTTATTTGTTAACGAATTAAGTTACAAAATGTATTCTACATTTAGTGTAGATTATGAAACTCATTTATTGTCTCAAAACCATTTCCGGGTGAATGAGAAATTAATTTGTAACTTAACGAGAGTTGTTTAAAGGGTCAATTAGATCATTTGGATTTAATTGGATTTAAACTGTGTTTTTGGGCTGATGAGATTTTCAGACCTGGGCCGATCGTAACGAGCTGGGACTCGGCCGCGAGTCGCAGCACGAATGGACCTTAATGGACATTTGCTCAATTCTGATCAAAACGAGTGGAGGCCTTGGGAACGAGTCGTGAGCACGACTCGTGCCAAGGAGCACGACTCGTGCCCTGTTGTGAAATTGGTGCTCCCCCGTTTGCAATCAACACAAAGAAATCAACACACCCACACGTACAAGAAAGAAACAATCACACACAAGAACACAAGAGTTGTTTACCCGGTTCATTCACCAACTCGAACTACGTCCGGCACCGCCAAGCCAATATGTTATTAGTCTCTCTAATATGTTGCTACAATGTGTTCTAGGCCGAAATTATGCTTATATAGTTACAAGGAAACCCTAAATCTAATTTAAGAAGAGTTACAATCAAATAAGGAAACAAATCAAGCCTGTAAAACCCGGCCAAAGAGCCGAGGCGCCCGCCCCAAACCCGCCGCGCGCCCGCCTCGCGCTTCGACGCACTCGGCCACAATCCCCGGCTTCGAGGCGCCCGCCGACTGTACTGTGCGCCCGCCTCGCCTACTCCAAACATGCTCGACTTCTTCTCCGCTTTGAACTCCTTTTGATCTCAACAAACTCCTCCGACTTAGTCCCCTTTTTCCTTGTAGTTTAGGACTCCTAAACCAACAATCTCCCACCTGAGACTAAACTAACAAACATAGAATCACCCATCAACTCCCACCACGGAGTAAAGACCTTCGAACACATTTCCCCTCATTCCATATCAAGCCGACACTACCGCACCTCTCCTCAAGTACTAAGGCGAGCTGAAACCAAGCGACGTTTCAACCTCCCCGTGTTAGATCGTTCTTGCCTCCCCAAATCAGCCTTCTACCTTGATTTCTCCCCGCAAGTCTAACTTCGCCTTCTCCCTCCAGCACCCACCTTCCTCGCAATGCCTCCCTCAAACTCGGGACACACCTTGTTTCTTGCATCGACTATTCTTGGTCCGAATCCGCTCTCTGTTAGGGCCTTGGACTTCCACACCGCGTCGATCAACTTCGTGTCCTCCCCAACATACCGTTTCTTGATGTCTCCCCTTTACACCAACAGCCGGCTTCTTAAGCCTCTTGCTCCCACCGGAACGAAAACCGACATTGTAGGTAGAGTACAACGTCTTCCCCTTAACCCTACGAGCCAACACCTTAGCCCCTTTTGTGACTTCCCAAGACCCACCAACGAACGGTAAACACCGTATCCTTCACCGTCAAGTTGTCCCACGTAAATCACCCTCCTCCTCAAATCCGAACATGCATCACGTCGTGTAGTTGTAAAACAGCCAGTTAGGTGTCTTCATCATTACATCCCCCTTACCTTTGATCTTCAATGGCCGACCATCACCAAGATGAGAACCCCAAAATCTCCGGTTTGTAACGCCTCATTGATTCCGCATCCCCACTAGCATGACAAGAAGCTCCAGAATCCAACACCCAATCTTCACCCGACTGCTCCTCCCCTAGGATTAATACATCACCACCATCATCCACCACGCGCGCACCACCACTTTTTCCCGGACAATCATAACCTGATGTGCCCCAATTCACCACAATTGTAGCACTCGACCTTTTTCCCAGGTCCACCCCTTTTTCTCTCCACCCTAAGTGCAGCTCCATCTACTCTGACGATTCTCCCCTTTTCTCCTTCCTTCGCAACTCCTCTTGCAGACGAGATCTCTAACCTCCGTATACACCAATGCCGTTGACGTACTAATCGCTGCGACAAGAACCTCCCAACTATCGTGCAATGATTTTAGAAGAAAACAAGCTAGCACTTCATCGGAGAAAGTAATATCAACACTTTTCAATTGGTCCACCATACCTTGAAATTGCCGATATGACTTGCATTTGTCTGCCGCCCTTCGACATCTTCGCATTCGCAAACCTCTTTATCAAATGCACCTTATTGATATTCGACGGCTTCTCATACATGTCCGACGCGTTTGAGCAACTCCACCGTTGTCTTGGCCTCCATGGCGTTCCGTGCAACGTCGTCGGCTAGTGGCACTCCTTACCGCTCCTAACGCCTTCCGATCCAACACCTCCCAATCCCCTTGTGACATGTCTTCGGGCTTCTCCTTCAAGGGCTTATGAAGATCCTTACAATAAAGGTAGTCTTCAATCCTTGTCTTCCAAAACGTGAAATTCACACCGCTGAATTTCTCGATATGGTTCTTCATCTTGACTGCTTCACCAAAATCCCCAAGAACGCGATTCAAAAAATCAACGAATGAAACTTTGAATCCACCAAACCAAAGCTCTGATACCAGTTGTTGTGAAATTGGTGCTCCCCCGTTTGCAATCAACACAAAGAAATCAACACACCCACACGTACAAGAAAGAAACAATCACACACAAGAACACAAGAGTTGTTTACCCGGTTCATTCACCAACTCGTGAACTACGTCCGGGGGCAATTGCCAAGCCAATATGTTATTAGTCTCTCTAATATGTTGCTACAATGTGTTCTAGGCCGAAATTATGCTTATATAGTTACAAGGAAACCCTAAATCTAATTTAAGAAGAGTTACAATCAAATAAGGAAACAAATCAAGCCCAGAAACCCGGCCAGCAGTGAGGCGCCCGCCCCAAACCCGCCGTGCGCCCGCCTCGCGTTCGACAGACCTCGGCCACAATCCTCGGCACGAGGCGCCCGCCTCGGACAGCACTGTGCGCCCGCCTCGCCTACTCCAGCCATGCTCAGACTTCTTCTCTGCTTTGAACTCCTTTTGATCTCAACAAACTCCTCCGACTTAGTCCCCTTTTTCCTTGTAGTTTAGGACTCCTAAACCAACATGCCCTTCGCTGCTGCCAGAAAAGTTGTGTCTTTTCAAGGGAAAAGACACAAACCCCTTAGCTCTCCTTATATACTTCCCCTCCGGATTTCAATTCATATATACAGTAAATTGAGTCTTCCTACACACATTTGAGATAGATTAACTTAGCCTAATCATTTCATCTTGTTGCATTATTTTTCTTCAAGTCTGAAAGTTCCAAATAGTCAATTGTTCGTTAGATTTGTTAATTTGGAGTGCTCCTATTAACAAATAGAAGTCGTTGCATCTCACGAGAAGTTTGTCATCAACCGTAAGCACCAGTGCGGGACAAATACTTCTTACGGAAATTGTGTTAAACACAAGCCTCGACTACATCAAGTTTGTCTTTTCAATTTCCGTTATCTTTCCCGTTATCCTTCTCATTTTCTTTGTTATTTCCTTAAGAAGCCTATCCATAAATCCCAACAACTTCACCTCAATTGTTTTTACGATGGGAACTCCGACATTATACTTCATTGCTTCATTCTATTTATTAACGATAAGTTAATAATAAAGGGAATATAGCTGGCAAGGATACATAATTTGTTAAATGACAATTTGGTTGATGTTATGCTTTTAAATTGGTGAAACAAAATTGGTTTCCATTTGGGATTGCCATTGATGAGTATGAGTCAAATGATTCGGCAGTCTCTGAATGACTCACATTTAACCCTCATACCTCGTTTGACAGGCCCCTTTGAGAAATTCACAAGGATAACAATGATTTTGCCATTAACCGGTAAGCAATACACCGAGAAGGTGTCAGAAAATTGTGTGGCAATCTGGAAGAAACTTGGAATCTACACTGATGCAGAGGCTGCAGCCATTGAGAAGTTCCAAGAGGCTTTCAAAGATGAGACCTTTCCTCCTGGTGCCTCTATCTTATTCTCCTTATCACCTCTCGGATCTCTGACAGTAAGATTCAGACTAACATGTTCCTTGCACTTCCATCTTTTGTTTATTTTCAAATTTTCTCATAAAATTGGCATCTATGCACCGTTAAACCTTTCATATTCTCACTAAATTCCTATTATCTATCTCTCATCAGAAATTCCAAATATGTGAGTTAGTCTTATAAAAACCAGTTTTTCTTAGCACTCGGAAAAACGGATGTTTTTAGGGTTTTAAAATGGTAAGTTTTACGATTAAAATTGTCAGATTTGTTCGATAGTAATATGATAGTTTTAATAGTAAATATGACAGTTATAAAAGTCATAAACTTCGTTTTTGACTTTCTATTATTGGAAAAACAGGGTTTTTACAAGATATTGTGAAACATGAAGATGCTCAAATTCAGTTCATGTCATTTTATTTCTTCTTTTCATTTTTTTTCTCACTATTATTTGAATTTATTCTAATACAGATTGGTTTCTCCAAAGATAGTTCAGTACCCGAATCCGGAAATGTAGTGATAGAGAACAAACAACTGTCGGAAGCAATCCTGGAGTCGATAATTGGTCAACACGGCGTTTCACCTGAGGCGAAACAGAGTTTAGCTGCTAGGTTATTCAATCTTTTCCAAGCCGTGTAAGAATTATGCCCTTAAGCTCTTTTCTGGGGAATAAGAGCAGATAAACTGTACTCCCAAGCTTCTCTTAGTTTTAATTTAGTTAAAAATAAAATAATTATTTATTTTAATTTATTTTTTTCTGTTCTGTAGACTGCATCAATAAGGCATTGTCCATTTGATAATGTAATATAAAGATAATTTGTACGTTTAGTCAAAGGTTGACTTTTATTAAACTTGGTGTTGTCCAATGTGTTAGTCCGGCCCGTGATGTCTCATGGGCTTCAGGCTTGGACAGCGGGCTTGAATCAGACACATCGTCCAAAATGGGATAGTCCATTTTTTATACTATGTATGTCTCGAAATAAATGTTTATTTTTTTAAAAAAAATTGTCACTTACATATGAATGCCATTTTAGAAATAAAAAAATATTGTCCCTAAATAATTTTTCACTAAGTTATTTTATAATTGCAAAACTAAATGTTTGAAAACTAGAAACAGAAACATTTATTCATCTTTATTATTTAATTGTACAAAATATAAATATTTTTATAATGTCTTCTAAATGAAATTTGGACAGGGATGGAAAGGGACGAAGGGAGTATTATATATATATATATATATATATATATATATATATATATATATATATATATATATATATATATATATATATATATACTCCCTCCGTCCCAATAGTGCTTCACCCGCTTTTTGGGTGGGCACGCAAATTATGAAAATGAGAGGAAAAAAAAATGTTGCATGAAGTGTAATTTGAAAATAGGAGAGAGAATTAGTGGAGGGAATAGTAAATTATAATGGTGTTGTGAGTATTAAAATAATGTAGGAGAGAGAATGAGTGGAAGAAATAGTAAAGATTCTTTGCCAAAAAAAGAAAGGTGAAGCTTCTAACGGGACGCCCTTTTGGGTAATTAGTGAAGCTTTTATTGGGACGGAGGGAGTATATACTCCCTCCGTCCCACGTGAATAGACACCAAAAATCTTGGCACAATAACTAAGGAAAATGAATATAATAATGAAAATGTGTGGTAGGAAATGAAGAGAGAGAATGAGTGGAGTTGATTGAATAAATTGTGTGGAAGGAAATGAAGAGAGAGAATGAGTGGGTGGGGTAGGATGAATATAAAATAATAAATTCTTTTCCATTTTGGGCAGTGTCTATTCACGTGGGACGTCCCAAAAAGGAAATAAGTGTCTATTCACGTGGAACGGAGGGAGTATATATATATACCCTCTATTCCCTATATAAATTCTGAACGGAATAAAAAGAATGGGCAGACCCAACATGTGAAGCCCAACATTTCAAAAATCACAAAGACACAGTTATTAAATGGGCTAATCCAATTGCTGCAACTCCAACGGCCCAATAACAAATATCAGTCGATCAAGCTTACTGTCCGACCATCATTGGTCCCGACCTATCTTCGTCCGACATACGATCAATTACTTGTTCAATCCATGCCAAGCCAAGGCACGAAATAAGGTCGACCTCGAATACTCATGCGACCTCGACCTACAAACACGTGCACCTATCCACGACTCAATCTATAACCGTCTACTACAATCACGGATACCGTTATGCCTACATTATCTCCACGATTTAAGGGATTTCTATCAATTCTAAGGCACCACTATATATACTGAACTACATCTAATTTTTTCTCGGCTATCTTGAGATTATGTCATTTCCATACAGTTAATATTATCATAAAACTCGATATCTCATCATCATCCCCGAGGGTCTTAGCCGGATACCACCCCGATAAGTCGTTTGTTCGTGGTTTCAGGTTCTAGTAGCTGGAGATCAACCTATTGATTTACTAAGGCTGATCAGGATCATTTCCTGTATCATCAGTTTGGTTCCATTGCCGGGAAACGATAATACTAGACCTTGAAACTCCGCCTAATCGCAAACATGGTCTCATACGGACACACAACTACTGCCTCTAGTGAACCAATCCACGAGAATTCTGGGGAAACCTTGATATGGGTATTGAAAACAGCACTACCAATTTGCCTCCCACTCCACGGGGGCACCCCACTAGGAGGGCCACCCACTCCAATAGTGTGGCCGATGGGATGGGGTTGCAGGATAGGAGAAGGGAGAAGAGGCCAATGCCTAACCAAGGGGTAAGTCAGCAAACTAAACGGATCCAAACAGGTTGAACAGCTGCATGCGACATTGCAGATCCCTCAGCCTCTCACCTTAGTAGGAAGGAGATATTGCTAGAGCGAGCTAGATTGCTGCAGAGCTTGATCGAGGTGAAAGTCAGGATAAGAAAGGAGGAATGAAATTCCTCCCCCCACCCACATCTCCGTAGATAAGACTGGAGACCTAAGGGATATGCTCAACCACCAGAGAGATCAGAAAGCCGACTCAGCTCAGAGAAGGCAGCTCGAAGCTGACAGGGCTCAGCATGGGTCTCCCCCAAGGGGAGATAGATCGCATTATAGAGGGGACAGAAGGGAAAGGACTCCTCCAAGGGAGGAAAGACAGAGGACACTCTCCAGAAGGGAGTACCAAAGTGAGGAGAGGCAAAAGTCTTATTCAGTCTCCCACCAAAGAGGCAACCTGGATGTTAGGGAGCTTCTCAATTTGAAAAGAAGATTGGATGATATGGAGGCAGATCGTAAGGCAAATAATGGGAAGGTCGAACGAAATGATTGTACATTTCGACCTTTGGCCAAGGACATGCTCGACAAAGGTCCACCTGCAGGGTTCAAGTTACCAGTGTTAGAAAAGTATTTGGGCATGACCAATGCCTTAAATCATATGCATCACTTTGAGGCCACGATGTGGCTGGTCTCTTTTGAGGATGACGTGCTATGCAAGGCACTAACCATCACCTTCACAAGTGCAGCATTGACCTGGTTTCGTGGTCTATCCACTGGCTGTATCACCTCATGGAGTTATATGAGTAGGAGGTTCCTAGAGTGTTTCTCTACAGCAGGGGCCCGTAAGAAGACAGTGACCGACCTAAACAACATGACTCAGGGTAAGATAGAAAGTACCATGAGCTATTTCACTAGGTTCAAGGAGTTGGTCGACCAAATTGAGGAAGACCTTACAGATAGAGTGGTCATCAACTAATTTAGGAATGGGGTGTCCTCTCCCGATCTGGATTATGAGCTCCAGGTTAGGAGGGCGACCACGAGAAAGGAGTTATTCGAAAGGGCCTATGATGTAGCCATAGCTGAGGAACGAAAAGAGAGGAATAAGGATAGAGGCTCCAAACATTCTAAGGTTAGTGAGTCAACAAAAGGGGGGGCGACCAAGAATGATAATAAGGGGAAGAATAGAACTAGGGCAACTGAAAGAGTCCCTGAAAGCTTCACCCCACTCACAGTTAGTCGAACAGAAATCATAAACACGGTCGACCTAGGCCCTCCTGCCCCGAAGAACACCCAAAATAAGTTCAAAAGGGATAATGGTAGGTATTGCGAGTACCACAAGGACACTGGGCACACCATGGAGGAATGTATGAGCTTGAAAAGGATCATCCTGAAGTGGGTGGATGAAGGAAGGTTGGATAGTTTTGTGAAGGGAGATCGTCCTGCAGGAAGAGATCGACCGACGAGGGGTGTACCGGAGCCAAGGCAACCAAGATTGACTCTAGGAGTAATTGATGAGGAGACAAGCAACACAACGCTCAAACACAAGATCTTCCAGTTAAGCAAAGCTTTGTATGCGCCTCCCAAAAGCTGTGTTCAAGATGAGGTGATCGGTTTCTACCCGTACGAGCTAGCTGCCAGTATAACTGGGAGAGAACAAATATTGATGATTCCAGGGCACATTGATAATTGTATCTCCAGCAGGATTTTGGTCGACATGGGGGCCTGTAAAGACATCCTTTACTAAAATACTTTCCTAGACATGGTTTTGACAGACGTCAGGTTGTCACCTTACTTAGGTTGACTGGAGGACTTCACTTGCCACATGGTCGAAGCAAAAGGTCAGATAGAGCTCAAGGTGTACATCAAACAACATCTCTTGAGGGCAACAACTAAGGTAACATTTATAGTCATTGATGTTATAAGTGATTACTATGATATACTGGGTATACCCGAACAAGTTGCATTAGGAATGGTGCCCTCCATCCCTCATCAAAGGGTCAAGTTTCCAACCGTGCTAGGAGTTGGGTACGTTCTGAGCACCACTAGGGAGTACCTAGATCATATACTTCATTTCAAGAAAAAGATGGAGTTAAAGATAGACACTCCAGGTACCAGTTGGAAGTTTTCAAAATTTGTCACCACTACCTCCAGGCTATCTACGATCAAGTGTGTAGAAGAGGCGAGCTATCACTCACATGACTGTAAGTGCTCCAATTTGAGTTTGTTAGTATTTTCGTTAGAAAATTAACGAAAGTTTTAACATTCCTAACAATTACTAACATTCCTAACTTTTCTAACAAAGTGAGGGCAAAATAGGCATTGCTATTTAAAGATAAACCTTCAAAGGAATCTCAAAAAGCAAAAGAATTAAGAAAATCCCGAAACAGCAAGTTGAAAAACAGTTTCTGTTTGATTTCTTGAAAAAATATTCCTCCTGTCCAAAAGCCAGCACTGTAGCAGATGAACAGTGCACGCTGTCGAGGAGATCCGCGCGGACATGTTTGCTTCTCACAGGGGCCTATAAATTGAACCCTCCTCTCTCAGTTTACACAACACATTTACACACAGAAGCTGCATTTTGGCGAAAAATAGAGAGAAAACAGTGGGAATCCTTAGATTGCCACCATTTTCTCTTGAACCTTTCCCAATTTCACTTCAACCATTCTCAAATCACTCTTAAACACACCAAGCTCAAGCTTAAAACACTACTCAAGAGGAAGATTAGGGAGAAAACATAAAGGACTTAAGTGTTGTCTACTTGTTTTCTCTTTGATCAACTCTATCATCAAACCCTAAACACATTCAAGCCTTGAATCCACCCAAACACAACTCCAAAACACCAAATCTTGATACTCCTCAAGTCAAACACCAAATCTTGATACTCCTCAAGTCAAATTCCAAGCCTAGGAAGATAGGGTGTCACCATTGGTAAAGCCCTCCTTCTCCAAACCCAAAAACTCCCTTTTAACTTCTTGTTCATCTTGTTCTTCTCACTTTGATTTACTTTATGTCTAGTTTAACTTAAGTCTTGACCTAAGATGGCCATCTTGAAGTTCATCTTCATGAATGACCATCTCAAATGGTCCACATTTTAAATCTCTAGTTGATTTGTCTCTTTAATTTCATTTCTACAAAATATCCCCTTTCCCTTTGCAAAGGACATGTTTAAACCCCATAAATTCCCCAAGGATGACTTGAATATGATAACCACTTAAAAAAAAAGTAGTGGTATCAAGTCTAGGGATGAAAATGGGGTGAACATAGATGCAAATTCCCCAAAAATCACATTTTCCCTCAAGAACATCTTGCTGTCCAGTAGCATTGTTCTGAGACCTCAGTCCATTTTCCTATTTTTTTTGGACCCAGTAAAACTTGGAATTGGGTGTTGACTACAAAATACTTTTTGTATCCAACATCCAGAGCTTTCCAGACATATTTTTATTTTATTTTTTGTGTGAGTAAAACTCCCTTTTTCAAATTTTCTTTTAAAGGTCAGTTCATCAGTTTCTGGAAATCCAGATTTCATATCTGAGATTTCCAGAAGGTTTTGGCCCCTCAAATCACCCCCGAAATGGAAAGTTCCTTTTTAGAAACCCTATTTAAGGTGTTCTAAGCAACTTTCATTCTCGGACTTTTCCCAGATTCTGAGTTTTTGAAGCCCTAAAGTCCATTTCAAAGTCAAGGGTCAACTGCCTTTTTCATTCTGGCAGAAATAATTTCCAACTTCAAAAGGTCTTTTGAGTACCAAATTTCAAACCAAAAATCATCCAAAAAATCATGGGATCAGTTTAAAGTCTTCAAAAGAGATCCCAATTTTTGCTTTTCTCAGTTTCAAATTATTTTGGTCAAAACACACACACACACACACACACACACAAAAAAAGGATTTCAAATGTTTGGAAGACTCGTTTTTCGAGGCGCGCCGGATGCACACTAACGTCCTTTCCGGCGCGTAACGTGACCTCCGAACCCAAATTTCTGATCTCGGGCATTTTTCAAAGTTTTGGCCCTCAAAATTAAAATGGTGTGGCGACTCCGTTTGATTTTAAAAAAAAATCGGGTACATCACAGTGGCGACTCCGCTGGGGATTAGCTTTTTCTAAAAAAAAAATGATATTTGGTATATTGGTGGAAACCATTAAACTTCCCGTTATCGCCTCCTAACACGAGTCGGGGATAAATTGTGGTTTAACAATCCCACGTACTGGTATCATTGTTTAAAAAAAAAAAAGAAAAGCTTTTGAGGGTCAAGCTTCCGTCCCGGCATTAAAAATCATTTGTTGTGTGTGTTGATTTTTGCACATTTTCGTGTTGTTTTGGCCGCCTCGGAAAAAGTCAAAATTTTGACTGTCGGAATCATGTCCCTAACTGTTGGAATTCTTGTGTTTATGTGCTTATGTGTGCATTTACTTTCAAAAATTTTTTTTTTTAAAAAAAAGGGAATTTCAAAAAAAAGAAAATTTTCAAAAAAAAAATCATGCATCATGCTTTTTAAGACACATGAAAAATTTCTATTTTACTCAGAAAGAGAAGATAGACTGCTTGCACACTACGTGCACGTGACCGTACACTGCACACTATGTTCCTAACCCGGGGAAATCCTTGTCGCAGCCCGTTTGGTCTTATTACGCCTCTCGGTGCAAGCACAGGACTACCCAAACATCCCATGGAGCCTCGTGTCGACCATGCACTTGTCCGTGACACACTTTTGTCCGAGACCCGGTTGGTTTTTAGTCTGGTCTGTGTCATGCCCTGTCTGTGTATAGACTTTTCCTTTCAAGCCTTTGTCGGCATACCGACTCAATATCTTTCGGGGACCCTAATCAGTCGAAGTTCTGCCGGTTTTCCGCCGTAGACTTTGACCAAGATATTGACCGGTGCCTTGACTTCGGCTCTGACTGGCACAAATTATACACTGACTCCCAGCATTGACACTGAGTCATCAAGGATTAATGGTTATTCCATGCCTAATTACGGCCTAATTGACGACAAATCAAGATCAATTATGGACATTCATCAGTCCAAATCATGCCGACTTTTCGTCGAGCCCTCGGACATGATCTTGACTTTGACGTCAGCTTTGTCCGTAATTTACATCGAATGCTCGTTAAGACTTGATTACCCGCCAGACTTTTAGGATCGTTTTCATTTTCGGTCGGTGGGACTCGCTTGCCCTATAGGACCCTCGCCCGGGGCTGTCCACCCTGGGAGGTCGAAATACAGGTGGAATACGAGGGGCTTATAGACGTAGTGACGGGGCCCACTGATCCAGGAATCAGAGTAGTTTGCGAAAAAGAAGAGCAATCTTTTCCAACCGATTAGGTTAATAAAGCATGTTTTAAGTAAACAAGAACAAATAATTGCATGTTGCATGAACCCAAAGCCCAAACACCTACCCACCTTCAATTCCCAGACATCTGAACCCTCGTGTCTTTCCCCCCGCAGCTCCGCACAAAGCTTGGTTTCGGGCACCGGGTCACCGTGTGATCAGTTGGGAAGAGTCAAGCGCATCATCGCCTTCACCGTTTGTTCCGACTCCGAATTTCGTAATGTCTCGCATCGGGTAACGATGGGGACAACGTCACTCCGCCTCCCGGACTCCTCATACGAGAACAAATGGAATCGCCTAGCCGAACAGATGAGAGTGCGCCGGGAAGCACGCTTGAACGGCCTTATGGAGGCTATCAAAAGCCATGGATTGGCCGCCGGTCTCAACCCGAGATGGCACCTTCACCTGTGGAAGAAGAGAAAGACCTCAATCCCGCTCTTGGTCAACCCGACTACCTGGGGTGCCACCACCGGCTTCCCACGGTACTACCACCGCAGCCCATGCTCCTCGACCTCCGGGTCAGTCCGGCTCCCCAACCGCAGACCGCCGGATCCATGCGGCTGACGGGACGAGCCCGTTCGCAATGCCTCAGTGGGGACAAAGTCAGTACGAAATGCCTTCCCATGGTTGGGGATACCCCGGAATGCCACAGCAAATTGGGATCGCGCCTCAGTTTGGAACCGATCAATCCAGGCCTTCACAGCAACAATTCAAAGAGCCACAGCAATAGTTTGGCATGCCGCCACAGTCTGGTTCGGGGCCACAGTCAGGATCCCCTCCTCAGAACGATGCTAGTTCAAACCCATTTCTCACTCAGGGACCAATGGGTAAGCAAGCCCTGCCCGGTTTCATCGAATCACCGGGACCACAGTATCCTCTCGGTTATGCATCCTCGCCACAACCCGGCCATGCAATTCAACAACCAGTGGACAAGCGGCCCGCACTTAAGCCTACTTATGGGTCTCACTCCGAAATCCAAGCCATCGGCTACCTCGAATCTGCCTCCATCTTCTCTCGCCGATTGGAAGCCAACAAAGAAGTCGTTGGGTTCTATCCCTTTGCCCAAGCTCCTACCTACACTCCCAGGGTAATTTGGGCCAAGGACAGGTTTTCACCTATGCTCCGGGATATGGTATTCCTTCCACCAATGCACCACCAACAAGCTAGTCCTCTTCCTAGCTCAAATATCGGCTCAGAATTCCTCGCTCCACCTTTGGATCCCCAATTGGCTTGGTTTATGGAGCAACACAAGGAAATGAAAGCACAGATTGCCGAATTGACCGCCAAAAAGAACACCGCTCTTCGGCCTACGTATCCCGACTCGATTGTCCCCCGCCTCACAAGTTTGTGATGCCCACTCTCGAAGCTTGTTTGATGGAAGTGCGTGCCCTAAAACTCACTTGGACACCTACACTTTGGCAATGAAAGCTAAGGGATGCACAAACCAAGGCGGTTGCCGACTACTTCGTCTCTCTTTGAAGTCGGGGGCTTTGAAATGGTTTTTCCGATTGCGGCTGAAGCTAGGGCTACTTGGGAACATATTACCAGTACTTTCACGGATAAGTATAAAGCCAACTTGGAATGGGAGACAAACAGAGTTGACTCGCAAACAACGATGCGGCGCCACGATGAGAATATTGGGGATTTCTATAAAAGGTGGAACTTAAAGCTCAGTGAAATGGCCATTCCTCCCTCTGACGAAGAGCAGTTAGACATCTTTCAGTCATGTTTGAAGCCGCATTTGAGAGCTTCCTTCAGTCATTTCCCCTACGCTGACTTGCGTGCAATGGTTAATTCCGGGGCTAAGTTCGAAAAGGCTTACAATCGGCTCGACCGCCGCACACCTTACGTATACGGGTTTCTTTCACCTCCAACACAGCTCCCCGCCCAACCAAAAGGTAAAGAAGTGATTAGCTATGCGGGACAGATCAGAATAATGCCATTTCCTTCGTTCCCAAGAAACCCGATGCATCCAGCATCCCTACCCAAGACTCGAGAAACTTTGGGGATGCCTTTGAGTGATATCTTGAGTTTTGGTGAGAGAAGGTTTGCTCCCGGCCTTTGGAAAATTATCGGCCTAGAAACCCCAATGCTCCTTTGGATACCTCCAAGCATTGTGCCTTTCATCAGTACCACGGGCACCTGACAGATGATTGCGTCCCCCTGAAAAAGGCAATTCAAGGTTTGATTGAACAAGGGAGGTTAGAGGTTCCTGAAGGGCCTAATACTATCAATAACCCGTTCCCTAGAAATAACAACATGAGTGTCAACATGATCGAGTTTGGTGGTTCAAGCCTTGGGGGCACAATGGAGTTTGACTCGTCCCTTTGAGAGGTCAATGAACCAGTCATCACAGGCAAGGAAAATGGTTGGATTGAGCAAGATGAAGTCCTGATGGAAAGACCTGCAATAGCTCCCATCTCCAGCGTCGAAGAATAGATGCATGGTCCAACAGCAAAGAGCAGCTAGACTAGGGGCTACCTATCTCTAAAAATAGTCTTTTAGTCAACCTTCGTAGGTTCTAGTATTTTTCTTTCACCTAAGTCCATCTTGGACACTTGTCGGTTTTGTCCACCTCGAATGTTGTGGAAGGATAGCTTAACTATCATTTAAAATTTATATATATATATATATATATATATATATATATATATATATATATATATATATATATATATATATATATATAAGTCTTTCTTCTTTTCTTGCTAGACTCGAGACATCACTTGCACACCCACGTTACGCTTAATTGAAATGGTTTTATCCTAGATGATCACTTGTGCTGCTCAACCACTAATTCTCTGAAATAATTAATATTTAAATTAATTGGAGTGAGAAAATCAATTGATATCCATCTCAAATTGGGGCTTACCAACTCCCCATCTTGCATCTCATATGCTCACATCCCTTTCATCAGCCTCATCACCTCGTTGCTCGATGAATTTGCATGGATCTTTTCTCATTTAAAGCTTAAGCAAGTAATGAAGACTTAATTTCGTTTAGGTCATCCGGTAAGGATTGCGGTCGAAGCCTTTCACCCATAGGAAAGCCATTACCTCACCCTCACTAAACACTACCCTTTCATTTCAAGATCGGCATGTTTTGAAACCCTGTTTAGCCATCACCTTTGCTCCTTATTGAGAGAAGTCCAAGCAACGCCAAAGAAGTTAGCGTCAAGAGTCGGCGATGCATAAAATGTTCAAGTTGTGAAGGAAGGAAAGATAATTCTCAACTCCTCAAAGAGGCCTTCCGAATTCTCAAAAGAATGATTTTAAAATCCTCGCAATTCAGCAAAAATCCTCAACGTCTCAGGAGGCTCTTCAAAAAAAAAATAGAAAAATTCAAGCAAGAACTTCAAAAAAAAAAAGAGAACCGTCGATCCCCACAATTCAGCGAAAGTCCCCGACTTCTCAAGAAGCTCTCCAATGATCAAAAAAAAAAGAGCCCGAATCCTCGCAAGTTCGCAAAAGTTGTCGATAGCTTGGACTCCCTCTCACCATTTCCTTAACCAATCCCAAGCCATCCTCTTAATTTTAGAGGATACTCCCATCACCATTACCCTCGCCTTTGGCCAAGGTCAAAATCTGACCTCTCATTCTTAGAGGCAATCAATCTTCATCGCCATAGATTTCCCAAACACATCCCTACAAGCCAACCTCTCATTTTTAGAGGTTCAGTCAGCAAAAGGCCCAGCCGACCTCTCACTTTAAGAGGTCATAATTTCCAAAATTACCCGATGGCCGATCGAAGCCCGGAAACCCAACTGCAATTCCTATCGGATAGCAATTTCATCATAATATCTTTAAGATCTAAATCAAATTAACGCTTCATTGCTTGCTTAAATTGGAATCTAATCCATCTTGGTTCAAAATCACCAATCAAAGATTGTGCAAATTCAAATTTGATTCATGTGAGCATAATTCATTTCTACTCCACAAACACTTGCCGTGGATGTCCCACTGGGGCTTCGCATCCGTGTCTTTCATGGACACTCTAAGGGGATATGTTATTCAATCCTCCAAATCCTCAAAATCCCCAAAGGTCCTCAGATCCTCGAATTTCAACATTCGTTCTCTTTTCATTCGGGATAGGCCCGAACTACGGCGACCTGAGCTCTTCATAATGGAGGGAACGTAGGCAACCATAAATGGTCCGGTCGAAATCACAAACAAATCTCAAAAAAAAAAAAAATCCGGTTCGTCCCTATACACTTTCCGAGCTTGATCCTCGATATCAGTTGGTTTTCTCCTTGTGATTAATCAAAATATTTGTTCATATCAGATTTAGGAGTTGAATAACCCGAACATTAACAAAGGGTTTTAAGCAACCTTGTGATCATCATGAATAAGACAAGTTTTCAAGTGTCTCGACAAGTATTCTCTTTCTATATCATAGGAAAATAGAGCCAAACACTGTCTTTCTGTCAGCAGGGGCTTCCATACACTTTTCCACACCTTGTGATGCTTATACTCTCTCAAAAGAGTCGAACCTAAAGCAAGTGTGTATACACAAAATCGGGATTCATTCCCACTTTTCGAAAGATGTGCCCCTGCACGTAAACATTTCTGAGTCTTGTCCATTGGCTGGTTGACTAAGATCTGAAAAGATGGGTGCCTCCCTGGTCACATGACGACTACGTCTACGTAAGGCGCTCTGAATTTCTTCACGCTGGGGCTTGCTAAGCGGTTCTCCCAGGTTCTTCTGTATCAGCTCTTCAAGCTGGGGCTTATATAGTCATCTTTGGGTCCACATTGGGTTCTTCACTACGAGATAGACTCGCCAAGTCGCTTCTTCAAAATCTGGACTTTGCCTACTCAGGATCCGGGGCCTTTGTCAAGATGGTCTTTTGGACCCGAATTTTATCAAGAAAGAATTTCAGCTTCAGAACTTGGTTCACGGCAGCTTCCCGTAGCATCGGAATTCAAGATCAGGGTTTCTTCCGGCATTAGCAATTCCATCAAATCATTCTCCGAACAAGGTTTCGGCCAAAGTCACAGCTCACCCAAATGAAAGAAGCGTCGCTCATATCGACGTGCCCCAGAGCCTGTCAGCATCAGCTTCAGATGACCAAGAATGAGAGGGAAAATTTCAACCAAAACCCGGGATCCGAATCCAATCTCATCAAAATTGAGGTCCATGTGATACTGTCAACAAAACCTCATCAACAACCGCTGTTTAAACTGCGATCGAGGGCTCTCACCTCCCCCACTTGCTCAAAGCCTGTCCCAAACAGTCTCCAAACACATACATCCCGACGCATCCCCTTTCATCACCATGCATCCCCACCAAAAAATCTCCCAAGGGCTCATGTAGCATGCACAAAATTTGAATCAATAGGAAAAATCCTAAGTGATTGAAGATCATAAATCATAATTTCCCTGCCAAAAGCTTAGGCTAAGTACATCTTCGAAAGCAAGTAAATGCATCATCACAATCATTTTTGGCTCTATGCATGCATCTGTCATCGTGAATGTTATATATGCATCTTCCTCTTCACTAACGAATGCAGGAATTCAAACGTGAAATCAAATCCCCCTTTTCGGTAAGGATGATCGTCACCAAAGACGACCTCCAATGTCCACAAATGGATGAAAACAGCCCCCAATGAAGACCACCTCCAATGTCTACCGTTCGGTCAGGGACGCCAAGTTCTCAAATACAAATCGGTCAGGGACGCCAAGTTCTCAAATACAAATCGGTCAGAGACGCCAAGCTCTCAAATGCAAATCGGTCAGGAATGCCAAATTCCCAAATACAATACGGTCAGAGACGCCAAGCTCTCAAATGCAAATCGGTCAGGGACGCCAAGTTCTCAAATACAAATCGGTCAGAGACGCCAAGCTCTCAAATGCAAATCGGTCAGGAATGCCAAATTCCCAAATACAATACGGTCAGAGACGCCAAGCTCTCAAATGCAAATCGGTCAGGGACGCCAAGTTCTCAAATACAAATCGGTCAGAGACGCCAAGCTCTCAAATGCAAATCGGTCAGGAATGCCAAATTCCCAAATACAGTTCGGTCAGGGACGCCAAGTTCTCAAATACAATGCGGTCAGAGACACCAAGTTCTCAAAAGCAAGAAGTCCCAATGTGAAGACAAGCTCAACAACTTCTACAAGGTTGACGATCACCAGCAAGATGCAGACTCAACCAAACTCCTCCTTCAGGTCAAAATGCCTCCAAAGACAGCAAATCGTCAGCAGAAACCGTCCCACGAACGGCAACCCAACAACTCTTCATCAACATCAGCCATAGCCTCAGTCCTTCCGGCAGCTACAGGTAAGCACAACACAGGTATGAAAGCATATCTTAGTCAACTACTTTTCTAAAAGAACATTATCATCAAATCTTAGGGCGACTTCCCAAAAAACAGTCAAACCTCGGATGACTCCCAAATACCGTCAAACCATCAAAGACCATCCCCAGCAATTTTTGAACTACGACTGGCTTGATTCCTCTTAAGGATACGTAGGTAGCCTACCATAGGTCCAGCCGCTTGACCAATACGGTCACCCTTTTCCCCGATAGTTCTCGTAATGCCGAATCTTCCCCAGCGAGAACACCTTCAAATAGTCTCCCTCAGGCACTAAACCTTGACTTAGGATCATACTCCTGAACTAAGTCCCCATTTAGGTTCATACTCCTTAACCAAACCTTGACTTAGAATCATACTCCTGAACTAAGTCCCCATTTAGGTTCATACTCCTGAACCAAACCTTGACTTAGAATCATACTCCTGAACTAGGTCCCCATTTAGGTTCATACTCCTGAACTAAACCTTGACTTAGAATCATACTCCTGAACTAGGTCTCCATTTTGGTTCATACTCCTGAACTGAAACCCCGACTTAGGATCATACTCCTGAACTAGGTCCCCATTTAGGTTCATACTCCTGAACTGAAACCCCGACTTAGGATCATACTCCTGAACTAGGTCCCCATTTAGGTTCATACTCCTGAACAAAACCTCGACTTAGAATCATACTCCTGAACTAGGTCCCCATTTAGGTTCATACTCCTGAACAAAACCTCGATTTAGAATCATACTCCTGAACTAAGTCCCCATTTAGGTTCATATTCCTGAACTAAAATCCACCAAAGGACCATCCATCCCAAACCGTCAAAGGGAAATCATTTCAAATCAAGGTTCGAGGCACCTAAGACGCCATCTCCAAGGTTCGATGTAACGACCCCAACCCTAGGCACTAATTTTAAATATTATATTATATGCTTTTAGTATTTATGTTATCTTTATGTGATCAAATATGTCTTAATTTCTTATTTTATGATAAGATGGTTGGAATGATTTTTTAGAACCTTAGGATTGCTAGAGAAAGTACATAAAGCACCTTAAAGGAAAATAAAAATAGAAAATAAATAATGTGTATGATGAAGTTAAAATGTGTGGAATAATGAATTTGAAAGGAGGGTTTAAATTAAATGTGGGAAGTCTTTAATTATTAAAGGAGTCAATTTATTTTAAAATGGGAAGGCTTTGATTAATAAATGATTTATTTTAATTTGTTGGTGGGGCTTCCTTTATTTGAAGGGGGAGGGGCCAAACTCTTACTCTCTTCCTAGGCCTCCAAGTGCCCTCCCCCCATACTCCCTCATCCGGCCCCCCTCCTCCATTGTCCCCTCTCCATCATCCTCCTCTTACCCTCTTCTTCCTCCTTCTTCATTTTCCACTCCTTACTCTCCTAGCAAAGCATAGAAACCTCCATGGGAGATATCAACCCCTCTTCTTGAAGTCAAGTCATTCTTCCACCATTTTCAAGTCTAGGAGCACCTTTGAAGTTGGATCCTCTTGGGAAATTCATCTAGCTAGAAAGATCAACCTCCCACTTCAAACCCTAAGGTGAGTTGTTATGACCTCCTTTCATTTATGTGCTCATGAACTATCTATTGTTGTTCTTGGTGTTGTGATTGTTGTTATATGTTTTAGAAATCTTCTTGGAGTTAGGAAATGGGTTAATGACTTAAAAATAAAGAGGTTGTGGTTTATGGGAGTTGATTTAGACTTAATGGAATGGGTGGAATTTGATTTGGAAAGTTAGAATCTAATTGAAATGGTGAAATGGGTAGAAATAGTAGTGATAAATAATCTAGGGTTACTTGGTTTTGGAGTTTACATGTTTGTTTGGGATTTGGTGAAATGAAGGTGTTCTTGGGTGTTCTTGAATAATCAATGGTAGAGGGAAGGAAGAACTAGGGTTAAAGGGGTTAAAAACCTAAGTTTGGGTGGCGGGAGGCTTGGGCGGTCGCCCAAGGGGCTGAGCGGCCGCCCATGCTGGCAGAAACTCTCATTTCCTTGAAAACCCTCTTGGGCGGTCGCCCAAGAGGTTTGGGCGGTCGCCCAAGACCCCAGAAATCCTAACTTCAATTACGAACCGCAATTCGTTTAGCAATCTTGTGATGGTCATAACTTAATCATATTAAATCGGAATTGGATGGTTCTTGGGTCTAAATTGGGTGTTTTTCTGAGTACTTTCTGAATGTGATGGTTTCATAGCTAAAGAAGTTATCCTTATGTCCCAAAAATCTGATTTGGTTACAGCAGGTAGTATTGTACGTTAGAAGTTGAGTGGAAATTGAATAAATCATAGTTAATTCATACGGACTCGAAATTGGATGGTTCAAGAGTCCAAATTGAGTATTTTTAGGTGATCTCTCAAATGGAATTGGTTTTATAAACTAAATATGTAATGATCACTTCCAGATATTCTATTTTACCATGTGACTATATTGTTTATCCCCTTTGTGGATTATTTGGCAAGTGTTATGTGGCTCCCCAAGTGTGGAATATTTGACAAGTTGTTATGTTATCCCAATGTGTGGATATGTTTACTATGTAGTTGTATGGTTATTCCATTTGTGAATTTATTTGTTATCATTCATATTTGTTGATGATACTATGCATAGTGTATTATTTAAATGTTGTATTATGGCATTGATTGGCATGAGTATATTTTACCATGTGGTTATATTGCTATCCCGTTTGTGGATCATATTTCAAGTATCTATTATGTGCTTGAACGTGTTGATATTTTATGTGAATGGGGGTATAATGGATTTCAATCGGTTATTGATTTGTTCTCTAAGTTGATTGAAGATTCATCATACCGTGACCTCTCCCCTCTGCGGCCACGGGCGGGGTTCGGCTTCTATGGATATGTGCGGTCGGTTCATAGGAATGCGATGTCTTATATTTTCCCCGGAAAACGGGTTTTATAAGATGTGAATATGCCTAGCGGTTCACGGAGATGAGTTATAAGCATAAGCGTCTCGGTTACATGGTATGGGATCTGGTGAATATGCATTCACAGATGTAGTGGAGTATTGATATCCACAGTTATACGACTTATTGTTCAGACGGGAAAGGTAAACCAAGGTAACGGAATGTGTTTACCGCTTTCCTAGTGTGTTATGTGCTACCATGCTATGTGTTGCACTTTGTTTGGCATCTTGCTGCATATCATAATAGCTCATTGAGATTTATTCTCACCCCTCTCCCTTTACTGTTTTAGATCCCGAGACAGGTGAACCGAACCAGTAAGGCCGGGGATTTCATTGTGGACTTTTGCTTTTGGGGCTTGACAAGTTAAGTATAGGAGTGGGTTGTTAGGAGTATTGGTTAAGTATTCCTCTTTTATAATTTGTATGGAAAACCCTTTTGTTAAACAAATATTAATTAAGGTTTCCAATGTAATTGATCAGATTTCGGTTTATTAAAGTTGTAGCTGGATTTCCTTTAAGTAGGGGTATTATCAATTGATTTTTATTTAGAAGTTTGAAAAGTGGTATTCTTTTATAGGCAATAAATGTTTTAAAAATCAAGATGGATTTTCTTAGTTTGAGCTCCCTTAGCTCGGGACACGTGTTAGGTCCCGGGTTGGGGTGCTCACAGTTGGTATCAGAGCTCGGTTAGAGTTCTCGGGTAGAGTCTAGCTGAGTGAGAGTGTGCGATAACTTACGTCGAGAGTTTAATGCAGGAATTTGTTCAAAGGCAGGAAATGATATTGATCAACCAAGGAATCAAGGAAAGGTGAGTTATGGAAAGATAGATTTCCCCACCATCATTTGAGGTATTTTACCTGTCTCAGGAATTAGGGTTCATACTTTTATAAATCCTCGTACATTAGTTCTCATGTGGCATTACATTCATCTTTATTTGCATAATTGGCCTAAGAGTTACCTTATGTCTTTGGAGGTTCTACTCCGATGGGGTCGTACCTCGAATCATCCTTAATTATCTTGGTAGTTGTGATTAAGTGGGCATGTATTGCCGGTGGATTTGGTCGAGTTACCAATCCGTGAATCATCGTTATATTAACCTGAATTATTTGAGTAGTTGTTGTGTTCGAGGAGGACTGTCGCAAGAAGCGAGTCTCCTTACCTACGTTTGATTTACCTCCATGTGTAGTGGAGGCGGATAAATTATTAATTGCTGTTATGTCACATATGCGTAAATGTCGAAAGTATGGCCTAAGGAATGTGAAGGTTATTTGAGTTGTGTGTTATCTTGATTTAAAAGAACCTTGAGTTCTCTCATGAGCGGTGGTAAATGAATTAGTGAACTCTTAGTTTAGAATTGGTCTATGGCCTATTAAGAGTGGTTTATGGTTGTATAACCTGCGTAAGTATTGATACAGTGGTGTCTCGTGGTGGAGACTAGATATATGAGACTAGTATTGAAAGTGATAGTCTAAGTGAGATTATATGAGTTATAAAATATCGCGAGTAAGAGATCTTATGGAACTAATATATCTTTGCCTTAGGTGCTATAAGTATTCTCTAAGGAGAGATTGATTGAATTCTTGCTACTAAATTGAATAGGAAATCAGATATTTTTGTAAGTAATATCACCCTATGAGTTGACTAAGTGGTGTTTTTCAAGTGAGTTTCAAAAATGGGTTTTCATCAGGTATCATACCAGGGTATTGAAGCTGAGTGGATATAAGTCACTATTTCGGTATTCGGATCCCTAGATAGAGTATACAAATTGGGATGATGGAATCGATGATTCAACTTAAGAAATTAATTGATAAAGAAGATAACTAGCTTAGCGACTCTCAGTAAGGATAAATTGTTACTGTATTTAGAAAAGATGATACTTGGTGGTTATTCATAGATTAGAGAGATCTCAAATAGGTAACTGTGAAGAATAAGTATTCGTTATCCCTTGTTGATGATTTGTAGGACTGATTTTAGAAACTAGTAGGATTGCCAAATGGTTATTAGTCGAAATTTTCGGAGTGTTACGATTGTAGAGAATAATTGTTGTAAGGATGTACTTAAGACAACATTTGTATCTAGTATGACCGTTTTGGTCTGGGGTGGTGTGTTGGTTATGGAGAAGTAAATAGGGTAAATATGAAGAAGTGTAATAGATGTAGTTATTGGTGACTTATAGGATCAACTTCAGGAATTGATAATATATGTATCTGGATTGTTTTGAGAGACGATTATCATTAGTTGAGTAAATAAAATGAGGATGGTTTCACCCTATAGGTTGACTTAGTTGCGTGACTCATATGAGGAATTAGTGTGGTGTTCGGTAGGTATTGGCGTTATGTGAATTTTTAGTTGTTGATGGTTATCGAGAGGTAAGTTAGTTACAGTACTATTAAGGTGTAATCGCAATTTGAGGATGATTTACTTAGTTATAATCTTAAGGATTGTTTTAAGTGTTATTTATCGGGATAGTATTAGTATCGCAAGATTTTGTTTTCTTATAAAGAATTTAACTAAGTATAAATATTATGAGTGGTGGCTATACTATAAATAGAGGTCGAACAAGTATGTCATGTTAAAAATTGTTTTAAATGTGTTTTAGAACTTGGGATTTTATATTGGACATCTGTGTGAGTATTTGTGCCCTTCGGGGATAGTATGATGTAATAAGGTCAATGATCGAGTCCTTGGTGTGCATTAAAAATACGTGAGTAATTTAATTATCTACCACTTTGGTATGGGACGGTTGTAGATAATTAGATCACTCAAGTTATTTTGTTAACGTATCAAAATTTTAAAGATTTCTTAAAGATTTTGAATGGTTTAGTTAATTAAAACTGGTATGGGACAGTTTTAAATAAATAAACCTTTCGAGTCTCGCTAGATCTCTTTTTGTCTATCCTTTGGTATCCTAAAGATGTAATTTGTGCAGAAGCTCGTAGGAAGGCAACTTATTTTCCCTATAGTGATTAATTGTATTAAAAGTAGTGATCAGAAATAATTGATGAATTGTGGAGTTATTAATGTGGAAGTCATTTGTAGACTTGGTTTTTGTATTGGAGTTGGATCGGCTCCGTTGTGGGCGGCCAACCTTTTGAGTTGAATAATTATACGTCACTGGACACGATCATAATTGGAACTTTGAATGGTGATAATAGAATGTTGAAGTTAGAAGATTTATTAAAATACTTAGAGTTCTAGGTTGAACTTAAGAGTATTAAAACGATGGGTTTTGTGATTGAGTTACCTTGGAAGTAAAAAGGAGTAGGTTGTTTACTTATAGAAGATTGATTGTATTTTCTACTCATTGTATATGTTTATAGTGATGCAGTTCTTTGATCAAGTCCTCATTTATGTTAGGGGATCGTTTAGTGGTATAAACCCCATAGTATTAAATGGATTGGATAGACATCAATTGGAAAGGATCATTTTAGAATGTATGGATGCTATTAAGTTCGACCTTGCAAAAATTTGAGGGATAATTACGTATTGTTGAGGTTATGCTACGGGCAGGTACAATGGAAGTTGGTGGTCAATAGGACTTATGGTTCCCGGAGGTTGAGTGCTTATAATAGCAGTTATCCTTCTAGCATTTAGACAAAACCTTATGAGGTGTGGTTCGGGAAGCAAATATCGATCTCTAAATTGTTGGGGTGATTTGACTCATAGGCCGACTTGGAGCGGCTTATAGATTATTAAAGTTTTAAATACAACATTGTAATGTATTGGGTGAGATGAGTTGTAATACTTTCATTTATTTATATTGTTAGTGAGGTCGTGAAAATTCGGGTTAAGTAATAAGTGTAAGGTATTCTTGGAATAGTAAGTTGTAGTATCATATCATTAATGGAATTAGAATCTTGGGGAAGAAATCACATCATTGAAGAGACTAATTGAGAATTGAAGTCGAGGTATACTTGTAGCCGAGGCGAGTTGATCAATTAGGTAAGTGATAGTCAAATTCGGGACGAATTTTCTTTAAGGGGGAGTGAGTGTAACGACCCCAACCCTAGGCACTAATTTTAAATATTATATTATATGCTTTTAGTATTTATGTTATCTTTATGTGATCAAATATGTCTTAATTTCTTATTTTATGATAAGATGGTTGGAATGATTTTTTAGAACCTTAGGATTGCTAGAGAAAGTACATAAAGCACCTTAAAGGAAAATAAAAATAGAAAATAAATAATGTGTATGATGAAGTTAAAATGTGTGGAATAATGAATTTGAAAGGAGGGTTTAAATTAAATGTGGGAAGTCTTTAATTATTAAAGGAGTCAATTTATTTTAAAATGGGAAGGCTTTGATTAATAAATGATTTATTTTAATTTGTTGGTGGGGCTTCCTTTATTTGAAGGGGAGGGCCAAACTCTTACTCTCTTCCTAGGCCTCCAAGTGCCCTCCCCCATACTCCCTCATCCGGCCCCCCTCCTCCATTGTCCCCTCTCCATCATCCTCCTCTTACCCTCTTCTTCCTCCTTCTTCATTTTCCACTCCTTACTCTCCTAGCAAAGCATAGAAACCTCCATGGGAGATATCAACCCCTCTTCTTGAAGTCAAGTCATTCTTCCACCATTTTCAAGTCTAGGAGCACCTTTGAAGTTGGATCCTCTTGGGAAATTCATCTAGCTAGAAAGATCAACCTCCCACTTCAAACCCTAAGGTGAGTTGTTATGACCTCCTTTCATTTATGTGCTCATGAACTATCTATTGTTGTTCTTGGTGTTGTGATTGTTGTTATATGTTTTAGAAATCTTCTTGGAGTTAGGAAATGGGTTAATGACTTAAAAATAAAGAGGTTGTGGTTTATGGGAGTTGATTTAGACTTAATGGAATGGGTGGAATTTGATTTGGAAAGTTAGAATCTAATTGAAATGGTGAAATGGGTAGAAATAGTAGTGATAAATAATCTAGGGTTACTTGGTTTTGGAGTTTACATGTTTGTTTGGGATTTGGTGAAATGAAGGTGTTCTTGGGTGTTCTTGAATAATCAATGGTAGAGGGAAGGAAGAACTAGGGTTAAAGGGGTTAAAAACCTAAGTTTGCGCTGGCAGGAGGCTTGGGCGGTCGCCCAAGGGGGCTGAGCGGCCGCCCATGCTGGCAGAAACTCTCATTTCCTTGAAAACCCTCTTGGGCGGTCGCCCAAGACCCCAGAAATCCTAACTTCAATTCTGAACCAGAATTCGTTTAGCAATCTTGTGATGGTCATAACTTAATCATATTAAATCGGAATTGGATGGTTCTTGGGTCTAAATTGGGTGTTTTTCTGAGTACTTTCTGAATGTGATGGTTTCATAGCTAAAGAAGTTATCCTTATGTCCCAAAAATCTGATTTGGTTACAGCAGGTAGTATTGTACGTTAGAAGTTGAGTGGAAATTGAATAAATCATAGTTAATTCATACGGACTCGAAATTGGATGGTTCAAGAGTCCAAATTGAGTATTTTTAGGTGATCTCTCAAATGGAATTGGTTTTATAAACTAAATATGTAATGATCACTTCCAGATATTCTATTTTACCATGTGACTATATTGTTTATCCCCTTTGTGGATTATTTGGCAAGTGTTATGTGGCTCCCCAAGTGTGGAATATTTGACAAGTTGTTATGTTATCCCAATGTGTGGATATGTTTACTATGTAGTTGTATGGTTATTCCATTTGTGAATTTATTTGTTATCATTCATATTTGTTGATGATACTATGCATAGTGTATTATTTAAATGTTGTATTATGGCATTGATTGGCATGAGTATATTTTACCATGTGGTTATATTGCTATCCCGTTTGTGGATCATATTTCAAGTATCTATTATGTGCTTGAACGTGTTGATATTTTATGTGAATGGGGGGTATAATGGATTTCAATCAGTTATTGATTTGTTCTCTAAGTGATTGAAGATTCATCATACTGTGACCTCTCCCCCTCTGCGGCCGCGGGCGGGGTTCGGCTTCTATGGATATGTGCGGTCGGTTCATAGGAATGCCGATGTCTTATATTTTCCCTGGAAAACGGGTTTTATAAGATGTGAATATGCCTAAGCGGTTCACGGAGATGAGTTATAAGCATAAGCTTGTCTCGGTTACATGGTATGGGATCCGGTGAATATGCATTCACGAGATGTAGTGGAGTATTGATACCCGCGGTTATACGACTTATTGTTCGGACGGGAAAGGTAAACCAAGGTAACGGAATGTGTTTACCGCTTTCCTAGTGTGTTATGTGCTACCATGCTATGTGTTGCACTTTGTTTGGCATCTTCTGCATATCATAATAGCTCATTGAGATTTATTCTCACCCCTCTCCCTTCTTGTTTTAGATCCCGAGACGGGTGAACCGAACCGGTAAGGGCCGGGGATTTCATTGTGGACTTTTGCTTTTGGGGCTTGACAAGTTAAGTATAGGAGTGGGTTGTTAGGAGTATTGGTTAAGTATTCCTCTTTTATAATTTGTATGGAAAACCCTTTTGTTAAACAAATATTAATTAAGGTTTCCAATGTAATTGATCAGATTTCGGTTTATTAAAGTTGTAGCTGGATTTCCTTTAAGTAGGGGTATTATCAATTGATTTTTATTTAGAAGTTTGAAAAGTGGTATTCTTTTATAGGCAATAAATGTTTTAAAAATCAAGATGGATTTTCTTAGTTTGAGCTCCCTTAGCTCGGGACACGTGTTAGGTCCCGGGTTGGGGTGCTCACATTCGAGGCACCTAAGACGCCATCATCAAGGTTCAAGGCACCTAAGACTCCATCATTAAGGTTTGAGGCACCTAAAACGCTATCACACACAACACTAGGAAAAGCGATAAAACGCAATCATCCCCTAATTCGACAAACCAAAACCATAGGGCGACTTCCCCAAAATAGTCAGATCATAGGGCGACTTCCCCAAAATAGTCAAACCATAGGGTGACTTCCCAAAAATATTCAGACCTTAGGGTGACTTCCCAAAAACAGTCAGATTACAGGGCGACTTCCCAAAAATAGTCAAACCATAGGGTGACTTCCCAAAAATAGTCAGACCTTAGGGTGACTTCCCAAAAACAGTCAGATTACAGGGCGACTTCCCAAAAATAGTCAAACCATAGGGCGACTTCCCCAAAATAGTCAGATCATAGGGCGACTTCCCCAAAATAGTCAAACCATAGGGTGACTTCCCAAAAATAGTCAGACCTTAGGGTGACTTCCCAAAAACAGTCAGATTACAGGGCGACTTCCCAAAAATAGTCAAACCACAGGGCGACTTCTCAAAAATAGTCAAACCATAGGGCGACTTCCCAAAAATAGTCAAACCATAGGGCGACTTCCCCAAAATAGTCAAACCATAGGGTGACTTCCCCAAAATAGTCAAACCATAGGGCGACTTCCCAAAAATAGTCAGATCATAGGGTGACTTCCCAAAAACAGTCACAACCTTAGGGTGACTTTCCAAAAATAGTCAGATCATAGGGTGACTTCCCAAAAATAGTCAAATCATAGGGTGACTTCCCAAAAATAGTCAGATCTCAGGGCGACTTCCTAAAAATAGTCAAACCATAGGGTGACTTCCCCAAAATAGTCAAACCATAGGGCGACTTCCCAAAAATAGTCAAACCATAGGGTAACTTCCCTAATGCAGTCACTCCAGGGTCAAAGACCCGAACTACGACTGGCTTGATTCCTCTTAAGGATACGTAGGTAGCCTATCATTAGGTTCAGCCATCAGATCGAAAATGGTCATTCCTATCCCCAGCAGAGCGGATAGCCCTCAGACCGAAAATGGTCATTCTTATCCCCAGCAGAGCGGATATACAACCTCAGCCGTCAGACCGAAAATGGTCATTCCTATCCCCAGCAGAGCGGATAGCCCTCCGATCAAAATGATCATCTCTTATCCCCAGCAGAGTTTCTCTCCAGCAACCGACTGCAGAACTCGCTCATCAGGTTCGAGGCACCTAAAACGCCATCATCTCCAGGGTCAAAGACCCGAACTACGACCGGCTTGATTCCCCAATCGGGATACGTAGGTAGCCTATCGCTAGGTTCAGCCACTCGATCACTTGATCATCCTGTCAAATATGGAGCCTTACTCTTATCGACGACCCCGCTTCCTTCGAAAGCGCCGTCGCCGAGGGGCTACTGTAAGTGCTCCAATTTGAGTTTGTTAGTATTTTCGTTAGAAAATTAACGAAAGTTTTAACATTCCTAACAATTACTAACATTCCTAACTTTTCTAACAAAGTGAGGGCAAAATGGGCATTGCTATTTAAAGATAAACCTTCAAAGGAATCTCAAAAAGCAAAAGAATTAAGAAAATCCCGAAACAGCAAGTTGAAAAACAGTTTCTGTTTGATTTCTTGAAAAAATATTCCTCCTGTCCAAAAGCCAGCACTGTAGCAGATGAACAGTGCACGCTGTCGAGGAGATCCGCGCGGACATGTTTGCTTCTCACAGGGGCCTATAAATTGAACCCTCCTCTCTCAGTTTACACAACACATTTACACACGTGTCGCATTTTGGCGAAAAATAGAGAGAAAACAGTGGGAATCCTTAGATTGCCACCATTTTCTCTTGAACCTTTCCCAATTTCACTTCAACCATTCTCAAATCACTCTTAAACACACCAAGCTCAAGCTTAAAACACTACTCAAGAGGAAGATTAGGGAGAAAACATAGAGGACTTAAGTGTTATCTACTTGTTTTCTCTTTGATCAACTCTATCATCAAACCCTAAACACATTCAAGCCTTGAATCCACCCAAACACAACTCCAAAACACCAAATCTTGATACTCCTCAAGTCAAACACCAAATCTTGATACTCCTCAAGTCAAATTCCAAGCCTAGGAAGATAGGGTGTCACCATTGGTAAAGCCCTCCTTCTCCAAACCCAAAAACTCCCTTTTAACTTCTTGTTCATCTTGTTCTTCTCACTTTGATTTACTTTATGTCTAGTTTAACTTAAGTCTTGACCTAAGATGGCCATCTTGAAGTTCATCTTCATGAATGACCATCTCAAATGGTCCACATTTTAAATCTCTAGTTGATTTGTCTCTTTAATTTCATTTCTACAAAATATCCCCTTTCCCTTTGCAAAGGACATGTTTAAACCCCATAAATTCCCCAAGGATGACTTGAATATGATAACCACTTAAAAAAAAGTAGTGGTATCAAGTCTAGGGATGAAAATGGGGTGAACATAGATGCAAATCCCCCAAAAATCACATTTTCCCTCAAGAACATCTTGCTGTCCAGTAGCATTGTTCTGAGACCTCAGTCCATTTTCCTATTTTTTTTGGACCCAGTAAAACTTGGAATTGGGTGTTGACTACAAAATACTTTTTGTATACAACATCCAGATCTTTCCAGACATATTTTTATTTTATTTTTTGTGTGAGTAAAACTCCCTTTTTCAAATTTTCTTTTAAAGGTCAGTTCATCAGTTTCTGGAAATCCAGATTTCATATCTGAGATTTCCAGAAGGTTTTGGCCCCTCAAATCACCCCCAAAATGGAAAGTTCCTTTTTAGAAACCCTATTTAAGGTGTTCTAAGCAACTTTCATTCTCGGACTTTTCCCAGATTCTGAGTTTTTGAAGCCCTAAAGTCCATTTCAAAGTCAAGGGTCAACTGCCTTTTTCATTCTGGCAGAAATAATTTCCAACTTCAAAAGGTCTTTTGAGTACCAAATTTCAAACCAAAAATCATCCAAAAAATCATGGGATCAGTTTAAAGTCTTCAAAAGAGATCCCAATTTTTGCTTTTCTCAGTTTCAAATTATTTTGGTCAAAACACACACACACACACACAACAAAAGGATTTCAAATGTTTGGAAGACTCGTTTTTCGAGGCGCGCCGGGTGCACACTAACGTCCTTCCCGGCGCGTAACGTGACCTCCGAACCCAAATTTCTGATCTCGGGCATTTTTCAAAGTTTTGGCCCTCAAAATTAAAATGGTGTGGTGACTCCGTTTGATTTTCAAAAAAAATCGGGTACATCACAATGACCACGCCATGCTGAGCCGACACATCCCTCTGAAAGCACCCAGGTCGCTACATATACAAATTTGGTTGACCAGATCATCATCGGCGACCTATGCCTCCCAGTCAACCAAAGCTCAGGGGCCTCTAATGAGGAAATAGCTGCCGAGCTAGAAGATATGATCGGGGTAGAAGCTCAACACTTGGGGGATGAGGAAAGAAAAAGGGCCAGAGAGATCATCATTGAGACTCTACAGTTTAGAGACGGCCCAGAACTAGAGCCGGTCGATGAGCTGGAGGATGTAGAAACCAACCCATCTTACCCCGAGAAAAAGATTAAGATAGGGAAGCAGTTGTCACCAGAAGAAAGGGTGGAGATAGTCGACCTATTGAGAGAGAGTACAGATGTTTTTTCCTAGAAGGTAGAGGACATGAGGGGAATCAAAGAGGAGGTCGTAGTGCATCGCCTTGATGTCAACCCCACCATGAAATTCAAAAGTCAGAAGCTAAGGATATTTGCTCGGGACAAAAAGTAGACATCAAGCAGGAGGTAACCAAACTTCTTAGTGCATGTATAATTAAGGAGGCGTCCTACACAACTTGGCTAGCGAATGTAGTGATGGCTAAGAAGGCCAACGAAAAGTAGAGGATGTGTGTCGATTTCACAGATCTAATTTGGCTTGCCCAAAAGACAGCTACCCACTTCCTCGAATAGACAAGTTGGTCGATTCAATTGCTGGGCATGCAACCCTTAGTTTTCTTGATGCATACTCGGGCTACCATCAAATCAGAATTCACAAAGATGATATGGAGAATACAACCTTCCAAGCAGCTGGAGGGGTATATTGCTACACCAAGATGCCATTTGGGTTAAACAATGCTGGAGCTACGTATCAGAGAATGGTTAACAAAGTCTTTGCTAGTCAGTTGGCTGAAACATGGAGGCCTATATCGACGACATGGTCATCAAAACTAAGAATGGTCGTCATATGGTCGACCTAAGGGAAACGTTCGCCAATTTGCGAGCAAACGACATGAAGTTGAACCCAAGTAAGTGTGTATTTGGGGTGGCCACAGGCAAATTTATGGGTTTTATGGTATAACAAAGGATTATTGAGGCCAATCCAGAGAAGATAAAGGCCTTGGTGGAAATGCAAGAACCCACTTGTATCAAAGAAGTTCAATGCCTGAATGGTAGGTTCGCTGCGTTGGGTCGCTGCATCTCCAAGTCAGCTGAGAGGTCTCTCCCCTTCTTCAAAACTTTGAGGGGGATGAAATACTTCGAGTGGACGACCGAATGTTCCTCATCGTTCCAACAGCTCAAGGAATACTTCGCCTCCCCACCATTGCTTAGTAGCCCGATTCAAAGAGAGAGTTTGTACGTCTACCTATCAGCTGGAGATCGAGTAGTGGTAGCAGTTCTAGTCAGAGAGGAAAATGGCCTTCATAAGCTAGTTTATTATGTAAGAAAGGCTTTGTCCGACGTATAGGGGAGATACTTTAATGCTGAAAAGATAGCATATGCCTTAGTGGTAGCTAGGGATGGCCAAACCGGACCCAAACCAGACCGGAATCGGAAAATCGGACAGGAACCGGACCGGAAAAGCCCAGAACCGCCACGAAAACCGGAACCGGGGTAACCGGAACCGGGGTAACCGGAACTGGGGTAACCGGAACCGTTTTGGATAAGGGCCGATTAAGGTTCACATAAATGGTGAACCGGACCAGAAATGGAACCGAAACCGGACTGGAAATTCCTCGTTTTTCAATAATTTTTAGCTTCTTTATTCATTATTGATCGGAACCGGACCGGAACCGCACCGGAATCGGAACCATACCGGAACCAGATTGTGGTAACCGGAACCGAATACGGGGTAAGCAAGGGCCGGTTAAGGTTCACCCTTTTGCCAAACCGGAACCGACGGTTCCGAACCGGAACCGATTTTGGCCATCCCTAGTGGTAGCAGCCAGAAAGCTACGAGCTTACTTCTCTGCTCACCCAATTGTCATGCTAACTAATGCTCCATTGAGAAAGATCTTGCACAAGCCAAAAAGCTCAGGTCGACTGCTCAAATGGTCTATAGAATTGACGGAATTTGACATCGAATACAGGCCTCGAAAGGCTTTACAAGCTCAACCTCTAGCTAAATTCTTGGTCGAGTTTACGTTCACCAAAGAGGACAATGCAAAGACCGCTCTAAAAAAGAGCTCGAAGGGGAAAGAGCAGTCGAGCCAACAGATAGTGAGTTTGCCCGAGGACTGTTGGAAGGTTTACTCAGATGGGTCTGCTACAAAGAATGTTAGTGGAGCTGGAATTGTGTTGATCGAACCAGAGACTGGTAGAGCCTTTGAAGAAGCTTTAAAGTTCAAATTTCAAGCCTCCAACAATCAGGCATAGTATGAGGTCTTGATTGCAGCAGTTGATTACGCTAGATGCTTTAGGGCGACCAAGATCATAGCCTACTGTGACTCCCAGTTGATCGTGAACCAAGTCAAAGGAGAGTATGAAGTGATCAATCCCATTCTGATCAAGTATTACGAGATGGTGAAAAAGTTGGTCTAAGACTTGGAGTTTTGGTAGATACAAAGGGTAGGCCGAGAAGAAAAAGAGTTGGCCGACCTACTCTCCAAGTTAGCTATATCAGACGAGCAACATGGACAACCAATCTCGTACTTAGAGCATCCAGCATACGAAAGAGTGCAGGTTCTATGCTCGATCTACAGCTCTAAGTGTTGGATTGACAAGATGAAGGCATACATTGAAACGGGCAAGCTACCAGCTGACGAACAGAAAGCTAGAATGGTAAAAAAGAAATCCCCCATGTTCACTATACATCAAGACGCATTGTTGCACGCGGGGTCTTAGCCTGATGGTTAGAGTTCATGGCTTCCAACCTGGAGGTCATGGGTTCGATTCCCCCACCGGTGGTTAGAGGGAATGACATTGCCCTCCCTAGCATAGCTAGGCGCCTCTGTGAAGTGCATCAAGGGGGGAGCGGTGAAATGTGTTGATCCCCTTCTTTTAAAAAGGAGAAAAAAAAAAAAAAAAAAATCAAGACGCATTGTTTAGAAGGTCATTCGTCAAGCCATTGTTAAGGTGTATTCATCCTATGGAGGTTTCTCAACTCTTACTCGAGGTACACAGTGGAATATGTGGTGGACACCCAGGGGCCAGAACTTTGGCAGACAAGATACTTACATTAGGGTACTATTGGCCTCATCTAAGGGAAGACGCTTGTGAGTTTGTGCAGAAATGTGATAAGTGCCAAAGGTATGCCGACCTACCAAGGCTCCCAACAATCGAACAAACACCTGCAGTGGCAGCTTAGGCGTTCGACATGTGGGGGATAGATTTGATCGGACCCTTCCCACCCTCCCGAGGAAATTACAAGTACGTGATCGTTGCTATTGATTACTTCACTAAATGGATTGAGGCAAAACCTTTGGCAAATATTATAGAGGAGAATGCCATAAACTTCATCCATGATTACATCTGGTGTCGCGTTGGAGTGCCACACTCAATTGTTTCAGAAAATGACCTACAATTTTCAACTGCTTTTGAAATAGAGATGAAGAGACAGGGTAAAACATTGGAAGTCGTCAGTCGCTTATCCACTAGGAAACGGTCAAACAGAGGCAGCCAACAAGTTAGTATTGACAACACTAAGCAAGGGACTACTTGGTCGTGCAGGCAGATGATTGGACGAACTACCCCTTGCTCTTTGGGCAGTCCGCACAACCACCCGGGGGCCCATTGGGGAAACCCCATTTGCTTTTAAATTTGGGTCGGAGGCCATGGCACCTGCCGAGCTACGAATTCCTACAGCAAGGGTGGCTTTGTTTGATCAGAACCATAATAACTCCAACAGGTTGCTCGACTTGGACCTATTGGATGAGAAACGGATGACTGCTCAGCTTAGAATGGTCAATTACAAGCAAAAAACTAAGGGTTATCATGACAAGAAGGTCAAGAAGAAGTCGTTTAGTGTTAGAGTCTATGTCCTTCGGAAGATCGAGGTGACTGGAAGGAAAGCCGAACATAATAAGTTATCTCTGAATTGGGAAGGATCATACATCATCACCAGAATTGTCAAGGAATGGACCTACATGATTGGCCATCCGGGTGGTGACGAACTGAAACATTCTTGGCATGCTAGCCACTTAGTTAAATATTATTTCTGATTGAGCACTCTATGTAACGATCTACTTTATCAATAAAATGGGGTCACCCCCGAGAAGTTCTATTCACAAACTGTGTTATATTTGCAATATGATTCAATTCAAGTCTGACTCTTAGTCGATCTCAAAATATTAAACAGACTCGACTGAAGTCCTAAGTCAACCTCGTTCTTATACAGGTTCGACTAAAAACTTAGGTAAGTCTCGTTCTCAAATAGACTCGACCAAAGTCCTAAGTCAACCTCATTTTTGGATAGGTTCGACTGAAAACTTAAGTCAGTCTCGTTCCTTAAACAGACTCGACCAAAGTCCTAAGTCAACCTCATTCTTAGATAGGTTCGACTTAAGACTTAATTCAGTCTTGTTCCTTAAACAGACTCGACCAAAGTCCTAAGTCAACCTCGTTCTTAGACATGTTCGACTGAAGATTTAAATCAGTCTCGTTCCTTAATCAGACTCGACCAAAGTCCTAAGTCAATCTCGTTCTTAGACAGGTTCGACTGAAGACTTAAGTCAATCTCGTTCGTTAAACAGACTCGACCAAAGTCCTAAGTCAACCTCGTTCTTAGACTGGTTCGACAGAAGACTTAAGTCAATCTCGTTCCTTAAACAGACTCAACCAAAGTCCTAAATCAACCTCGTTTTTAGACATGCTCAACTGAAGACTTAAGTCAGTTTCGTTCTCAAACAAGTTCGACTAAAACCTTAGTCAGCTTCGTTATTGAAAATTGGTCGGACTAAGACTTTGGTCAATCTGCTACTTAATTTAGTTCGACAAAACAGATAAAAACGTGGATTGGAACAAAAGTGATTCAAGTCAACTAGCATTAAAAAGTAATTCCCCCAAAAGCGGGCCAGGACTTATAAAAACACAAATGTTATAAGTTAAAATGCCTCCCAAACCGGGCTAAGGCGCTGGCGACTAAAAAGACACTAAACAAAAACTGTTTGGAACTTGTTCATTACAAAATCAAATCAAAACGAAGGATTAATTCTCTTGGTCATCGTTTGGCTGCTCTTGCTCCTGCTGCTGCTGTTGTTGCTCATTCTGCTCAGCTTCTTCAAACACTTGGTCCTAAGTGACCACTTCATCTTCCTTAGCTTCATCAGCCTCCTTAAGCTCTTGGAGTATAGCGTTGAAATTCCTTTGCTCGACTGAAGGGGATACTGAAATTACCCGGATCCGAATAGGCTTCGCAGCCCCGGCATCTGGCATCTTTCGCGTTGGCGGCGGTGTCTCGCCGTTTTGCTTTCGCATTTTGTAGAGTCGCCACGCCGTTTTTATTAAGCCCAAAACATTGAAAAAGGGCATCAGTTTAAAGATAATTTTAAACTGTTTTTGTGTGATGAGATTTTGAGTTCGGAGGTCAGATGACTCCTCGGGAAGAGAATATTAGAATATTAGAGCTCACCCGAGTCGCCTCGTAAAACGAGTCTTTCGGATACCCCTAATATCCTTTAAATGTTGTGTGTGTGTGTGTGTGCTTTTAAAAATGCATGTTGTATCGGATGTCTACATTGTATGCTATGTATTGAAATGTATTGAAATAGTAATGGAAGGAAGCCTTACCAATGTTGGTTCGTGTCTGTCTTCCGCTGAGGAATAGTGTTTGAGGTCGGAGTAGCGTTCCGATGCGGATCGGGATTGCTTCGGGAGGGACCGGTTGTCTGCGGACAGAGTTTCGGCGTGAGTTGAGGTTGCAGGCTGCGTTCGGGCAGAGGTTCGGCGTGCGTAGGGATCGTCGGGATCACTCGGGCAGAGGTTCGGCGTGCGTTGTGGTGGCAGGAGTCACTCGGGCAGAGTTTCGGCGTGGTTTGGGATCGCCGGTTTGACTCGGAAAGAGCCGGGACACCGTGGAAAGACCAGGCAAGGCCTCGGAGTACCACGAGGGGCCTCAGAGTACCTCGAGAGTGCCTCGGGGCAGCGCGGGAGCGCTCGGGGAGGCTTTGGAGCACCACGAGGGGGCTCGGAAGGCCTCGGAAGGATCCGAAAGGGGCCGGGAATGCCTCGGAAGGACTTAAAGGGGAAGCCAGAAGGCCTAGGGAGGAAGAGAGAAGTGGGAGGTGTGTGAAAATGAGGAGGGGGAGCCCTCTATTTATAGTGCCAGATTAGGTGCAAAGAGGTCCGTACGGACCTCCCTGGTAATCCAGTTTTTTGGTTTTCCTCGATTTGAGGAATATGTGATGATGGTGAATATTACGTAATTATGGTGTTCCACATGCAATAAGGTCCGTACGGACCATCTTGCATGCAAAGAATCCGTACGGACCAACTAAGCATGAGGGTAATCATTTTCTCCGGGATTTGAGGGAATATTGTGGACTTTAAGAAGATTCGGTAATTATTAAAGCAAAGAGGTCCGTACGGACCATTATTGCTTTTCCAATTTCTGAAAATTCCCGAAAGGTCCTTTTGTCCCTTTTTATCCCGAGAAAGGCTCCTCCCTTGGTTTGGTTGGGGGTTTAGAGAGGGTTTTGAGTGAGAGGGGTCGTCGAGGCTGCGTTGATGAGTCTGCGGTGCTTCCGTGTGTTTGAAAGGGTGTGATCCAGATTGGGGTACTTACGAAGCCCCTCGACGACGTCACTTATGAAAGAAGTGGGGTCGCCGATAAGATAAGGGTCCTAATCTGGATCGCGTCTTTGGGAGATAAAGTGGCCAGGGAGGTCGGTGTGAGGACGTGGTGGTGTCCTATTGTGTGTGACCGTTTAGGTCGGTAAGAGGCCGGACCCTCTCGATAGGATTCCTACGTATCCACGGGCGGGAATCAAGCACAGTCGTAGTTCGGGTGTGGGGTGAGTGTTTTGTGAATGCGGGCGTGGTGGTGCCACTGAAGTGTCGTGTGACCGCCGAGGTCGGTGGTAAGGACGTGGTGGTGTCTGGGTGACCGCATGGGTCGATGGCTGGACCCCGTGATAGGATTCCTACGTATCCCGGCGGGAATCAAGCACAGTCGTAGTTCGAGAGGTCATGAATGCGTGAGTGCGGGCGTGGTGGTGCCCTGAAGTGTTGTGTGACCGCCGAGGTCGGTGGTAGAACGTGGTGGTGTCTGAAATGTGGTGACCGCCGAGGTCAATTGTGAGGATGTGGTGGTGTCTGGGATGGAAATTTTACGATTTTCCGAATCGGGTGGTTTAAGGCCTTAGGGTAGGAGATAGTTGTGAGGACTTGAATCGTCTTCGGTGCGGTTGCGCCATGTTTGAGGACTTTGAATCGTCTTACGGCGAGTTTGATGTCATGCGTGAGGACTTTGAATCGTCTTCTTGATTGGTGCCACGGGAGGACTTTGAATCGTCTTCGCGGCGGTGGTGCCACGCTGGAGGACTTTGAATCGTCTTCTGGCGGCGATTGGTGCCACGCTGGAGGACTTTGAATCGTCTTCTGGCGGCGGTTGGTGTTATGCGCGAGGACTTTGAATCGTCTTCTAGCCGCAATTGGTGCCACGCTGGAGGACTTTGAATCGTCTTCTGGCGGCGGTTGGTGCCACGCTGGAGGACTTTGAATCGTCTTCTGGCGGCGGTTGTGGAGGCATGGCTGCCTTATGCTTTGATTGCGAGAGGCGTAGATGCCTTTGTGTTTTTGCATGTTGAGTAGAAGGTTGGACTTACGATGACTGCCGGTGCTTGCGTTGCCGTTGAAGTGGGCAAGGATGACGGCCGGTGATTGCTTCACCATTTGGCATTTTGGAGGCGCTTCGTGCCTTGGGACTTGTACTCGGAGGTGTTGGCTCCTTCTTGTGCTTGTTTTGCCGTTGAGTGGGCAAAGATGATGGTCGGTGCTGGGGATATGCAGTCTTGTATGACTTCCCTTTGACTTGTTGGGGGAGAAGCTCGGGCTTACTTTGATGGCCGGTGCTTGCGTTGCCGCTGAAGTGGGCTAGGTTCGGGCTTACACTGACTGCCGGTGCTTGAATTGCTGGGGATGCATGACCTTGTAGGGGCCCTTTCTGCTGAGAAGATGACTTCGGACCTCTTTTGAGGGCCAGTGGTTGAGTTGCCGTTGAGCGTTTTGGAGGCGTCTTGTGCCTTGATATTCGTGCTGGGAGGTGTTGGCTCCTTCTTGAATTGCCGTCGGGCGTTTTGGAGGCGTCTCGTGCCTTGATATTCGTACTGGGAGGTGTTGGCTCCTTCTTGAATTGCCGTTGAGTGGGCGAGGACCGGTCTTACACTGACGGCCGGGGATTGAATTGCCGTTGGAGTGGGCGAGGATCGGAGCTTACGGCGGCTGCCCGGTGGTTGAATTGCCGTTGAGTGGCGAGACCGGTCTTACGCCGACGGCCGGTGGTTGAATTGCCGTTGGAGTGGCGAGACCGGTCTTACGCCGACGGCGAGATTGAATTGCCGTTGGAGTGGGCGAGATCGGGCTTACGCGACCGGGGATTGAATTGCCGTTGAAGTGGCGAGACCGGTCTTACGTTGTGGCGGGGATTGAATTGCCGTTGAAGTGGGCGAAGACCGGTCTTTCGTTAATGGCCGGATTGAATTGCCGTTGGAGTGGGCGAGATCGGAGCTTACGGCGCCGGTGCTTGAATTGCCGTTGGAGTGGGCGAGGACCGGTCTTACGACGGCCGGTGGTTGAATTTGAAGGGTTAGGGACCATTACGCACTTAGATTTCTTGGAAAAGGCCTTAGGACGGCCGGGGGCAAAGATTATAAGGGCGGGGAAAGTAATTTGGCCACCCCTTGCAAAGAGGTCCGTACGGACCAACTTTGGCTACAAAGAGCTCCGTACGGACCAATGTTGAAATTTACGGTTCCCAGGTTTTGGACCGGGTTTAAAGCAAGGCATCCCCTTCATTTCCCATTTCCGGTTCGTGAACCGGGCGAGAGAGAGAGAAAATCCTCCATTGTTAACCAAAATTAACAATTTTTACTTGAATTGCTTGCCATGGCTGAAGGATCTCGAAGGAGTCGTCGTCAACGCAGTCAAGAGGTGGTCGAGCAACGGATGGAGCTTCAAAGAAATTGGATCTCGTTCGTTCCATCTTCGAAAAACCCGGATGTCTTGTATCCGAATCCGGAGGTGCACAATCGTCGTTCTAGGAACGTCGGGGAGGTAAGAAATCCGTTCCGTTTTGATTCCCTGCTCGAATTTTTGAATGCTAGAACTAGGTTTTAGTTTTTCGCATTTTTGAATTTTTGTTATTTTTTTATGCCTTTTTGTGAAATTCTTGATGAATTTGTTGAAAATGGACATGTAAAAATTGTGGGTATGTGTATTTTGTGCAGAAATATGTAGATTAACTTTTATTTGTGAAAATAAAGTGCTTCTCTAATGAAATGCATGCTTTGGTGTTTTGTACCGTATGCTATTTATGTATGTACATTATGAGAAAAGTTTGTCGTGTAGTGACAAATCTTGTGAAAAAATGTGACATGTGCCGTGTTTTGTGACGGGTTTTGTCTGAAAGTGTATGCCGTGTAGGGACGGATTTTTTTTTTTTTTTTTGAAAAATGTGTTATGCCTATGTGTCGTGCCGTGTGTGCCATGTTTTTTTGGGTGACGGACTTTGTGGGGAAAATATGTGCAATATGTGCCGTGTTTTTGTGACGGGTTATATGTGCCTTTGCCGTGTTGGGACGGACTTTTTTTTGAAAATGGGTCGTGTAGGGTTTAATCCCCCCCTTTTTTTTTTTTTGAGAAAATGTGTACAGTGTGTGCCGTGTTTTTGTGACGGACTGCATGGGAAAAATTATATGTATAATGTATGTGAAAATTATGTGCAATGTGTGCCGTGTTTTGTGACGGGTTATTTTCATGGCTTTCCGTGTTGGGACGGACTTTTGTGCCTTTTGTTTTATATTAAGTACTGTGATTGACGTACCTTTCTTTGTGTTTACTGCGGGATGCGGGAGCTTATGGTGAGGAAGGCCAAGAGGATGAAGACTCGGGGATCGCTTGAGGTACATTGTAGAGGGGTAGCCGGGAGGGTTCGTTTTGTTCCCGTGGGCTCGGTATGAGGGGGATGAGTTTGAGGGCTCCAGGAGTGACACTTGCAGCGACGGAAGATCTGCGGGGCTTGACTGCGACGTCATGTACTGCAGGGAGCGGGTCTTACGCGGCATGGTCCGGGTGTGCTTCCCGTGGCTCCGAGGACCCTCCCTTTGGGATGCTTGATTCCGGGATATGGATGTGCTTGATTTCGAGAGGTACCTTGGCGGTGTGGGCGCCGAGGAGTTTATTTTGTATGGAGAGGAGTACGGGGCCTTCGTGAGGAGGAAGGCGAGGACGCCGCAGTGGCGAGGGAGAGAGAGGCCGGCCGCGAGCTCCCAGAGGTTCCGATGCGGGGGCCGGATTTCACGTATGTCCGCGGGGACGGATCGAGGAGGAGGGTAATACATGCCCGTTCTGGCGAGCTCTGCTTGCATACCGAGTGGATCTGACAGATCGGTGAGTGTGCTTACTCTTTTCCATCTTGGCATCCTTTACGTATTTTTCTCTTTTTGTTGTCGAGTGTATTTGTATTCTTTGGCGTTTCCTTGGGTCGCTTGTTGGTGCGGAGTCCAGGGAGAGCCTATGATATCTTGACTCGCCGTTATGTGGCGATGAGGTCGTTTGCGAAAGAAGATGGCGTCGAAGATATCTTGCCGGTCTTCGCGACGCGTGCGGCGTACGAGCCTATGCCTTCGAGGCATTACGCAGGCGTTCCTCCTTCTAGAGCCGAGCCGGAGCCGCAGCGGGGAGGGGCCTTCGAGGCGGCATAGTATGGATGCGGGACATCTTCGGAGCTCGGGCGGCGGCCCTTTTATCAGTTCTTCCCTCCTCGGGATGCGCGGGCGAGGGTCCGTCGAGCCTTCCTTCTTTGATCCTTTCGCCGGATTTGATCCTTCGGATTATTTTGAGTGGCGGCCTCCGCTGGCGGCTCGGTACTGCGATGACGAGGACGTGACGGGCGAGTTCACAGAGGATGCCCGACTTCTCTCTCGGAGGACCTCGGCGAGGATGATGATGATCTTTGAAGAGTCGGATTAGGGTCCATTTGCTTTCCCTCTTTCCATATCTTCTCTTTTTTTGTTTAGCAACGAGACATTTGATATTCTGTAATAAAACACTCATATTTGCACGGCAAACAACATTTTATTTTAAGATGTAATGTCATTTTTGTGATTCCTGGGATTTGTCCTAGAAATGGTTGCTATTATTATTATATTTTTGTGCATGCCACGAGAGCTGAGAGTGCGTTTGTGGGTAGATGTATGTTACGGGAATGGCTTTGGCAGTGTTTGGGCGATTTGGAGCAAGGTCTGCTTGAGGACGGTGGGCGGGTATGCATGTTCTTTGAGGAAAATGGGTTCTTTTTGCAAGGAGGTCCATACGGACATACTTAGCATGCAAAGAGGTCCGTACGGACCAACCTTGCTTTTGGGAAGGACATAAATGCTTTCCGTGCAGTTTCTTCCCTATTTCCCCATTTGACCATTTTTGAGCTTTCTTCCCCATTTTCTCTAGGAACCTCCATTTTTGCCATGGATTCTTCGTACGTCCCTAGAATTTTGCCGAGGCTTTCGCAGGAGAGGCAAGCACACTTCCTTGAGCGGTTGAAAACGTGGATGCGGCGCCGTATGAGGCATCGGAGACGGGCTTTCGAGGTAAGGTTTCGTCTTTGCTCGATTTGGTCTTTTAAGGAGTTGGTTCTGATTGGGATTTGTTGCGAAATGCCGCGAAGTTGCAGGATGTTAGGAGGCATGTGTCTTGTTTCTCCTACAATGAAATGGTGCCCACTTTTGAGGATTTTCGGGCTTTGATGGGGGACCGGAGGTGGAGGCCATCTCGCTTCCTTTGATTGGTGGTCTGCGGTGAGCGTGAAGCTTGCAGGCTTTCTTCGTACTTCGTTGGAAGAAGTGCGAGGCATGATCCTTGATTCGGGTCATATCGACATTTACGAGCTGCTTAGGAGCGGTTCATGGGCGATGATGAGAGTGATGTCTCTTGGAACGCATTTGCCTTGTGCGTGATGGCGACGCTTTCCCGGTCGGCTCCACTTGGCATTTTCGATGGTGCTTTGCTAGATGTGGTTGGGCAGCTGCGAGGCGGAGAGGATATTGTCCCGTTGGTCTTTGGGGAGACTCTTCATGGTATCGACCGATGCGCGGCCCAGGATCGGTTCGTGAGAGGGAAGCCCCGCTTTGCTCACCTTGTGGGCTGCGAGAGAGACTTAAGGCCATGCAGAGGCTCCGGCGTCGTTTAGTCCGTGGTCATTTGCTCGGCGACCTCTTGTGTTGGATATGGATCGATCCGCTTGGGAGAGATGGATGGCACGGCTTGAGTACGCATCGAGATCCGGCCCAGGTGGGTTCCTTGGCTGGAGGATTGAGACTAGGAGGATCTTGCGGGAAGGGTCTGCGTTATCGAGTTCCGGGTTTGTCTTGGTCCTCCTTCTATATTCCGTCGCTTGTTTCCGGCGGTTTGGGATGAAGCGGGAGCCTTTGTTGGGTGCAGGATGACCTTGCTTCTGCGGAGGTAGTTCCTCTTTGTATGGCGGCTTCGGTGCCTTCTTGTATTTTACGAGGGTATGGAAGTATTCCGCTTTCCCTCTGTGGTACTCCTTAGACGTCGGGAGAGTGTCATATTGACGACTCGGTGCAGCTGCTGTATGAGCAGGCGTGTTAGGCGATCCCAAGTGGTTTTGGAAACGGGCGTGTAGCGATTCTGGGACCCGATTGCCGTAGTAGCTATTGCCTTAGGAGTGCCGAAGCACAGTCGACCCTTTGGATGTGACGGGAGACACTCTGTTTGACTACGAGACTAGAGTTGACCAGGCGACGGGGAGAGGTCCTCTTTTGCGGACTCGCGAGGGGAGGAGATCCGAGCCAAGCACGGGCGAATGAAGCCACGAGAGCTCTTGGATTGTTTGACTCTACGGGGAGGACCCCGGATCTCGGACCGAGAGACGCAGAGAGTTGGTTCACGTGGAGCGAAAGAAGACTCGCCGGGGACGAGGGAAGAAAGGAAAGAATGGCGAGGGACAAGCGCGAGATGGCGCGGAATGACCTCCTAGGTATCCATTCATTGCATTTGCAAACACATTATTTGTTAAATGTATTAAAATTTGTCTTTTAGCATGTTGTGAACTTGAGAGTAGACCGTGCTTGAACTCATCAAGAAATGTTGTAACCGTTAGTGATTTGTGATTTACTTTTAAAGCTTTGTTGAGACGCAAGATCTCTTGTTTGCCTTTGTTTCTTTTGTGCACCTTGTCGGCGTCCATCTTTGAACCTTTACATTGCATTTGCGGGTGACGATGCAGGCCATGACGGCAATCCCTTTTGCTTAGGCTTTGTGCTTGGGCGAGAGGTCGAATGCTCCCTTGACAAGTCGTTTTGACGGTCTTTTTCGCGGCTTCCTTGCCTCTTTGTTGGCGTCGGGCTCTTGACCTCTTTTCGCGGCTTACGCTTGAGCTTCTTTTTTATTTTTATTTTTTGTGAGCCCTTGCTCGAGCTCTCTTTTTTTTTTTGAAGTGCGTGAGGGCGAAGACAAGCCTGGCTTGGAAGCGAGACATGAGTCAGTCGTTTGATGCTGAGTGACCCTCGGATGTCCTTTGATGTTGCCGCCGTCGTTTGACTTGGTCAAGGTGATTGTTGGGGCGTGTTCTTGAAAAGTGCGTAGCTTGATGGAGGTCTTGATTGACATTCACACTTTTGACTTTTTTGTGTATTTTTAGACCGGATCAATTAAGGTTGCCTACGTTCCCCAGGACTAGAGGGCTCAGTGCTGCGTAGTTCGACACTACATGGAGTGCCAAGAGATGCACGGTTGTTCTTCTTCCGGCGAAGTATCTGCGAAGTTTGCTTCCGTTGACTGGATTCATGAAGGGATTGCCGTCTAGGTACGTTAGCTTCATGGCGCCTCGGAGAAGATCTTTTGAACCACAAAAGGGCCGATCCATGTTGGTTCCCATTTTCCCGGTGGGTTGGTTCGAGTGGGAGGCTTTTCTTTGAGTACAAGGTCGCCTTCCACGATGTCTCGGGATTTGACTTTCTTGTCGAAAGCTCTAGCCATCACTGCTTTGATAGGCTCGGACGTGTTCCATGGCCTTTAGTCGTCGCTCGTCTAGCAGCCAATTCGTCATGTCGGCTTCGGAGCCATTCGACTTCGTTGATGTCATTTTCCGGCGGCACTCGGAGTGAGGGAATTTCTAGCTCGATGGGAAGGGCTGCTTCCATCCGTATGTCGGGGCAAATGGGGTTTCTCCGTGGCTGTTCGGACGGATGTGCGGTAGCCCCACGGTGCAAGGTGCGGCTTCTCGGGCCAATCTCGTCCTCGGGTGGTCATTTTCGGATGATCCGTTCGAGGTTTTGTTTCTTGCTTCCACGGCGCCGTTTGTTTGTGGTCGGTAGGGAGAAGATTTGTGGCGTGTGATCTTGAATTCGGCAGTCTTTCGAATTCCCTTCGAAGTGTGAACCGTTGTCGATATGACCTCATTTGGGATGCCGTATCGGCGAGATGATGTTTTCTTTGAGGAAATGCGCGACCTTCTTGGAGGTGAGTACCTTGTAGGACTTGGCTTCGACCCATTTGGTGAAGTAGTCGATGGCTACTAAGATGAACTTCGTGACCGTTGCTTTGGCGGAGCGATTTTCTCGATGACGTCAATTCCCAAGTGGCAAATGGCCAAGGTGTAGTCATGCGGTAGAGATCGTGGGGGCGGATGATTGAGGTTGGAGAACCGTTGGCACTTGTCGCAACTTCGGACAAAGTGGATACACTGCCTCCATGGAGATCCGGTAGTAGCCCATCCCGAGAATGATTTGCATCGGGGCTCTGGCGTTCATGTGGGGACCGCAAGCCCCATTGTGGACTTCGTTCATGAACTTGCTTGCTTCTTCTTGGGCGATGCGGCGTAGGAGTGGCCCGTATGGTAGCGTTTCTTGTATAGCATGTCCCCGAGGATGACGAAGTGAGAGGCAAGGCGTTTTAGGGCCATGATGCTCTTGGTTTTGACCCCTTCTGTGTGTGGGTCTTCCTTGTTCATGAAGGTGGTTCCCCCATTCTTGAGGTATTGGAAGATCTGGTTTGTGCTGGAAATGGCATCGGACTTGCGTCTCTTTGGCTCTTCAGCAATCTTGCAAATCGTTGTGATTAAAACCTTCTCGGCAACTTGGGCCCGGTTTTTCTCTCGTTTGACAACATGCTTAAATGTTTGCTTGATGCATTTATTTAATTAATGTGTTTGCCTTTTGTATAGATGAATTGTTATTAACTTGTTTTGATTAGTTAATATCATCATTTGTTAAAGATGCAATGAAATGATTTTTAGGAAGGTCGGACCTTTTATTGAAAGCGTGAAGGCGTACATTGTTGATCAAAGATTCACAATCGTCGGGCGTAAAGCCGTCAAAAGACTCAAGATGTGAATAGAGAGGCAACAAGACTCGAAGCTAGATTATAGGCGACGAGGGATTGGACCAGGCTTCATTACTCTCGGATGGCTGTAGCTCTAGAGGGAGTGGTGCTGGTTCGGGTGGCCAATCTTCCCTTGGCATGAGTCCCGGAAAGTAGCTTGCATGCGGTTCGATTTCAAACCAGATCGCAGAGGTTTTAGGCCACTTCCCGATGATGTCCCTCCATTAGTGTTGCCACACGAGTCCTTGGGGGTTTTTGATGATAGAAGTCACCGAGGCTACTTCTAGGAGGGCGAAGCATTCGGCGATTCGGAGTTGATTCTTGCGTGTTGATCACTTTCATAGAATGCGCCTCTTTATCTAGGATCTTTTCTTGGACGACGTTTACAATGTCTAATTCGAGCGGACATGCTATATCTCCTTCCCTGATTAAGCCTTGGAGGAGGTTGCGCCATTGTTCGTCCAGGTCGGACACCGGAATGTTGAATTGAACTAAGCTGTGATGGCTGTCCCCATAAGATCCGAGAGTGTCGGCTAGAGGGTTGTCTTGTACCGGGGATCGGTGATGAGCCGGTTGCAAGAGGGTTTTCGGCGAAGTAAGTGGTCTACTCCTCGATCAATCTCCATTAGGGCACCCATCTCTTGATCCTCTCTCGAAGCATTCTTCACGATCGCATATATCGAGTTGTCATCCCGACCCATGAGTTCTTCAATTTCCGGCTGTCGCGGCTTAGAGCGTGGATGTAAGGATCCACTTCGTAGCGGGACAGGGTAGGAGAATCATCTCGGAGAAGAGTATTCGGTCATGTCGGGACCTTCTTACGGGTCATAGCTTGCTGGCCAAGCACTTGCCATTGCACTGCTTCCACGGATCACTTCGATCGCTCCATTGGCATTGATGAATTTCACGCATTGGTGAAGAGTAGATGATCTTGCTTTCATCGATGTATCCAAGGTCGTCCCAACAAAGCGAGAAGGTTGGTTTGATTTCTACGACTTGGAACTCTACCGACTCCGGTTGTACGTCGAATTGGATCCTCAAATTGATGACTCCTACGATTGGTCGTGCGGTGGAATCGTAGGCTCGGATTACCCGAGGTGAAGGCCTTATCGAGAACGGTCGATGCGGAGTCGTTTCGGTGTGCTCAAAGCGATGATGTTGGCTGCGGAGCCGTTATCAATCAAGACGTTCGGGAGGAAGAACATCTCTATTTTTATGAGGATGAGGAGGGCTTCGTTGTGCCGATTCTCACATATTGGCAAGTCATCGTCTCGTGAAGGCTAAATCGCTTCCCGTGCTACCGTTTGACTCAGCCTCTTACATTGAACGTTCGATCCATCCATTTGTATGCCTCTAGTTTGGGGCAAAGATCGTAGAGGAGACAGATTGCCTTAGGCGTTCTTGTCGGAATTCCCGGTCACGAGATCTCTTGACTGCGGTTTCACGCTCCCGGTCGTAGCGGGACTGACAGCGGCGGTCTCGGGAAATTGCGGAGTCCGCACTCGCTTGGAGTTTCGTCAAAGGCTATTGAAGTTTACCCCGTCGTTAGGGGAATGGATTTCCGATGGTATTGGGACCACGAGGGCGTTCCAATTTTCCCTCCCAATGAGCCCCTGGACCACTGCTTGAGCATGAAGCAATTGTTGGTGGTGTGGCCGGGGTAGTTGTGGAAGGCGCGGTGCTTGCTTTCATATCCATGTTGGGTTGGGAGTCTTCGGTTGGAAATTCTCGAGTGGTTTGAGAAGATTTCGTTTCACCAAAGCTTTCAAATACTTGACCCAAGGGCATTTCAGTGTTATCTAAATGCCGGAAGCAAAGGGAAGCGAGGGGATTGTTATTCTTGGGGCCGCTTGATCGCGGTTTACTTGAGCTCCGTTACGAATGTAGTGCCTTTGTTCGCTTCCTTTCCTTTGGTCGGGCGGGGTTGAAGTTGCAGGTTTGTTCGATAGCGGTAAGATGCGGCGGGGGTTCTTTGTTGCCTTTTGAAGACTCAGAGTCTTTTCAAACTTTGTCCGGCGTTGACCATGGCACGGAGATCAGGATAGAAATGGTGGGCGATTAAGGTCCTCAAAGATGGCTTGAGGCGGAATGGAAGATATCCATCTGCTCTTCTTTGGAAAGTGGATCCATTATCTCGCTTAGCTTCAGTTCCATCTTTTGTAGAACTCGCCCACCGGTTCGTCATCCTTTTGTTCGGTGGCTTGCGTGTCACGGCGGTTTGTCTCCCATTCAAGGTTGGCGCGGTACTTCTCCGGGGAAGATTTCACCGATACGATCCCATGTGGAGCGGTTTTACGCCTTCACATTGAGGAACCACCTTAGTGCCGTGGATTTGAGGGAATGCCGAAAGTGATCTCGCCATACGTTGAGGGGTTTCCCCTTTGGCTCTCATACCCAGGACGTAGGTGTCTATGTGGGTTTTGGGCATTCGTCCCGTCAAACTTTTCCATTTCCGCATCCCGAACTTTGGAGGGAGAGGGACCACTTTGTTCGGATCGCAGGGCGTGAGGGAGTCCTTCCGAGAACTAGCTAGCTTGCCTTGCATGTCTTTCATTTGTTCAATCACCGAGCCATGTGGGGATCGAGGTATGCGAGGTGGGTTACCGCTGTCGGGACGGAAACCGAAGATGGAGGTGGATTGGGCGATGGAATTGCCATTCGGGGAGTCTTGGGGAGGTAGTTGAGTGTATACCAACCCATACCCCGAGGTGTTGAAGTTGAGGCGTGATTGCCAGGTCCGCTAAGGGTTGTGTTTGGGAACCGGGGGAAACGATCGTTAGCCCCATTAGCGCGACTAGCAGTGGCAAGCTTGAGATGTCGGGATATCCGCCGGGATGCCTGTCCCCGGTAAGCATGGGGACTTTTGATTGTGGTTGCGAGGCTCTTATAGAGGCAAAGGATTGAATCCCGGGGATACCGAGATGCATTGGGATCTCGACAGAGCAGCACGTATGTGCCTTTGTTGGTACCGAGCTTGATGTGCAGAAGCCGGAAACCGACCGTGCCGAGGCGGGCATGTCTGAGCCGCTGACCGACGCCCTTTGAGGGGAGCTTTGGCGAGAGCCGCTGCGTTGCTGGGATCTCGTAGCTTGGCGGAGGCGGGACTCGCTGATAGCCTTGAGAAACCGGGGAGCCGGTATGTTCGTCCTCTATGAGAACAAAGGTTCCATCGGGTTGGGAAGCTCGCGACTGTTCCTCGAAGACGCAGGTGTCTACGATCCAGGCTTGCTTTGTTCCTCTTGCAGCGCTTCTTGATGGTTTCGAAGGCTCGCGGCACCTCCTCCATATATGCGGGAGGTTCCTTGAGTGGCGGGGTTCCGTTTCCCTCCTTGTTATCTCGTTGATCCCGTCATGGGGAGTATCGGACGGTGCGGACCGTTGAACCGGAAGGGCTATCGGACCTTGTGACCTCGATGCGAAAAGGCGGCTTCCAGTATTCTCAACCACTCTCGGTTATTTGGAGGGGTGATGGGCAAGGTTTAGACACGGAATGGCCTAACGGGATAAAAAAGGGGGGAAAGCTCAGGTGGCATGGGGTTTCCGTTTCTTTTTTTTTTTTGTTTTAATTTACTTAAAACATGTTTTCTCGTAATCCTAGGTAGGTTGGAAAAGATTGCTCTTCTTTTCGCAACTATGCTAGATCCCGGGTCGCCGGAGACCATACGCGCGGCTATAAGCCCCTCGTTTTGCACCCGTATTTCGACATCCCGGGCGGATGCCAGGCGACGGTCCTATAGTGCAAGCGATTTCCACCGGCCTAAAAGAAAAATCGAACCTAAGGACCGAGCCTGTCATATTCGTTTTGATGCGTTAGCCATGTGAATAGTGAACCGAGCCGGCCACTAAGTCAAGATCAGGTCAAGAGTTCGGCATGACCTCTCTTTGCTTGCTTGCTTGCGCAAGGGATCTCGTGACGTTAGGCGTTGGCTGGGTCATATTGTCATGGCCGACGTATCAAAGGCGTGATGACATGGTGTCATGTGAGCATGGATGTATATCCGGGACGGAACATCGTGCGGGTGTAGCCGGAAATCAAGATCGAGGTCAAGATTTTAGCATGACCTTTCATCGCTTTGCTTGCGCAAGGGATCTTGAGTCTCCGAGCCTTGACTGAAAAAATGGCCGGCATGGTATATGTATCCAGCCGTATGACACGGATCGGGTAAAACCAACCGAGTGCGGACAGAGTGTGACTCAAGACTCAAACGTGCGGTTGACGCTTGGCTAGGATGGGATGTTTGGAATGATCCCGTGCGCGTCCAAGAGGCCTAGGAAGACCAAACGGATCGCAACCGAGACCACTCCGGTTGAGGGTTGTAGTGTGCAGCAGTATCCGAGGCAAAGAAGCGGCACAGTAGCGTGCGGTGTAACCGAGGCAAAATAGCCACAGTCAGAGCGGTGTAACCGAGGCAAAGAATAAGTGCGCGTAGTGTGCGGTCTCTAAAATTCTTTTTCTGAGTAAAACAGAAGCTTTTGAAGAATTTTAAATGTATGCACAGATGTATGTTGATGCATTTTTTTTTGTATTTTTATTTTTTTTGTAAAATAAAAATGAAGCACGTGCACACACACACAATAGTTAAAGAAAGGGGTAAAATGAAAGTTTGACCCTCATCATCATTTTAAAAATCTTTTGTTTTGTTTAAAAACATTTTAAAACAAAAATCTCCCCAGCAGAGTCGCCAACTGAAATTACCCGGATCCGAATAGGCTTCGCAGCCCCGGCATCTGGCATCTTTCGCGTTGGCGGCGGTGTCTCGCCGTTTTGCTTTCGCATTTTGTAGAGTCGCCACGCCGTTTTTATTAAGCCCAAAACATTGAAAAAGGGCATCAGTTTAAAGATAATTTTAAACTGTTTTTGTGTGATGAGATTTTGAGTTCGGAGGTCAGATGACTCCTCGGGAAGAGAATATTAGAATATTAGAGCTCACCCGAGTCGCCTCGTAAAACGAGTCTTTCGGATACCCCTAATATCCTTTAAATGTTGTGTGTGTGTGTGTGTGTGTGTGTGTGTGCTTTTTTAAAAATGCATGCTGTATCGGATGTCTACATTGTATGCTATGTATTGAAATGTATTGAAATAGTAATGGAAGGAAGCCTTACCAATGTTGGTTCGTGTCTGTCTTCCGCTGAGGAATAGTGTTTGAGGTCGGAGTAGCGTTCCGGTGCGGATCGGGATTGCTTCGGGAGGGACCGGTTGTACGCGGACGGAGTTTCGCGTGAGTTGAGGTTGCGTGGCTGCGTTCGGGCAGGTTCGGCGTGCGTAGGGATCGTCGGGATCACTCGGGCGAGAGGTTCGGCGTGCGTTGTGGTGGCGAGAGTCACTCGGGCAGAGTTTCGGCGTGGTTTGGGATCGCCGGTTTGACTCGGAAAGAGCCGGACACCGTGGAAAGACTGTGCAAGGCCTCGGAGTACCACGAGGGGCCTCGAGTACCTCGAGAGTGCCTCGGGGCAGCGCGGGAGCATCGCGGGAGCGCTCGGGAGGCTTCGGAGCACCACGAGGGGGCTCGGAAGGCCTCGGAAGGATCCGAAAGGGGCCGGGAATGCCTCGGAAGGACTTAGAGGGGAAGCCAGAAGGCCTAGGGAGGAAGAGAGAAGTGGGAGGTGTGTGAAAATGAGGAGGGGGAGCCCTCTATTTATAGTGCCAGATTAGGTGCGAAAGAGGTCCGTCACGGACCTCCCCGGTAATCCAGCTTTTGGTTTTCCTCGATTTGAGGGAATATGTGATGATGGAATATTGTAATTATGGTGTTCCCCTATGCAATAAGGTCCGTACGGACCATCTTGCATGCAAAGAGGTCCGTACGGACCAACTAAGCATGAGGGTAATCATTTTCCCCGGGATTTGAGGGAATATTGTGGACTTTAAGAAGATTCAGTAATTATTAAAGCAAAGAGGTCCGTACGGACCATTATTGCTTTTCCAATTTCCTGAAAATTCCCGAAAGGTCCTTTTGTCCCTTTTTATTCCAGAAAGGCTCCTCCCTTGGTTTGGTTGGGGGTTTAGAGAGGGTTTTGAGTGAGAGGGGTCGTCGAGACTGCGTTGATGAGTCTGCGGTGCTTCCCGTGTGTTTGAAAGGGTGTGATCCAGATTGGGGTACTTACAGATACCCAAGGCTTTAACCCATCTTTAGCATTCATCGTTGTTTTTTAATAGCTCGGCGGCGGCCTTCTCCCTTGCCTGTGCCTCTTCCTCCTACCCAAGCCGATCTGCCTGGTGGTCATTGTTCATTTGCTCCATTCTTCTAGTACGATCTTGATCAATACCAGACAGCTGCTCGACCTGCCCCTCAGCCTTGGCTTTCTCTTGATGAGTCAGCACCACCTCCTCTACCAGAGCCGCCTTGGTTGGAGATAAAGCATCAACCTGGGCCTGCAATGGAGCGAGCTGCTCCTTTGCCACCTTCATCCCGCTTCTTCTCTGTATTGAAATGGGCCGCCTGAAGAGCTCGACACTGGGAGTCAGACTCCACTAGCTTCTCCCTAAGCTCAACAGCCTCCCTAGCCTTGCGGGGGTATTTGGTAGAGGCTATCTGCTCCTTCTCGATAGCATCCCTCCAACTGTATTTTGCCTGCTCAGTAAGAGCTAGAGACTGCACAACAAAAGAGGACGATCAACATAATAGCAATCAAAACTATGACGACCCAACAGAAAGACATGGAAAGTACAAAGATTAACTCAGAAGTGAGCAAGCAATACCGGTCATTATACTCTTCTGGAGTGAGCCCCTCCTCAGTAAACTGGGAAACATGTTCCTATCCGCTGCCCTTCTCATGATGATTTACCCCAATCCCAGCTCAGGATATTGGCGGCTTAAGCTATTGATGCTCGTGAGAGGAGAAACGTCACTCAACCTCTCCACTATTGCCTGCACTTCTTCGGTGCTTCGGGTAGAGGGAGCTTGGGGAGGAGGGTAGCTTGAAGTAGATCCCACTGCTCTGGAGGTGACAACTTGCTCAAGTCTCAGGTCGGTACGGGACCTCTTCCTAAGTCGGCTAAGAGGTGGGTCGACCTCAATCTCCTTTAGCTCGTCGACATAGAGCTCCAAGTCCACAATATTATGGAGGTCTGCCCTAGCTGATTCATGCCTAGGCTCGGATCCCGATGCATTCTCGATCGATTGGTCGACCTCCCTCTCTTCTCCATGTACCTCCATATGAGGTTGATGCTCGATAGGCTTCACTGGCCCAGTTTTATCCACAGGTATCAGCCCCACACCTGCTTTGGGGAGCAAAGCGTTTCTATCATCTGCCTCCTTCTCTTGGCTAGCCCGTGCATTGGCAATCCCGTGGGCTTTCTTATTCCTCCTCCTATCTCCGAGGTCGACTATGCGGTTCATGTTGGCTTCTTGTTCGGCTGTTAGAACTGCACGATCAAAGAGAAAACATTTAGCGAAGCAGATTACGAGCAATCTGGCAGAGAAATTACAGAAATATCAAAGCAAGGTAGACACTTAATCGCCATAGTGGAATAGGCCCTTACATTGGCCTGATTTCTTCTTGCAGAAATGGCACTGTGACTCGAATCTCTCTCTCTCTCTCTCTCTCTCTCTCTCTCGTGAATCACCCAATACGAGTATCTAAGGCTTCTAATGATTGGCATTAAAGGTCTACCTCCCCATCTCCTCCTAGCATCATGCCAGCTTGAATAAAGAAGTCCTTGTCCGACCCAAATGTCGCCCAACTTATAGTGCTCCTCCGAGCCACTAATGTTAACCTACGAGTATGCTCCCCGCTCCACTCTAGGACCCAGTAATCCTCTTTCAGCATAAGCGGCGTGTCCGCCTTGGGCAAAGGGAGTTCCCATCCCTTCTTACTCTCCACCAGAATCATGTGGCTATTCCACCCAGATACTTTATCAGACAGATTGATAAACAGTTTGGGGGCTTTGGCTTTGGTCGGGGTACTTGTTCTGAAGGTCTTATCGTTCATCACTACCTTGAAAAACTTCCTAAACACAAACATACAAGGCTCGTACCCCACAAACCTGCAAACCATAGCAAAGCAGACTAGAACCCTCACCGTATTAGCCCCAAGCTGCATTGGAACAATGGCCAAATACTCCAAGAACTCACAGATGAAGGGATCTAGAGGTAGGCGTAGGCCGGCCTAAAACTGGCCGTAGTAGAAGGCCACATTGATTTTGATCAAGCCCCAGTGCATCTAAGATTGGGCCTTTCTCCGCCTTTCAGTATAATGGGTTAGGTGGAAGTCGTATCAGGGGACCTCAAAGAAGTCGTGAATGATCTTGATACGGGATTCATCATTTTTCCTCCCGATGGCTGGCCTGGGGGCTACATACCCCCTCTCATTGCGGCTTGGAATGACTGTTGAGCAAAAATTGTCCACAATGTTGCCTGAGTAGGAGCTCTACGAGGTGGAAGCCGTTGCTTGTTGAGTTGCCATATCTACAGAAGACAAAGAAACAGGGGAATCAGATCTAGTTGAATCATGTTCCGAGCTATCTAAGGACGACCTAGATTCCCATGGGAAAATTAACCTCTCTCTAGAGAAGGGGGGTTTATTGGACTTAATGTAAAAGATTATGAGTTGGTCAATCAACTTGTTGAAGAAACAAAAATGAATAATTTGTGGATCATCCGCTTCCAAATCCCCCATACTCTCACTAGATGGAAACCCTACCTCACCATAAAACAAGCTCCACCTATCTAGAATGGTAATACACTTCTCTCTGGTCAATTCCCTCCATGTACCCTCTAACCTCTTGTAAATCCTAAGATTTATGCAATTATACCCATGCCTAACACCTAGCTCGAAGCCAAAGGTTCTGGTTATGACAAAATAAAAGGAAAAGCTTAAAAATAAACCTAAAGGAGAGAAATTGAAGGGTACCTTGTTAAATTGGAGAGAAACGGAGCACAACGATGGAACGGAAAGACGGATTGCACCAGAAAATCGAATTCCTTGGTGTTTGTTCTTGCGAAGTATTTGAATGCTTGGAGTTGGTAAAGATTGTAAAGGAAATAAATTCTTCCTTTTATACGCCTCTTTTTTCTTACTTGAATTGGAAGGGGCAGGGGACATAACCGTTCCTATGTCAGAATAAATGTTCCACAACGGTTCCCAAGGCAGTTGTCCTATCGCCAGAACTACCCCATTATGACGAGAATTACGGTGCATTAAACAGCGCATCCAACCTCCAGAAGTCAATCGTCAAGGGCGACCCACATCTACCCAGTCGACCTTATACCAGCGGGCAACGTAAGTCATCACAAATTTTCTCATAACTTTCAGGTCGACAAAGTCAACTCAGAAAGTTGGGATCCACTTAACGGAATAAAAAGAACGGGCCAGGCCCAACATGTGAAGCCCAACATTTCAAGCATCACAAAAACACAGTTATTAAATGGGCTAATCCAATTGCTGCAACTCCAACGGCCCAACAACAAAGATCAGTCGATCAAGCTCATTGTCCGACCATCTTTGATCCTGACCTAGCTTCATTCGACATACGATCATCTACTTGTGCAATTCATGCCAAGCTAAGGCACGAAGTCAGGTCGAGCTCGAATACTCAGGCGACCTCGACCTACAAACACGTGCGCCTATCCACGACTCAATCTATAATTGTCTAATACAATCACGGAGACCGTTATGCCTACATTATCTAAACAATTTAAGGGATTCCTATCAATTCTAAGGCACCACTATATATAACATACTAAATCCAACGTAACAAAGGTAATGTCTTTTTGGATATTTTTAGATTACGTTATTTTCATACAGTTAATATTATCATATAACTCGATATCTCATCATCACACCGGAGGATATTAACCGAATACCAACCAGATAAGTTGTTTATTTGTGGTTTCAGATTTTAATAGATGGAGATCAACCTATTGATGTAATAAAACTGATCTGGATCATTTCCTTTATCATCAAATTCCAATATGAATCTCCGAAAATTTTGGGAGGAAGTATATTTATTTGTATTTATTTTCATCCCTTTCATTATTTTGAAGTGAAAATATAAAATACAAATATGCCTCAATACATTACTACACCACTTCTTTTTTAAAATAACAAATATCCATTGGAATATAATAATAATAATAATAATAATAATAATAATAATAATAATAATAATAATAATAATTATTATTATTATTATTATTATTATTATTATTATTATTATTATTATTATTATTATTATTATTATTATTATTATTATTTGTAGTGAAGATTATGATATTATAAATATATCTTAATTTGTAAAGAGCCAAATTTTGCTGATAGCGACTAGATATTCATTTGGAAAGGAAAGGTTTTGACAATTTTATTATGTGATGTGACCTAAGCCCATTGAATTTGCCTTCTAATACGATACCTTGGTATAATTGAAGTTCGTCCACCAAATTAAATGTCATATTTTTAAATAAAAAAATATTTTTTGATAATTTTATTAGGCATTATTGGCAAAGAGGAAGCAATAAATTGGAGTTTGTATGCTTCCTCCGGTTTAAAATAGATGTCATTTTGGAGGCTAAATTTCGGTTCAAAATACTTGTCGTCTCGTCTCGAGATTTAAAACATTTAAATTCCAATCTTACCCAGACTTGTTCCATTGCAATAATTGTAGTTTTTTGAGTGAAATAATGCATGATGAATGAGAGAGAAATAATTGGTAAGGTTATTTTTGATACGTACTCCCTCAATCTTACTTCAAATTGAATTTTTTGTCAATTTCATTTGTTCTATTTCAAATCGAACTATTAAAAATTACAAATATTTTGTACTTTATAAAATTGTAGTTATAATTGCATTTTTAAAATATACTTCCTCCGTCCCGTTGATAACTTCACTTTTTGCCATTTTGGGCGTCCCATTGAAAGCTTCACCTTTCCTTTTTTGGCAAATGAATCTTTACTATTCCCTCCACTCATTCTCTCTCCTACATTATTTTAATACTCACAACACCATTATAATTTACTATTCCCTCCACTCATTCTCTCTCCTATTTTCAAATTACACTCACAACATTTTTTCTTCCCACCCACTTTCTTAATTTGCGTGCCGGAGCCAAAAGGGTGAAGTAATCAGCGGGACGGAGGGAGTATGAATTTTTTTCAAAATAATACTCCCTCCGTTCCGGCCGATTTAGGATTTTTTGAAATGGCACGGAGATTAAGGAAAAGGTAAATGTTGTGAGTGTAATTTAAAAATAGGAGAGAGAATGAGTGGAGGGAATAGTAAATTATAATGGTGTTGTGAGTATTAAAATAATGTAGGAGAGAGAATGAGTGGAGAGAATAGTGATTTAAGGTTTCCATTTTACCTAAATCGGGTGGAACGCCCAAAATGACAAAAAGTCCTAAGTCGATCGGGACGGAGGGAGTATATATTTTGAATGGGAGTATAGTAAGAAATAAATAATTAAGTTAATGATTTTTTGAAAAATGTTAAAAAGATAAATTACAAGAGATAAAGTGATAGAATTAAAATCCATCCCATCAAATTGATGAGAGGAATTCCATCTCAAAATTCCAAAACACGGAAAGAAATATTCCATCCGCCCACAAGGTAGACTTTTAGTCAAAGTTCTTCAGTAGATAAATAAGAGTCTCATTTCATAAATAAATACTCCCTCCATTTTCGTAATTTATTTCTATTTTGATCCGTCCCACGTAAATGTAAATTATTCAAAATGGAAATAAATTTATTATTTTATATTCACCCTATCCCACCCACTTATTCTCTCTCTTCATTTTTTATCATACAATTTATTCAACCAACCTACTATTAACTCCACTCATTCTCTCTCTTCATTTTCTACCACACATTTTCATTATCTTAATAGTATTTCTTAGTTATTGTGCCCAAGAAAATGATTTACATTCACATGGGACGGAGGGAGTAATAATTTTTGAACAATGTTTCAAAAATTTATAATCTTGTAATGTAAATATATTTAAAAAAATTCATTATTTTCTTATAATGTTAATATATTTACAAAAAAAAAATCAATTAAAAAGAGGTTTTATCATAAATATTTTAACTTTTACATTCTTTCTCCTCTAATCTTCTACCCACTTGCAATTTTTTATTCATTTTTTAAAAATTTTCTAAATAAGCGTGAAATCCAACCCCAGGACCCTTAAAATGGGACGAAGAAAGTATAATTTTAACTATTAATTAAAATAAAAAATAATAATCCCAATATAAATTTTCAAATATTTATTAAAATTATTAATAATTATGATATAATAAGAATTTTTCAATTATTAATTAAATATTTATTTTTTATTTAAATTATTGATAAAATTTGACTAAAATGTATTCAATCACATAAAATTAAAGGAGTAGTAAGTAGTCTTCCCGCCTATCACGCAGTTACTGTGTGTGTTTGGTTGTTTTAACAAAAACGCGTTTATTAATTAATAGGCAAACTATGAGACAAAAAATCTCAACAAATATTCTCTTCTCTCAATGAATTATGAAAAATTCAAAGGTTGAGGCCTCCATGTTAGCTGTTTTCCTCTTTCATTCTTTGTGGGCCCATTAGCTTCAACCCATTTTGACTGAAATTTCTTTTCACACAACTGGAAGACAAGTTTTTTAAAGTTATAAAAAATATTGTTATTTTGAGGATAACGATAAATCTTACTCCCTCCGTCCCAGTAGAAGCTTCCCATTTTGTTATTTTGGGTGTCCCGTTAAAAGCTTCTACTTTCCTTTTTTGGCAAATTTTTTTACTATTTCCTCCACTCATTCTCTTTCCTACATTATTTTAATACTCACAACACCATTATAATTTACTATTCCCTCCACCCATTCTCTTTCCTATTTTCAAATTACACTCATAATATTTTTTCTTTCCACTTATTTTCTTAATTTGCGTGCAATGCCAAAAAGAGGAAGCTTGAGCCGGGACGGAGGGAGTATAATATACTCCCTCCGTCCCAGTTCATTAGATACCAAAAAAAATGGCACATATATTAAGGAAAGGTAAGAGAGAGAAAAAGTAGAGAGAGAATGTTATGAGTGTAAAAGTAAAATAGGAGAGGGAATGAGTGGGAGGAATAGTTAAGAGAGAGAATGTTGTGAGTGAAAAAGTAAAATAGGAGAGAGAATGAGTGGGGTAAATAGTGAAGATTCCTTTTCATTTTGGATAAGTATCAATTGATGTGGGACGGACCAAAAAGAAAATAAGTATTAATTGAACTGGAACGAAGGGAGTATAAAGTTATAAAATATTTTCATTTTAAAAAATGTGTGGTTTGTAGTATCACGCCCTATTAGAAAAATCTGGTGAATATCATATTACTGTTGCAACGAATGAACAAATGACTACGCTTTAATATTGTCAGAAATTGGGATGAAAATAATCAAATCTCTCCTCCTCCATAAAAATAATCGGTCACACCAATCAAACTTTTTAAAAATCAGTAAGAAAATAAGAATTGAAGGAAGAAGTTTAGATGGGAAGAAGAAGAAATCTCGCCGGTGAGGAAGAAGAATCGGGAGAGAAAGAGAGAGAGAAGCGGTTTGATTTTACATTATTTTCTTTTGATTTTATCGATATCACATATGAAATGAAGATTTTTATTTTTAGCAAACGACAAATTCATTTTTATTTACAATTAGAAAAGAAATGACACTCCACAAATATCAAAGGCTTATCTCGAATATCAATAGTAGTTTATCTTTTAACCTACAACAACGATATGTCCAATATAAATCATGATGCGTTCATATCCCATTTCAAGAAAAGCTTGAACACTGTCTCAATCCGGCATTTAAATAATTATCCCTTAGATAATATTTTGCTGATAGTTGATATACAAAATTCAGGTTGATAAAAAAACATCCACCATAAATCTCAAAATCTACAAACCATCCTCGTAAAGTAAAAACAATGGTATCCGATTGATTGTTAAAAAATGTCGAAATTGTAACATAAAAAAACATTACACAAAATAATAAACAAACAACGACTCTCAACACATGAGAAGAAACAACGGTTCTCATATATATGAAAGAAATTTATTATACAATAAAAAAGACAAATATCAACAATATACTCCCTTCGTCCCACGATAATCTGCAAAAAGACTTTTTTTACACGTTTCATAATAATCTGTATTTTCTCAAAATGGAAATGAGACCCACTTCTCTTTACTCACAACCATTACCCACTTACTCCACTTTCTCTCTCATACCCAACCATCTACACTCACAACATATCACCTTTTTCACTTTTTTCCTTAATTCCCGTGCCACAAAAAAAAGTGTATATTATTATGTTGGGACGGAAGGAGTAATTGCTTTGTAATCTCAACCGATTGAGATTAGAACAATAGATTGAGATTAGAACAATGGAGTATTCCTTTAACATGTTAATCACTTGAGCTATCATTGGGGTCCATTAATCATATATCTGTCCCTAATAATAAGATTGATTAACTTTTCTTTAAAAAGTGATTTACTTTATTTAATGACCAATTGACTCTTGCCATCCTTCCAACTTTTTCATTTTTCCTCATCTACTAATTTATTCAATTCAATAAAGACACTTTCAAAACCAATATCCCACGCCAATCTAAACAACCCCCAATTCGTTGAAGGATTTCGTCTTTATCAATCACAATTCAAATTAGTTGCTGGTTTTTCTTCTCAATCATTTGAACCCACTTGTAAGTAAGAAAATTCAGATTCTCTCTTCTTTTTTAACGGAATTTCAAACTGGGTATTACTTATTTGATGCTAATTTGATTCTTTTTTGTGTGTTTGAATTGTTCAGTTTGATGCAAAATGGGATTTTGGAGCTATGTGTTACCCTTTTGGTTGATGTCTATCATGTGTTTGATAAATGTCTCCTATGAATTTGAACCTGAAGATAGCTATCTGATTGATTGTGGGTCATCAAGAAACAATTCTGTTGGTGATCGAGTTTTTGTAGCTGATTCATTTGATCAAAAATTTATTTCAACCCCACGAAATGTTTTTGTTAATACAAGTTCATCATCAATTTCATCTTCCAATGATTCAGTCTTGTATGAAACTGCAAGAATTTTCACTGGAATTTCCAACTACACGTTTTCAATTCAGAAACATGGGTACCACTTTATTCGACTTCATTTCTTTCCGTTTCTTGATCAAACTGAAAACTTTGACCTTAATCGAGCTGAATTTTCTGTTGCTGCTCAAGGTTTTACCCTCTTGAGAAATTTCCGGCCGCGGAGTGAGCCTCAAGTCAAGGAGTATTCTTTGAACATAAGTTCTGACAACTTAGTACTCACTTTTACTCCTTCAGCCAATTCGTTTGCCTTCTTAAATGCTTTAGAAATTTTTTCTCTCCCAGATGAACTTATTCCTAGTTCAGCTCAAACCTTTGATCCTCAAGGTGAACGACTTAGTCTGAGGACACATGCTCTGCAGACTAAGGAAAGGGTTAATATGGGTAACCAAAGCGTATCCCCTCAGAATGATCCGTTATGGCGACGCTGGGATTCAGATGAATCATATTTGACTCACATAAATCTTGTCAATTTTTCATCCAATATTGGAGCTGTGAATTTTACAAGAGGACAATCTCAAAATATTGCTCCTTCTTCTGTCTATGGTACGGTTACCAGATTGAACACACAATCTGATCCGAGGATTAACTATAATATGACATGGCTGTTTCTTGTTGATCCCGGTTTTGAGTATTTGGTACGGTTTCACTTTTGTGACATAGTAAGTACTGCCCCAGATTTGTTATTCTTTAATGTATATATCAATTCCTTTGTTGTAGCTAGAAATCTTGATCTTAGTAATCTTACATCGAATAGATTGGGTACACCCTATTTTATGGATGTTGTCGCTAGGTTAAGTGAAAATGGTGAGCTAAATGTAAGTGTAGGTCCTAGCAATGTGCGTGGTGATGCGTACCCTGATGGCATTCTTAATGGGCTTGAGATTATGAAAATAAGCAATTCTAGGGGCAGTTTTGATGTTGCAGACTCTGAAAGTTCGGATTCAAATCCAAAAGTTTGGGTTATAGCAGGGTCAGCTATTGGGGCGGTGATTCTTCTGGTGGTTTTGGGTCTTGTTTTCTTTAAGGTGCGAAGAAGTAGAAGACGGGCAAATGTGGGTCACTCGACACTTGAACACTTTGCTGCCAATGGAAAGGGCAATACTAATGGTTCTTCGGTCATTTCCAAATCAAAGATTGGGTATCGCTTTCCTTTTGTGGCTATTAAAGATGCAACTGATAATTTCACCGAAAATTTGGTTGTTGGAGTTGGAGGTTTTGGTAAAGTTTACAAGGGAGTTTTGTGGGACGGAACAAAGGTAGCAGTAAAGAGAGGAGCTCCTCACTCTAATCAAGGTCTTCCAGAATTCATAACGGAGATTGAAATGTTATCTCAGTTTCGTCACCGCCATTTGGTATCTTTGATAGGATACTGCGATGAACAAAATGAGATGATCATAGTTTACGAGTACATGGAAAATGGGACCCTCAAGAATCATTTGTACGGCGCAGATCTTCCTAAACTGAGTTGGAGGCAACGGCTAGAGATTTGCATTGGATCAGCAAGAGGGCTTCACTATCTCCACACAGGTTCTTCAAAGGCGATCATCCATCGTGATGTTAAGTCTGCAAATATATTACTCGATGAAAACTTCATGGCTAGAGTTGCTGATTTCGGGATTTCAAAGGATGGGCCGGACTCTGACATTGATCAGACGCACGTTAGTACTGCAGTCAAAGGAAGTTTCGGTTATCTTGATCCGGAGTATCTGATAAGACAACAATTGACTGAAAAATCCGATGTCTACTCATTTGGAGTTGTCATGTTAGAAATTCTTTGCGCGAAGCCTGTCATTGACCCATCCCGACCAAGGTCAATGGTCAACTTAGTTGACTGGGTACGTATTCTTCAAGAGAAAGGGGAGTTTGAGCAAGTTATCGACCCTTATCTCGTGGGAAATATGAAACCGGAATCTTTTGACAAGTTTGTGGAAGTAGCCGATAAATGTTTGGCGGAACGGGGCGTTGACCGGCCGACAATGGGAGATGTGTTGTGGAATTTGGAGAGTGCATTGAAACTTGAAGGGGTTGAAAGGAAGAGTAGCTTGAGCAATGAGCTTCTCCCTAGCAATCACTTTGAGGCCAGTGTTTCTAGCACACAGTTTAGTGTGGGAAGTGCAGGTGATATGGCTGGGGTTTCTATGAGTAGAGTTTTCTCTCAAATGGTGAATGCAGAAATGAGGTAAAAGTAAAAGAAAATCCATACTTGTAAGGAGAAAGGTCTTCTTCATGAGACAACTAAAGAGTTTATTATTTGTAAATGATAAATTCATAGGTATTGTTTTAAAACCAACTGATAATTTTCGATGTGGGATGATTGCTTATTAGCATGTATTTAGCAATTTCAGTCAGTGCATTTAGTAGATTTAACAATGTCGTTATTATCATGAATCTTATATGTATGACTTTCTCTTATCTAAATGAGGGTTGATTTTCATTTTTATCATGAACAAGAAAAGTCATTATTTATTTATTGTTATTGATGCTGTATAAGAATCGTGCTTATCAATTTCTGTCCAATCAGCAAGATAGATCTCCTGTCATTATTATCATGAATCTTATACTCCCTTCGTCCCACTATACTTGACACTTCTTTCCATTTTGGGCCGTTCCACTTCACTTGACACCTTCCAAAAATAACCAAGTTTTTATATTTTTATATTAATGGACCCCACCACTCATTCTCTCTCTTCATTTTCCACCACTCAATTTATTCAACCAACACTACTATTTATCCCACTCATTCTCTCTCTTCATTTTCTACCACACATTTTCTTTATTTAATTGTTTCTTCTTAGTTCCCGTGCCCACTCCTTGGGTGTCAACTATAGTGGGACGGAGGGAGTATATATGACTTTCTCTCATCTAAATGAGAGTAAGTATGGTGATATGAGAGCTGATAAGTTATAAAAAACAAAGCATTCCGAATAACAAATAGCAATTATCTTGGAACGGTTGATGTTGCCGTGTATTTATAGTTGTTGATGAGAGATATATTTGTAATAGGATTGTGTTAAATCCCTTGAATCATGGATTAGATACGCATGAGAGATTTTGTCCAAATATAACTCCTGATTCGTAGGGAGCCTGTTATGGAAAGAATTATAAATACGCCTGGACTCTGTAGGTCGACGTTTTCTGATAGGTCGAGGTCGCCTGTTGGGACTAGGTCGACCTGACTAATGGATATGGCTGGGCCATGCCCGTATATAGGATGTGGATCGTATTCGGACAAAGCTAGGTCGGGATCAGGTAGGTCGGACTATGAGCTAAGTCGATTGATCAATGTCGATGGGCCTTGGGCTTGGTAATGATTGGGCCTAGCCCTCTGAGAAATGTGGTAGCAATAATATGTAAATAACTGGGCTTGTTCATTGGGCCTAGCCCGTCACTTTTATTCCGTTCAGTGGCCTCCAACTTTCTGGGTGAATTTTTGTCGACCAGGAAGTTATACAATTTTTTGATGAAGGTTCAAGTAGATCGTAGGTAGATGCTCGAACTTTGACAGATGATCGACCATAACTACGTGGCTCAATCCTGGTCGTTGACTGTGGACGGTTGGATCAGTAGAAGCGCCGTATTTCCGTAATCATTGCTTCCTTGGAAACCGTCCGGGCCATTAAATGTTGATTAAAACCGTTTGAAAATAAACCATTTCCAATTCGAGAAAGGATTATCAGTGGGTATAAAAGAGGAAAACCTTTTCCATTTTGGATTTTACAAACCCTCGATTTCTAGGCGTAATACTCTCAGCGAACGACAAAGCAAGGTTCTTGATTTCTGGTGCCTCCGGTGTTTTATTTTCTTCATTGCGACCTTCGTCTTCAACTTGACTTAAGGTATTCTTCGATCCTCTTGCTGTTCAGTTTATTTTCGAGTTTTTTCTTTGATTTCCGTCATGGCTAGAACATTTAGCTGTGAACCTGGGGTCTGGTATGGGTATTGCACTATAAATCACCGAATATACAAACACATAGGAGGAGTGTGGAAGGAGATGTCCATGACTGAGTGTTCGTCTATTTTGACCAGGTGGGGCTTGACTTTTAGCGAACTAGGTTTGCCTGTAGGAGAGAGCCTAGGAGATTTAGAAATTGACGACCCAACAGTTGTGTCTTTTCATCTTTTTCATGAATTGCTCGACCATCTAGCTCTGTTCTATGTCCAGGATCCCAATAAGCCCTCCTTTCTTAGAAATAGAAAGGGGTTTCCAGGGGAATCTCGGTCGTCCGTAGGTAGGTCGCCTGAGTCTGAACATAGGACCGATTCTCCTGTTTCTTCTTCTTCTTCTTCTTCAGATATGGCAGCTCAAGGGGGAGCATCAGCTTCTACTTCTTCCAGCCCACGGATAGTAGATGCATTTGACTCCTCTGTTGCTAAGGGGAGAAATGAGAGGCTATGTGCCACCCAAACCAATTCGAGGGAAAAAGGCCTCTGAATTTCGGGAGAATATGTTGTATGACTTCTATGAGGTAGACAAGAAGGAGTTTAGGGTGACCCATTATTCCAAAAAGGTGTTCATGTCCCAATTCGGTGATACCTACACCACTGATCCCACTAGAGTGGCCTTCTTCTATGGCCAATTTGAGGCTGGCCTAAGACTGCCTTTAGATCTCTTTATTAATGAATTTCTGAAGTGTATGGATGCCTTGCTTCTCCAACTGGGAGCTAATACTTGTAGAGTCTTAATGTGTTTTGCAATGGTGTGTAGATTCTTAGGGTTCGAACCCTGCCTCCATGTCTTTAGGATGTTCTTCAAGGTCACCACAGATAAGGTAGACATGGGGATTAGCACCCCTTCTAGACCTTATGCCCCAAAGCTTTTTATCAATCTCCCCAGCAAAGTTAGTGGCTGGAATACCCATGTAATTGTGGTTGAGAGCAGGAGGGGTTGGGAGTTCCCGTTACCCAATGCTGAATCTGAGGTGATTAAAGAGGAGAATTACTGGATACCCGACTGGAGCGACGATCTGTACAAGAAATTAGTCGAGCTAGCTGAGAGAGGGCCAATCAGTTGGGAAGTTTTGGGGACCACCAAAAACAACTATATTCAAGCGGGAATGATGTTTGGCAAGGGGGATGTAGTTCCCTTGGTTCCCATAGTTAGGTGCATGAGGTATCCTGACTGGGTCACCCATGAGGGAGACAGATATAGGTTTGAAAACCAATGTCACGAGTGCAAGAAGGCCCCGGATCACTGCAGGCTGAGAGTGGATCACTTTGGTGGTAAGTGTTTACTTGCTTTTATCCCTTAGCTCGTCAATTAATTGTTCGTACGTAGAACTTTGGCTCGTACATATTTTGCTCACATGTAGAACTTTAGCTCGTACATATTTTGCTCGCATGTAGATCGATGTCTTACCCATATCGAACTAACACTTTGTTTTCTGTCTTGCGCAGTTCTTACCCCGGAGCAAGAGGCAACTATGGGATGCATTTTTAACGTGAAGAATAGCAAGAGAAGTTGTGGGGCCGCCAATGCCCGAGCCAACCGTGAGAAGGAGGCTGAGGACCGTTAGAAGCTGTTGAAGTTGATTGATGAAGATACTGAAAAGTTGATCCCTGCTGAGGAGGATGAATTTGATCAAGTGGAGGCGGAGAAGACAGAGGGAGCGGCCCAAGAGACCTTTAATACTGGAGTTGAAGTGGAGACTGAGCCAGTACGGGAGCTGGAGCAGGAGGCCCCTTGAACTAGAGCTAGGACTCCTGTTGTTGACCTGGAAGATGATGAGGAGGAAGAAGATGACCGTCCACTCAAGACGAAGAAACAATCCAAAACCAACCCCCAAACTGAAAAAGGGAAAGTTGCTGCCAAAAGCTCTCAGCCCTAGACCATCCAAGTATCCTACCCCGAGCCGGTTCAAGCTCGGGTGGATAAGCTAAGTGATGTCTCGCTTCTTACTGGGGTCGATAGTTCCAGTAGGTCGTACCCAGAGCTTGAGTATGGGAAAGTGGTGGTGAGACGGGCTGCTGACCAGGATCTAGTTAGCAAGTACACCGACAAGGGCCTAACTACTGAGATGTTCAAGGCTAGGTGGGGCTAGTCCACTACGAGGTAGTACTTTAAGTTTTCTCGTAATTATCGTTCTTCTTTCATGTTCGTATTTTCCTCAAGTTTTAGTTGATCTGATCCTTGGGTTTTGCTGTTGTAGGCTCTTGCTATGGTTGAGCTAGCTACTAGCTACAGGAAAGCGGCTGAGGAGAAGGAGAAGCTCGCTATGACCCAGTTTGATCGAAAGTCCATCGAGCTAGGGAAGCTGGAGGACAAACATGCCAAGCTGGAGGAGGAGCATGCTGACCTGGACGCGGCCTATGAAGCTCTGAAGTTGGTCAAAGACAATGCCGAAAAGGCCAAGAGTGAGGCCTGGGGCAAGCTTGGGGATGCTAAGAAAGATCTCGCTGCCATCCGGTTGGGTAAGGAAAAAGTTGAGCAGGAGCTTAAAGTCGCGACCAAAATGGTAGAAGAAAGTACCAACCTGCTGATCAAATAAACTGACGATCATAAGGCTGCTCGCATGCTGTGGGAAGAGGAGGCCAAGTCAAAGCTAGAGGTTGCAGTTAAGGCTGCCATAGAGGCTTACAAAGAGAGTGACGCATGCCACAATTTTGTTATCGAGCAGGCGCGGGCTTTCTTTGATGTAGGTCGGCGTCACATGGCTCGACGCATTTTGGTGGACCCCTCCGTTAATCTGCCCATTGAGCAGCTAGCTAAGTGGGCATCAGAGGAGCAATATGATGTGGTGGCTCATCAAGGCCACTCTTTGGTCCCTTATAATGAGAACGATTTGGCTGCTCTAGCAGAAGAAGATGCTGAGATGGAGCCGGAGCCTTGGGTCGCACCTCCCGTTGAGCCTGTCAATTTTAACACCATTCTAAAGGAGCTTGAGGACCCTGTGGAGCTGGCCTTTGGTGATGATACCCCGAAGTACGCTTTTTCTGAATCTGGCAAGCTTAACCATCTTCAACAACAAGAGAAAGATTTGGGTGATCTAGCTACTGCCAGCGATCAAGCTGAAACCGACCCAACTGTTTGACTTTTTCTTGAACATTTAGTTGGATGTGTAATGAAACAAGTTCCAAAACAATTTTTTGCTGTTAAGTATGTATTAATGCCTTGGCCCAGTATTTGGGAGGCATTTTTAACTCGACATGTTCTTTGATTATACAAGTTCTGGCCTGCTTTGGGGGGACTTGCTTTCGTCTAATCGTAGTTGACTTTTTATACTTGAATCTTTTGCTTTTGATCCTCGTATGAATGTATGTCGAACTATATTTGATAGAATGAACGAGATCGTTATGAGCCTTTGGTCGGACTACTTTTTAGAAATAAAGTCGACCTAATACTTGGCTCATCTGATAATAAGATTGACTAAGAGTCGAATCTTATTAGAACGAGGTCGACTAAGAGTCGGACCTGTTTAAAGGAACGAGGCTGACTAAGAGTCGAATCTTATTAGAACGAGGTCGACTAAGAGTCGAATCTGTTTAAAGGAACAATGCTGACTAAGAGTCGAGCCTGTTAGAACGAAGTCGACTAAGAGTCGGACTTGTTAGATGAACGAGACTGATTAAGAATCGAGCATGTTAGAACGAAGTCAACTAAGAGTCGGACTTGTTAAATGAACAAGACTGATTAAGAATCGAGCCTGTTAGAACGAAGTCGACTAAGAGTCGGACTTGTTAGAAGAACGAGACTGATTAAGAATCGAGCCCGTTAGAACAAAGTCGACTAAGAGTCGGACTTGTTAGGTGAACGAGACTGATTAAGAATCGAGCCTGTTAGAGCGAAGTCAACTAAGAGTCGGACTTGTTAGATGAACAAGACTGATTATGAATCGAGCCTGTTAGAACGTAGTCGACTAAGAGTCGGACTTGTTAGATGAACGAGACTGATTAAGAATCGAGCCCGTTAGAACGAAGTCGACTAAGAGTCGGACTTGTTAGGTGAACGAGACTGATTAAGAATCGAGTCTGTTAGAATCGATGCAAAAATGTAACACAATTTTTGGTTGAATAGAACTGCAACTTTATTGAAGTAGTAGCACGATTACATAGAGGACGGAGAGCTAGAATTGAAACTAAACTCAAACTTGAAAACAAAAACTAAAACTGAAACTAAACTAGAAGTAGTATTTGATAAGGTGGCTAGCATTCCACGGGTGTTTCAACTCCTCACCATCTAGACGGGCGATCATGTAAGTTCCTTCCTTAATAACTCGAGTAACGATGTAGGGACCTTCCCAGTTGGGAGATAGCTTGTTCATCTGAGTTCTCCTTCCAGTTGAATCGATCTTTCTTAACACATGGTCACCTACTTGTAACGATCTTATCTTCACTTTCTTATCATGGTAACTCTTAGTTTTCTACTTATAGTTGATCATCCGTAACTGGGCTGTATCTCGTTTCTCGTCGAGCAAATCCAAGTCGATCAATATGTTGGTGTCGTTCTTCTCCTGATCAAAGAAAACTACCCTTGATGTAGGGAATTGTAGCTCGGTTGGTGCCATGGCCTCTGATCCATATGGAAGAGCAAAAGGGGTTTCACCCTGGGCCTCCGAGTGGTTGTGCGGACTGCCCAGAGAGCGATGGGAAGTTCGTCCAACCAGTTGCTTCGTCGACCAACCAAACCTTTCTTAAGTACAGAAAGGACTAGTTTGTTTGCCGCTTCAGCTTGCCCTTTACCTTGAGGATAGGCGACTGACGACTTCCAATGCTTGACTCCAACTCTATTCATATCTTCTTCGAAGGCTGTAGAGAACTGTAGCCCGTTGTCTGACACTATAGCTCGAGGGATCCCAAATCGACACCAAATGAAATCGTGAATGAAGTTGATGGCATTCTCCTCTGTAATCCTGACTAACGGCTTGGCCTTGACCCACTTTATAAACTGATCAATAGCAACGATCACATACTTGCAATTTCCTCGGGCGGGTGGGAAGGGACCAATCAAATCTATTCCCCACATATCGAGGAGTTTGCTCGGTTGTAGGCAAGTGAGGTAGGTCGGAAAATCTTTGACACTGATCACACCCTTGAACGAAGTCGTGAGGGTCAGCCCTCATGTGCGGCCAATAATAGCCCAATGTAATCAACTTGTCAGCCAAAGTTCTGGCCCCCGGGTGTCCACCACAAACCCCACTATGCACCTCGTACATCAGCTGAGTAACTTCTTGAGGATGGACACATCTTAATAAAGGTTTAGTGAACGACCTTCTAAATAACATGTTTCCTTGAATGACGTACCTCGGGGCCTTTTTCTTGATAGCTCGCGCTGCCTTCTCGTCATCAGGTAGCTCGCCTGTTTCTAGATAAGCTCGCATTTCTTTTATCCAACACTTGGTGTAGACCCATTCTCTAGTAGTATCCTCCAGGCATTGAATCTGAACCCTCTCATAGGCTGGATGCTCGAGGTAGGAGATAGGTTCCCCATGCTGTTCGTCCGATGTGGCCAGTTTTGAGAGTAGGTTGGCCAATTCATTATCATCTCGACCAACCCTCTGTATCTCCCAAAATCCCAAGTCTCTGACTAACTCCTTCACCGGGTCGCAGTACTTGACCAAGGTGGGATTCAAGACCTCGTACTCTCCTTTAACTTGATTTACTATCAACTGCGGGTCACAGTAAGCCACGATCTTAGTTGCTCCAAAACACTTTGCATATTCGATGGCTGCGACCAAAGCTTCATACTCGGCCTGGTTGTTAGATGCTTCAAATTTGAACCTCAGTGCTTCCTCGTAGACTGTCCCTGATTCTGGTTTGACCAATACAATTCCAACTCCACTAACGTTCTTCGTTGCCGACCCATCAGAGTATACCTTCTAGCAATCATCGGGAAAACTTACGGCGGGCTGATTTGCGGGTTCCTTTCCCTTTTCTTTCTCCTTCTGAGCTCGTACTTCGTAATCTTCCTTAGTGAACGTAAGCTCGACCAAGAAGTCTGCTAAAGCTTGAGCTTTCAATGCCTGTCGAGGCCTATACTCAATGTTAAATTCTGTGAGAGCGATTGACCAGTTTAGTAATCGGCCTGAACTTTCTGGCTTATGTAAGATCTTCCTTAAAGGGGCATTGGTTAGCACGACAATGGGGTGAGCTAAGAAATAAGATCGCAGTTTCCTCGATGCTACAACCAAAGCATAAGCCACCTTCTCAGCATTATAATACCTGCCCTCCACATCAGATAGGGCCTTACTTACATAATATACGGGCTTCTGAAGCCCTCCTTCTTATCGAACTAGAATAGCGGCCACAGCTTGATCGCCAACAGACAAATAAACGAACAAAGTCTCCCCCATGACCGGGCTGCTTAATAACGGTGGAGAGGCGAGATACTCCTTAAGTTGATGGAACGACGAAGAACATTCGACCGTCCACTCAAAAAATTTCGTCCCCCTCAAAGATTTAAAGAAGGGGAGAGACCTCTCTGCTGACTTAGCAATAAAGCGAGCTAGGGCTGCCACCCTACCATTGAGTCGCTACATCTCCTTGATACATGTAGGCTCCTTCATGTCAACCAAAGCCTTGATCTTCTCAAGATTTACTTCAATGCCTCGATGTGAGACCATAAAGCCAAGAAATTTTCCAGCTGCTACCCCGAACACACATTTGCTGGGATTGAGCTTCATGTCGTTTGCTCGCAAATTGGCGAACGTTTCCCTTAGGTCGACCACGTGACGTCCGGCCTTTGTTTTGATGACAATATCGTCGATGTAGGCCTCCATGTTTCGGCCAATTTGTGAGGCAAAGACCTTGTTGACCATCCTTTGGTAAGTCGCTCCTGCATTCTTCAGTCCAAACGACATCATATTGTAACAGTAGATACCCCCAGCAACTTGGAAGGCCGTCTTCGCTATATCATCCTTGTGCATTTTGATTTGGTGATAGCTCGAATAAGCATCGATGAAGCTCAATGTGGTGTGCCCAGCTATAGAATCTACGAGCTTGTCGTTCCGAGGTAGAGGATAGCTATCCTTTGGGCAGGCTAGGTTAAGATTGGTGAAGTCGACACACATATGCCATTTGCCGTTAGATTTTTCACCATCACCACATTTGCTAGCCAGGTGGTATGAGTAGCCTCCTTGATGATACCTGCACTTAAAAGTTTTTGTACCTCAAGTTTGATCGCCTCCTCTTTATCACAAGCAAAACTTCGCAGCCTTTGTGCTTTATGATTTATGGTCGGATTGACTTCCAGTTTGTGAACAACGACCTCCTCCTTGATTCCCTTCATATCTTCCACACACCAAGCAAAAACATTACTGCTTTTCTCCAGTAGCTTGACAATCTATGCTCTTTCCTCGGTTGACAACTGCTTACCAATTTGAATTTTTTGATTGGGATAGGAGGGATTAGTCGCCACTGCTTCTGGCTCGTCCACAGCTTCTAACTCCAGACCATCTCTGAATTGTAGGGTCTCGATAATGATCTTACAAACCCTCTTTATTTCTTCGGCCCCCAGGTGGGGAGTGTGAGTACCCCGACTCGAACTCGTGTTTTTGGGCCTGCTTTCCTTGAGTTGCAAAGGGTTTGCCTTAGTTTTGGTCTTGCCTAAGTTTTTGGGCCTGCCTCTCTTCAGCCCATTCTGCCCGTAGGAAGACCGATGTCATACGACACAGGACAACCCCAAGGCGGTTTAATGCCCCATGTCGTACGACATATGTCGTACGACATGGAAGCCCCTCTCCAGCAGCTTATAAATACAAGGCTTTACTGCTCATTTTAAGGGGACTTTTTGGAGTAATGTTACTCTGCTGAAATTTATACACATTACTGAGACTCTCTCACACATACAAACACACTCACCCCCCCCCCTAAAAACACACACACACACAAGTGAAGAAGAGAAGACTTGATGGTTCTTGGTTGGTGTTTGAAGGAGTAAATCCCATACGATTGGTGATTTACTTTGTGGACTACAATAGGTAGCCTTTCCAACCTTATCTCTTTCTTCTCATCTTATTTAATTGCTCATCTATATGCTCTATCTCATTATTTGTTAAAATGTGAATATTGTGGGATTTTGGTGTGATCTTGATGAGGGAGATGTGAATCTTCAATATTCACATCTCCTCATCTTAGATCTGAGCTTTGTTAGTTTTTTATCCATTAAAGTCTCTATCTTGATCATTTTTGTTGAGTTAGGAAGTGAGGGTTCTTTGATTGTGACCCAAGAAATGTGATCATTCACATTGGGTCACCAAAACCCCATGACCTTCCCATAATACTCTTTTATTTCAATCTCTTCATTGTTCTAGTTTAGCTTCTTGGCCTAGTTTCACATTCTGGGCAGTGTGGGATTAATCTGGTGAAGTTCACTAACAGAGGATGTCTCTGTCGTATGACATAGACTGCCCAAGGCGTCCTGTGTCATACGACATAAGCACCCCAGGAAGTTGGTTTGACTTCGTTGACTTCAGTCAAACCCAGATTGACTCCCTTTTGTAGTTTCAAGCCTTGTTCAGTGTAATACCTTACTTCTTTTAGCGTTAGAATAGTATTGGTGGCCTGTCCACCCCCCTTTGTAAGAGACAGTCTGACCAGGTCATCCTGTGTCATACGACATCCATGCTCATGGGCAATCCTGTGTCATACGACACCCAAGGCCCTGGGCAGTCCTGTGTCGTATGACATCCGTGATCTTGGACAGGCTGCCTCATCCCATTTTCTTGTAATTCAATTTCAACAATTGTAAGGGTGTGGCCCCCACTTTAAAAGGCTCACAAGATGTAATTTGGGTGTGGCCCCCTTTTATTTGTTTCACAAGTTGTAGTTGTTTTTATTATCGTTGATAAAATCAATTTTATATGTTTGTTTGTCGACACGATTTGCACACACCTAGAATGATTTACGTTGTCCTTGTTTGATTGAAAGTCTCGAAAGAGGCGATGTGGGTGAGCCCTTCATTCTCTTCCCACGTCGTAACTTGACCTCCGAACCCGCTTTTAAGTGTTTATGGTTTTTCGATGTTTTCCTAAAAACGTAGTGGTGACTCTTTAACTTTTTATTAAACCGTGTTTGTATCCCGTTCCATCTTAAAAATGACAATTAAAACCTTTTCAAACTTCCCATGCGTTCGGCATGTGGATCGGGGTATGTTCAGGGAGCTTCTTCAACAATCATGCCATCTAGCTCAGCTGCAATCTCATTGCTGGTGGCCCCCGTGTTTTGGTCGAGTTGTAGGCATAGGTCGCCTATAATGACTTGGTCGACCATAACTACATCCGAATCGACCATGGTGTTTTGGGAGAGACGTATCGGCTCAGTCATGACATAGTCATGTGAGTGATAGGTCGCCTCATCCACACAGGTGATTGTAGATAGTCGTTAAGTTGTAGTGACAGATTTTGAGAGCTTCCAGTATCCCTCAGGAGTATCAACTTCTAGCTCCCTCTTCTTCCTTGTTCGAAGGACGTGATCAAGGTAAGCTCGAGCTGTACTTTACACGCAGCCTACTCCAGCTAACGTTGGGAACTTAACTCACTGATGGGGGATAGAGGCCACCATTCCAAGTGCGACCTGGCCAGGAATACCCAAAATAGCAGCATAATCACTATTTACTTCAATAACAATAAATGTTACCTTAGCTGTGACCCTGAATGGATGTTGGCCTATGTCGACGTCCAGCTCGATCTGTCCCCTAGCGTCCACCCTGTGATTGGTGAAGCCTTCAATTCGACCATCATATGGTGACAACTACTCCTTTGTAAGTCCCATTTCTTTGAATGTCTTAAAGAAAAGGATATCTTTGCAGGCCCCCATGTCTATCAAGAGTCTGCTCGTCGTACACCCATCAATCAATCCTGGGATAACGAGAACTTGCTCTCTGGCCGCCACATTGGTCGCTAGCTCGTCTGGATAGAAACTGATAACCTCGTCTCTGATGTAACTTCTAGGCGGCATGTGAGGGGCTTTGTTGAGCTGAAAGATCTTATGTTTCAGAGCAGTGTTGCTAGCTTGCTCAATGTTTACTCCCAAATTTAGTCGAGGTTGCCTTGGCTCAGGTATACCTCCAGCTGCTCGCTCACCTCCGCCAGGCTGAACTCCTTTAATGTATCTATCGAGCTTCCCACTATCGATCCACTTTTGAATGATACGTTTTAGACTCATACAGTCTTCTGTAGTGTGACCCGTATCCTTGTGATAATCACAATATTTGCTGTTATTCCTTCGGAACTTATTTCCTGGGTTCATTGTGGCTGGTGGGCCTAGCTCGGCGGTATTCAAGATTTCAGTGCAACTTACTGTCAATGGGGTAAAGGTCTCGGGCACTCTCTCAGTCGCCCTTATTCTGTTTTTCCCATTCTTGTTGTTACCACCGCTCTTTGCTGGGTCCTTCTTATCAGTATCTACGACCTCGGACTTGGAACCTTTTTCCTTTTTCTTTTCCTTCCTCTCTTCAGCTTTGGCTACATTGTAGGCCCTTTCAAACAGTTCTTGTCGGCTCTTCACACTCTTGACCTGCAGCTCGTAGTCTAAGTCTGCTGAGGTCACCCCATTCCTGAAGCAATTTATTACTTCCCGATCTGTGAGGTCCTCCTCAATCTGGTCAACCATCTCCTTAAACTTGGTGAAGTAGCTCATTGAGCTTTCATTCTTTCCTTGAGTCAGATTGCTCAGGTCGGTGACTGTCAACTTTCAGGCTCCAGCTGTCGAGAAGTGATCTAGGAACTTCCTCCTCATGTACTCCCATGTGGTAATACAACCCGGTGCCAAACCACGAAACCAGGTCGATCTTTGCCCTGTGAGGGTGCTGGTTAGTGCCTTGCACATCATATCATCCTCGGTAGAGACGAAGCATATGGTAGCTTCCAGATGTTGCATATGGTTCTGGGCATTGGTCGAACCCGAATATTTTTCAAGAGCGGGCAACTTGAATCCTTTAGGAGGTCGTCGCTCGAGCAATTCTCTGGACAAGGGGCAAAGAGTAAAGTCGTTTCGTTCGCCCTTTCCAGTATCTTCCTTCCTGTCGGCCTCCCATTACTCTAACATCTTTTTCCACTGCAACAATTCCCTAGCATTGGATTGTCGTTTCTTGATGGTGAGACATTGTTGGATCTCTGTCGCTCGTCCTGGTGAGGCTCTCTTCTTGAGTTGGCCCTATGCCTTTCACTTCTACGGGAAGTCACCTCTCTACCTCGTCTACCTCTATGAGAAGGCGACCTTACTGAGTTTACCAGTGACCTGTGCCTATCTTCCCTAGTTCCGTGACTGGCGACCTGCGTCCATTCCTGTCCCGATGAGATTGCGACCTAACTGACCTCACATGCGACCTAGCTGATCTGACTGGTGACCTCCGAGCATCTCTATCTCGGTGAGATTGGGACCTTTCTACCCTGATAGGCGATCTGCGCCCATTTCTCTCGCGGTGGGACTGCGATCTCTCTGTTCTAATAGGCGACCTATGCCTATTCCTTTCAGCTTCCCTTTGTCGCCTCAACTCCGACTCAGCCTCCTGCTCCCTATTGTTATTGAGATGACCTCTCAATTCGGCATTGGGAACAGGCATGTGCGTACGGATAGATCGCTCAACAATTCGGCGTTCTTCATTTGTCATCACATTCCCATTTTGTCTACCATTCTCGCTAGGCTGCCTGTGAGAGACTTGAGAAGGAGCAGCCCTGTGTGATCTCCTGTCTTCCTGAGATGGATCGTCCTCCATCTCCAGCAATTCAGCCAAAATTCTAGCCCGCTCCAGTAGCATATCTTTCCTACTGGGGTGATTGGTTGAGGGACCTGCCTGGTCGCCTGCAACAGTTCAACCTACCAGTAGGCGTTTGGGAGGGGGCTGTGCTTCTGTCTCAGCCATAGGCCTCTTCTCCCTTCTGTGATCGGGCAAACCTCTGCCATTAGCCACGCTGTTAGAACGAGTAGCCCTCCTAGGCGAATTTCCCTGGGGAGGAGGAGGAAGGTTAGCCGTTACATTTGCACAGGCGCCTCTGCGTTCCTTACTGTCAAACTGAGCGTCGGATCGCTGGAAGAGGATGCAGTCTGTCCGTCTTGAGCCATATTACTCTCTGATTAATGTTCGAGGTCAAAAAGCAACGATTCCCGGCAATCGAACAAAACTGATGCTGCAAGAATCGTGCTTATCAATCTCCGTCCAATCAGCAAGATAGATCTCCTGACTCCTTTGACCTGAAAACAGAACCCACGACTAGTCGGAATGGTCTTCGGCGAAGACCCTCCGGCGTGAGAGTAATCATGGTGATATGAGAGCTTATAAGTTATAAAGAACAAAGTATTCCGAATAACAAATGGCAATTACCTTGGAACGGTTGACGTTGCCGTGTATTTATAATTGTTGATGAGAGATATATTTGTAATAGGATTGTGTTAAATCCCTTGAATCATTGATTATATACGCATGAGAGATCTTGTCCAAATATAACTCCTGATTCGTAGGGAGTCTGTTATGAAAAGAATTATAAATACGCCTGGACTCTGTAGGTCGACGTTTTCTGGTAGGTCGAGGTCGCCTGTTGGGACTAGGTCGACCTGACTGATGGATATGGTCGGGCCATGCATGTATATAGGATGTGGATCGTATTCGGACAAAGCTAGGTCGGGACAAAGTAGGTCGGACTATGAGCTAAGTCGATTGATCAATGTCGATGAGCCTTGGGCTTGGTAATGATTGGACCTAGCCCTCTGATAAATGTGGTAGCAATAATATGTAAATAACTGGGCTTGTTCGTTGGGTCTAGCCCGTCACTTTTATTTCGTTATGGAGCGAGGCCAATGAGATAATGCTCTAGTGGCATCCAGTTCCTATAATGATATAATGATGATCGCCAGATCTTTATCAACAACGAAAATAAATGTGTTTTATTTTCATAAAATTAGTTAGATCTTGATTAAATTGACCACTAATATCAAATTTTTTAGAGTTGGTCTTATAAAAAACTAGTTTTTTCTTAAGATAAGGAAAAACGTGTTTTCAAAACAAACGGTGGCATTTTTGTAATTACTGGCAACCATGATAAATGCCGGTGTTAATATTACAAATTCGTGCCATCCCAAGCTCCGATCATCTTCTCTGGCCATCCCAAGCTCCGATCGTTCTCCGGCGTTCACTCAGTTTGAGTATTTTGTAACCTACAATTCATGCCCTAGTTCCGCCATTAATGTCCATTGTCAATTTCGCTTCGTTACATAATTGATTGGTACTTTATTGATTGGTACATAATTAATTGGAGATATACGTGTGATTTGATTCCATAGCTCTTCGTTTTTCGTTGGATAAACAGAATGTCCTTGATGGTGTGGATAAAGGGTTTAATTTCTTTGAAGTTAAAAGCTCTCTTTGTCCGAAACTTAGTGCCGGTGCATGTGTAACAAAGTGCCGAGTGCCGAAGTGAAAAAAAGTGCCGATGTTAGTGTAATAAAGTGCCGGTGTTAGTGTATCAAAGTCTTTGGTGTTAGTGTAAAACAAGTGCCGGTGTTAGTTTAACAAAGTGCCGGTGTTAGTGTAACAAAGTGCCGGTGTTAGTGTAACGAAGTGCCAGTGTTAGTTTATAAAGTCACTTAATATACATGCACTAGCACTTTTTTACACTGGCATTCAAAAATACATGGACTGGCATTTGAAAACACAAACACTGGCACTCAAAAACACATACACTGGCACTCAAAAACACTGGTAATTATTTTGTTGGCTCTCAAAAACACAAGCACTGGCATTCAAAAACACATGGACCGGCATTTGAAAACACATGGATCGGCACTTCAAAACACGTGGATCGGCATCTGAAATTGGAATTAAAATTGGAACTAACTGGCATTCAAAAACACATGGACTGACATTTGAAAACACATGAACTGGCACTTCAAAACACATGGACTGGTTCACGAAACAAGTTTAAACAGATTAGGAACAGGGTAAATAATCCATCCATAACAAGGAGAATCACATTTTGAATAGAGGGGAATATCCAAGAACACAAGTAGGAAGTAATTAACGAACCAAAAATCTTACAAATCTTAAGTAGGAAGTAATTAATGAACCATTCTTGGTATCAATACAGAGAACAATTCTTCAGCAACAATTAAGTAGGAAGTAATTAACGAACCAATTACAATTTCATACACTACTATCCCCAAATCAAAAACCCTAAATTAAGTGAGATTAATTGGATTTTTATGTCTCGATTTGATCTGATTTTGGTGTCCAGATTAGAGAAAACAATGAAGAAGACGATTGAGGGAGCCGGCAATGGTGAGGAACTCTGTTTGCGTTTAGAGAGAGAGTAGAGAGACAGTCCGAGCGCGACGGGTGAAAAACACGTTTTTTGTTAAGGTTAAAAAAAACGCGTTTTTTATAAGTTTTTGGCAATTTTTTAAAAGTAACTATTACATAACACACACAAAAATAAATAAATAAATAAAAAATTGAAAGAGAAAAAATAAATCACATAGCAAAACTGGGTCCATTATGATTAAGACACATTTTCCAAATTTTAACCATCTCTAAAAAAGTGGTTAAGTCAAGTCACAATCCCTGCGAATGTTAAACACAAACATTTTGGGCTCTTTGTTCATAAGCCTATATGGACCTATAGAATGGAAGTGGGTTAAAGTGAGAATTGAGCTATTCAAACAAAGCCCAATATATTAGTAAGAGCAAATTCCGACCTTCAGTGACTACCGAGTCCAACTTATTAAAGGTTACTACTGAGCTTTGCTTCTGCCTGCCCTGCCACGAGTTCTCATAAAAAATTTAAAAATTATTATTGATGCATTAAACAATTTTTTTTATACTCCCTCCCTCCCACCTCAATTGGTCCATTGAGGTGGGACACGGTTTTTAAGAAAAATTATTAAAGTGTGTAGAAATTAGAGGAGAGAGAATGTAAAAGTTAAATGTGTGGTAGGGAATAGGAGAGGGAATGTAAAAGTTAAAAATATTTAATAAGAGAGAGAATGAGTGGGAGGAATAGTAAGTTAAAGTGGGTATAATGAATGGTTTTTTTGTAAATATATGGAGATGATAAGGGTATTAATATAGGAAAAACTTTCCATTTAAGGAATGGACCAATTGAGGTGGGACGTCCCAAAAAGAAAAGTGGACCAATTGAGGTGGGACGGAGGGAGTATCTCTTAAGAATAATTTAATTTTCATCAAATTTTGATCATAATTTATTTAAGTTGGCCATTAAAATTAAAATGAGATTATAATTCTGCGACAGAGGGAGCGACATATAATTTGAACATTGGAGTACTGGTTTAGAAGTATTATATTTCTTACGTCATAAAATACTTGTAATTTGAGACTTGTACACACAAAATAAAGAATGAATGGATTTATTACATATAAAATATAAAATAGACTAAATTATTCTTAAAATAAATATTTCAATTTTCAATTACCTAGGTTCAGGGGCGGAGCCAGGGGGGGGGCATGGGGGGGCACTCGCCCCCCCCGGCGGCGGAAATGCAGTGGAAAAAATTTTTTTTTGCCCCCCCTCATATTTTTTTTATATATGTATATATATAATTAACTTCAAGATTAACACCAGTGAGTGGTGTGGTTCAGTGGTAGAAGGGGTGAAGTTAAAACCTTTAGTGTTTCCTTTCAAATCCTTGTTCGAGCCCTGCTACCTACATTTTCAATTAATTTTATTTGTCCTCCATCTTTGCTATTCTCTCTTTCTCTCTGTCCATTTCTTTTTCTTAACAGTTTTGTTGTTCTCTTTCTCCTAATTTCCTCACATTTTTTCAATCTTAATTAATTAGTTAGGCTTTTCCCATTTCTTAATTCTTTACATTTTTAACTAAAATACATTGTATTTCATGGATCCGACCCATTTTTTACTTGTCCGACCCGAAAATTTTTTTTCGGGGGCGCTGCCCCCGAACCCCCGTGAAATCTTGCCCCCCCCGGGGCAATTCCTGGCTCCGCCCCTGCCTAGGTTATTAAATATTTTATAATATACTCCCTCCGTCCCACCTTATTACAAACCATTTTTCCGGGCACAATAATTAAGAAATATTATTAAGATAATGAAAATGTGTGGTAGGAAATGAAGAGAGAGAATGAGTGGAGTTGGTTGAATAAATTGTGTGGTAGGAAATGAAGAGAGAGAATGAGTGGGTGGGGTAGGGTAGGATGAATATAAAATAATAAATTTATTTCCATTTTGAGCAGTTTGTATTCACGTGGGATGGACCAAAAAGAAAATAAGTTTGTATTCACGTGGGGCGGAGGGAGTACTTTTCTAATCATAAACAAGACTAACCAAATACTCCCTCCGTCCCGGAACTTACTTCACAAACACTGTTTGCACTGGTTTTAAGGAGGGAGTATTATATTGAAAGTGTTGTGAGTGTGAAAATAAAATAGGAGAGAGAATGAGTGGAGAGAATAGTAAATTATAATGGTGTTGTGAGTATTAAAATAATGTAGGAGAGAGAATGAGTGGAGGGAATAGTAAAGATTCCTTTTCATTTTAGGTAAGTTTTAAATGTGTGAAGTAAGTTTTGGGACGCCCAAAAGGGAAAGTGTGAAGATTGTTCCGGGACGGAGGGAGTATCTTCTAAAAAATATTCTGGTCAAACGGTTTTTTGCTTTTTGGAGTCTCTCGAGAAGGGCTTTTCCATAAAGGAGGTCCTGAGTTTGAAACTATAAACAATGAATAAAAAAATTTAGATAAAAGCAATGCCAAAAACTCACAAAAAACGCGTTTTTTGTTAACTTAACAAAAAATGTGTTTTACCGCTCACATAATTCACGCACAGTGACACACAACGCAGACCCTCTCTCTCTCTATCCTCTCTCTCTAGACGCAATTGCGTCGACTTCTTCCTCAATCCGTCTCCTTCTCCGGCCAAACCTTCTCCCTCACACCCAAATCTTCACCGGCGACCCTCTCTATCCAAACCCAAAACAACGACCCAATTCCGAATTAGGGCCAACACCGATGGAAATTCCGAGCTAATGCAATAAACAAAGAAGAAATTGATACCGGAGCCCTAATTGAATTGGGCGGAAACAGAATGGAAGATGAAGACGATGCTTACCGAGATGATTTGGTTTTTGAAACAGGTGAGACGGCGTTGGCAAATTCAATTACGAGGCCGGAGGACGTCGCCGAACTCATCGTCGTCTTCCATGATGAGAGAGAAAACGAACAGAGACCTTCACAATTCTCTCTTTCTACCACCAATGGCCAATCAGTGTATAAGTATTAATTTGAGGATCAGTTTGGGAATGCCAGTTTATTTTAATTTGAGTGCCAGTTCAATAGTTTTGGAATGCCAGTTATGTATTGTGGAATGCCAGTTTATTTTGGAATTTTGAGGATTGTTTTTTGAATGCCAGTCTATGTTTTTTCGAGTGCCAGTACATGTTAATTTAAGTACCAGTTTGAGAATTTGATGCATTGGTGTTGGGTAATTAGATGCCAGATGTATGTGTTTTGGAGTGCCACCATATATTTTGGAGTGCCGGTTAGTGTATAATAGAGTGCCGATCCATATTTTTTGCATGCCAGCAAAAATGATTATCAGTGTTTTTTGAGTGCCAGTGTCTGTGTATTTTAGTTCCAGTGTACGTGATTTTGAATGCCGGTTCATGGTTTTGAATGCCGGTGCTTGTGTTTTTAGAGCCGGCAAAAATATTAGTGTAACAAAGTGCCGCTTTTAGTTGAACAGTGCCGGTGTGAAGAGTGCCGGTTCATGTTTATAAAAGTGCCGTGTAAAAGTGCCGGTGCCGCTTAAACAAATTGCCGGTGTCGGTTACACTGGCACTTTGTTAAATTGGTGCTTGGCACTTTTTCACCGGCAATTTGTGATACATGAATCGACACTTTATCACAAATGGCGCTTTGTTAAATGTACACCGGCATAAACGGGGAAACCAGTAATTACAAAAATGCCACCGTTTATTTTGAACATGGTTGCCAGTATTTACAAAATTGCCACCGCTTAATTTGAAAACACGTTTTTTCATATCTTAAGAAAAAACTAGTTTTTCATAAGACCAACTCAAAAGCAATACAACAAATATTTTGAGAGAAAATTTATCCTTTTCAATTACAAATATTTTGAAACAGAGAAGTAATAATATTTAACCGTTAATTATTTTCCGTTTGTATATCACTACTCTTCAATTAATAGTTCTCATTTTATGTTGAGAATTATTTGAAGGAAAACAACATCAACTTTAAATAACATTTAGTTTAAAATGTATAAATATCATTACTACTGATCTTATTAACTGATACTGCAGGAAACGTGTTGATCAGTCTACGACCAGCAACTAGGTTGATCATCTGGCTTTAGTTGACTTGAAACAAGGAATTCACGACTAACCGGAATGGTCTTCGGCGAAAACCCTCGGGGCGTGAGAGTAAGTATGGTGTTTAGAGCTGATAAATTATAATGAACAGAAGTATTCAAAATAACAAATAGCAATTACCTCAAAACCGTTGATGTTGTGAAGTATTTATAAGCTTTGATATGAGTTATAATTGTAGTAGGATTGTATGAAATCCCTAGAATCGTGGATCAGATTGTGTATGAGATCTCGTACGTAAATAACTCCTAATTTGTAAGACTTCTGTAATGGAAAAGTTGTAGGCGTATTAAGACTCTGTAGGTCGACGTACGCCTTGTAGGTCGAGGTCGCCTGCATAGGCCTAGGTCGACCTGACTGAATGACCTAGCCGGATAATGACCGTATGAGATATGGATCATATGTCGGACAAAGCTAGGTCGAGACCAAAGAGGTCGAACAATGAACTAGGTCGACTGATCTTGGCTGATGGGCCTTGGGCCTTATAATACTTGGGTCGACCCACTAAGAATGTGGTGGCAATAATACTTCGAATAACTGAGCTTTTTGATCGTTGGGCCTAGCCCGTCGCCTTTATTTCGTTCATTAACTTTTAATGATACAATTAATTAGTGATTGAAATATAAAAAATTATAATAAAAAATCACTTAAGAATAGTTTTGGAAGACATGAAATTCATTTAAAATAAACTTTTTTGTATATAAAATATTTCTTTCGATACAAAATAACTGTCAATTTTTTGAGGGAAATTTTTTGTCCAATATAATTGTCACTTTTGGAATAAAAGCATTGAATTTCAACTTTTACCCCTGCATTGAAAGTTGTACCAATTTCATTAATTATTTTATTGAGCAGAGTACTATGGGAGTGAGCAATTTATAGTATACTCTCTCCGTCCCATAAGTCTTAAGAAAAAGTGAAATGATACGGAAATTAAGGAATATTATTATAGTATTAGGAGAGAGAATGAGTGAAAGAAGTGTTGTGAGTGTGAAAAATTAAATAGGAGAGAGAATGAGTGGAGGGAATAGTAAATTATAATGGTATTATGAGTATTAAAATAATGTAGGAGAGAGAATGCGTGGAGAGAATAGTGATTTAAAGTTTTCATTTTGGGAATTCTTAAGATTTATGAGACGCCAGAATGGAAAGTTTTCTTAAGACTTATGGGACGGAGGGAGTAAGTCACAGCTCCACTATCTATAGTACTATGAACAGTTCCATCTGTCGAATTTCTCATTTTTCCCTCATACATTTATCCCTTTCCCATTTTGCCCTTAATTTTTTTTTTAAATTAAAAAAAAAAATTAATTTAAAAAAAAAACACGTATTCTTGAACACAGGCATAGGCATGTACTAATAATTAATACAGGCAAATTGATAATTTTTTCTCATTATAAGTCATAGTAATAATTTATTTTTTTAAATTGGTGAAAGCTCAAAAAGTGACATTTGTTTTGGACAGAAAGGAGTATTTTACTTTGATAAAAAACTTCTGTCAAACCGTCTCACCGTGTCGGCTGTAGGAGTTACATTTCCTTTTTAAAAATATTACATTATAAAATTATACTTTCTCCCTCTCATTTCAAGAGTTTTAGAATAGTATTTCATTTTTTTAAAAAAATATTTAAAAAATGAATAAAAAATTACAAGTGGATAGAAATTTAGAGAAGAAAGAATGTAAAAGTTAAAACATTTATGATAAAATTACATTTTGATTAGGTTTTTTAAAAAATATGTTAATATTATAAGGACATAATGAATAATTTTTTTTTTAAATATATTTACATTATAAAAATATAAATATATGTCCGAAATACTATTTAAAATTTACTATTTATGAAATCAAACTCTTAATCTGAAATGAATCAGAAGAAAAAGAAGTACTTCTTGAAGTTTGAAAAGTTTGAAGTGAGCGGAGAGAGTATATTAATGCTTTTTTCCGAGAGAAGAAGAAGGTACTAGTAATAATGATAAGTCAAAGGTTTGTTAATTGCTGAAGCCGTTTCCAAAATGAATTCCCATTGGCGGTTTGGCAATTTAGTTGACCTTAGTGTTTGACCAAATGAGAAGAGTTAGGAAGGCCAAATTACCGATGCACGTGATATAAGCCAAAAAGCAAACCTAAACGTATGGGCTTTATGTTGACTTTTGTTTCCGTCAGTCATTTATTGTTAGAGAGTTAGCTAACTATTCGGTAGCCTGTTAACTAGGACTTCCCCTTTTCTTTCTTCTTCACCAAGTAACTCAGTCCTTTGCACCGATAACTAAGATCCCGTTTGTTTCACCGTAAAATATTTTTTAAAAAATATTTTCCGTAAAATAACTTGTTTTTCGTTGTTTGGTTGTTTAACTCAAACACCGTAAAATATTTTCTGTTTTTTGGTTGTTTTCCGAAAAATGTTTTTCATAAAATAACTCGTTTTCCGGTGTTTGGTTGTTTTCCGAAAAATTGAGGCAACGTTTTCTGGAAAACATTTTACGCCCTTCCTAAGTAAAATGATTGTCCTAAGTAAAACATTTTCCAAAAAATGGTGCCCTTCATGTACAACTAATATTTCATAAGGTACAACATTCTACTTTCTCATTCTAATAATAATAGTAATAATAATAATAATAACAACAACAATAATAATAATAATAATAATAATAATAATAATAATAATAATAATTAAAAAATTATAAAAAAATAATTATAAAAAATAAAAATAAAAATTAAATAGTAATAATAATAATAAGAATTAAATAATAATAATAAGAATTAAAAAAATAAAATAATAATAATAATAAAATAATAATAATAATAAAATAATAATAATAATAATAATTAAATAATAATAATAATAATATAAATAATAATAATAATTAAATAATTAAATAATAATTATAATAATTAAATAATAATAATATTAATAATAAAATTAAATTAAATTAAATAATAATAATAATAAAATAATAATAATAATAATTAAAATAAATAATAATAATAATTAAAATTAAAATTAAATTAATAATAATAATAATAATATAAAATAAAATAAATAAAATAAAATAAAATAAAATAAATTAAAATAAAATAATAATAATAATAAAGTAATAATAATAATTATAATAATAAAGTAATAATAATAATAATTATTATTATTAAAATTAAAATTAAAATTAAAATTAAAATTAATAAAATACAATAACACCAACAACAACAACAACAATAATAGTAATAGTAAAACATTTTTCTAAGTAAAACATTTTTCTTACCAAACAGACGAAAACATTTTACGCCCTTCCTAAGTAAAACATTTTTCGAAAAATATCTTCTTTTACAGGAAAACATTTTACAGAAAAACATTTTTCGAAAAATGTTTTACGTCGAAACAAACGGAGCCTAATTTGCCAAAACATTTACTCCCTTCGTCCCATTGAAAGCTTCACCTTTTGCCAAATCGGGTGTCCCGTTAAAACCTTCACATTTCCTAAAATGGCAAAGAATTTTTACTATTTCATCCACTAATTATCTCTCCTACTTTACTTTTATACTCACATCACCAATCAACTTTACTATTCCCTCCACTCATTCTCTCTCCTATTTTACTTTTATACTCGCAACACTTTCTCCACTAACCTTTTTCTTAATTTGCGTGTTATGCTCAAAATGGTGAAACTATAAACGGGACGGAGGGAGTAAATTTTTTATATACTCCCTCCGTCCCAGGAAAAGTGTCACCCTTTTAGGGGTGGCATGTAAATTAAGGAAAAAAATGAAAAGAAAAAATGTTGTGAGTGTAATTTAAAAATAGGAGAGAGAATTAGTGGAGGAAATAGTGAAATTAAAAAGTGTTGTGAGTGTAATTTGAAAAGAGGAGAGAGAATTAGTGGGGGGAATAGTTAGTGGGATAATAGAATATTAATAAAACATTTCCTTTTTAAGAAAGGTGACGCTTCAAACGAGACACCATTTTGGGTAAAAAGTGACGGAAATTCTGGAACGGAGGGAGTATTTTTTTAAAAGTAGAACGATATATTCTTTGCTAATATAAATTTATTTTAATTTAAACATTTATACTTATAAATTTTAAAAAAATGGCATTTAATTTTTCTTATCATTTATAGTTTACGTTGAAATTTGAATAATAGCAATGAATTATTATTTTTATTAGCTAACTTCTAATTTCATAAATAATTGAGTTAATAATATTAGCTACTCCCTCCGTACCGATTTAAGGTTCTTACTTTTCTTTTTCGTCTTTTCTGGTTTAAGATTTTTTGTTGTTTTATTATCTAAAATTGACAATGAGACCCACTTATAATTCTTACAACAAAATCTCCCTAATTTTTACCCACTTTATTCATTTTTCTTAAAGATCGTAAAATTCACCACGGGACCAATTGAAATGGGACGAAGGGAATAGTAAATAATATTTTTACTATGTCTTAGAAAAATAGTGTTTCTAATATCTTAACTAAATATAGTAATCATCATATTAACTAGAAAATTAAATGTAATAGTGATTTTATATATTAAATTGAACATTATATAATGATTACCATATACACTAATTATTAAGTTAACATTAATAGTTACCCTAGTAAGTATTATAAGTAACTAATACTATTATTTAATTTATTATAATGTATTATAAAAGTAATGCTTTAATTATATTGTACTTCAATAGTATATATCTCCTCAGTTTCATTTGAAAAGACACACATTTCTATTTTGGACGTCTCATTTAAAAAGACACACATCTGAAATTGTCAATGGCTTAAGAAAGTAGAAAAACAAAACGAGTGTTGTCAATAGTATTGTCAACACTAAAAATAACATTGTTCACACTAATCCAAAAAGACAATAATAATTGTGATTTTTAAACCAGCAGAATAAAAGTAAGGGGGATTTACCAATCTATCAAAATTATCAATTTTATCTCAAAAGACAAGCAATATTTGTGATTAACTCCGGTTAGGGGTGTACAACAAAATCGAAAAACCGAAAAAATCGAACCCAAATCGAGAAAATCGGAACCGAAAAAACCGAAATATTAATGATTTTGACCATTTAAAAACTGAAACTTTCGGTTTCGATTTTGGTTTCAAATGAAAAACCGAGCCGATAAAACCTAACCGAACCGATATTATTAAAACGACGTGTCATTTTAATATATATATAAATTTCATCTTCTTATCTTACTTTGGAGTTAAAATTATGCTTACGATAGTTTAACTGTTATTTGTAGTGGCAGGTGGAGCACTTAAATTTGTCATGAAAATCTTAAGTACTTTAGTATTGCATCTTCTCATCTTGCTTTGTTAATGAGGGATTGATAAATTTCATCTTGCTGAATGTAACTATCATAATCCAACCATCAATATATGCATGTTTTTCTCATCTTGTTGAAACCGAACGACACCGAACCAAACCGACACCAAACTGAAACCGAATAAAACCGAAACCGAATAAAACCGAAGCTTAATGGTTTTAAAATACAAAAATCGATATCTTTCGGTTCGGTTTCGATTTTAGCCTAAAATCGAACCAAACCGGACCGAGCACACCCCTAACTCCGGTGACCTCCCCGCGATGGTAAAACGGGTCGACCCGTCCCGGCCCAGTCCGTACGGACCAACCCGCGGTCGGGATGGGTTGAAGCCCGTTAGCCCGTGTGATGAAACGGGCCTAAACCCGGCCCGTCTCAAAATTGATGCCCAAGCCCGCCCGTTTGCCCTGGATTTGAAGATACACGGGCAAAACGGGTTTTCCTATTTTTTTTATTTTTTTTAAATCAGAAAAAATATGGAAAAAATAAAAAGTAATTTAGTATTTAATAAGTTATTTTTTTAAATATAAAATCACTTAAGACATAAGAAAATTAGTTGTTTTATATATAAAAAAAGATAGAAAAAACTAAATAAATGAAAGTATATAAAAGAAAAGAGGGACGGACTACCCTTTATTTTTATTTAATTTTTTAAATTTTTTATTGACAAGGAAATAATATTTCAGATTTTTTTATTACTGATATTTTTTACAAATAGGTATATAAAAAAGATTAAAAAAAAACTAAACAAATGAAATTATATAAAATAAAAGAGGGATGGACTACCCTTTATTTATTTTTATTTTTTATTAATTTTTTATTGACTAGAAAATAATATTTTAGACTTTTTTTATTACTGATATTTTTTACAAAAAGGTATATAAAAAAGATAGAAAAAAACTAAACAAATTAAAGTATATAAAAGAAAAGAGGGATGGACTATCATTTATTTATTTTTATTTTTTATCAATTTTTTATTGACTAGGAAATAATATTTTAGACTTTTTTTATTACGGATATTATAATTTTTTTTGTAATTTTCGAAATAAAAGTATTTTTTTTTGGAATTTTCAAAATTTATGAAGATTAAAAAAAATTAACTAGCTACTAAACAAATATTTAACTAGAGAGTAAATAATTAAATAATTAAAACAATAAAATTACCTTCAAGGCTTCAACACTTACGATGTAATCACAAATATTCGGCTTGGAAATAATTTGATGGTTTGGGTTTGAGAGAATTCTAGGATGAATTGAATTTTTTTTGTAAGAAAAATGGTAAGACTTTCTCTTCTATTTATACTAATTATAAAAAAAAATTGGATCAAATTTACCCCTAATATGGCTGTTGGGAGGGGTAATTATCTCCCAAAAAATTAAAATCTGATAAATGAGTCGTTCTGTGTAAATTGGACGAAAATACCCTTCAAACGAATTTATTAACGGATATATTTGAGGACATTTTAGACATTTATACAAACAGGTCCGTGCAGACCTCATTGCAACGGGCCAAACGGGTCATGGACCAAACGGATCTTCTGATTCGCGGGCCAAAGACCGGTCCGTGCGGACCTCCTTGGTCCAGTCCCGTCCCGAATACGAAGCGGGCCAAGCGGATAACGGACCACGGGCTGGACGGGCGCGGGCCAAACGGACGGCGGGCCACGGGCCGGGCGGGCCGCCCACGGGCCACGGCCCGAAAATGGACATCTCCACCGGCGACCTCTCTGGCTACCAAACAACTGAGAACTTAACTTAGGAAACACTACCAGAAACAGGTGTTTTAGCGACGAAATAATCAGCGACGAAATTATTCCGTTGCTAAATAGCGGCGGAATATAAGCTTTAGCATCGGAATTATTTTGGCGTCAAATTTAGCGACGGAATTTAATTCTGCCGCTAATTTCCGCCGCTAAAACGAATATTCCTCGAATATTCGTTTAATTACCGCCACTATTTTCGCGGTTGATTTACCGACGGAATATTCCGCCGCTAAATCTTTATCAGCGACGGAATTATTTCGACGGTGGAAATATATCATTTTTTTTTATTTATTTAACAACGTTGGAAATATTTCGACGGTGAAATTAAAATATTTTTTATTTTTTTTTGGAATATTACACCAACGGAATATTTCCGCCGCTGAATAATTAATTTTTTTTAATTTATCAGCGTCGGAAATATTCCGACGGTGAAATTAAATGTTTTTTTTTTTTTTTGATTAAACACCGACGGAATATTTCCGCCGCTGATAAGTTAATATTTTTTTATTTATCAGCGACGGAAATATTCCGTTGCTGATAATAAAATGAAATATTTGTTTATTTTTAGAACTAAATAACAAAATAACAAACTAAAAAACATTAAAATATCATAAATATTTATGATACTTTTGAAAAAATAAATAAATCATAAATATTTATTAATTTTAATTTAATAAATATCATTATTTTTTTTATGTAAAATATGAAAGTTATTTTAAATTACTCTCATAAAAATAAATATGAGTCAATAAATATTATTTTTGAAAAAATAAATACCACATAAATATTTATTAAATTTAATTTAATAAATATCATTCTTTATAATTATATAAAACATGAAAATTATTTTAAATTACACTAAAAAATAAATATGAGTCAATAAATACCCTATACACTATACCCTATACCCTATACACTATACCCTATACCCTATACCCTATATCCTATACACTATACCCTATACACTATACCCTATACCCTATACCCTATACCTTTATACCATATACACTATATCCTATACCCTATACCTTATACACTATACCCTATACCCTATACCATATACACTATACACTATACCCTATACCCTATACACTATACATTATACCATATACACTATATCCTATACCCTATATTCTATACACTATACACTATACCCTATACCCTATACCCTATATCCTATACCCTATACACTATACACTATACACTATACCCTATACACTATACACTATACCCTATACACTATACCCTATACCCTATACCCTATACCCTATACACTATACCATATACCCTATACCCTATACAATATACACTATACACTATACACTAATTAATCCTAAAAAAATAAATATGAGTCAATAAATACCCTATACACTATACCCTATACCCTATATCCTATACACTATACCCTATACCCTATACCCTATACACTATACCCTATACACTATCTGTTTATACCACATACCCTATACCACTATACACTATACCCTATACTATACCCTATATTTATACCCATACCACTATACTTATACTTATACACTATACCCTATACACTATACACTATACAATATACACTAATTAACCCTAAACCCTAAATCCTAAACCCTAACCCCTAAACCCTAACCCCTAAACCCTAAACCCTAAACCCTAAACCCTAAATCCTAAATCCTAAACCCTAACCCCTAAACCCTAACCCCTAAACCCTAAACCCTAAATCCTAAACCCTAAATCCTAAACCCTAACCACAACCCCAGGAACCACAACCTGAACCACAATTCCAAACCACTAAACCCTAAACCCTAAAGCACGAACCACTAAACCACAAATCCACAACCCTAACCCAAACCACTAACCACTGAACCCTAAGCCCCAACCCTAAACCCTACAAACCCATAGGGTATATTGTATAGGGTATAGGGTATAGTGTATAGGGTATAGTGTATAGGGTATAAGTATATGGTATAGCAGATATAGTGTATAGTGTATAGTGTATAGTGTATAAGGGTATAGTATGTGGTATGGGTATATAGGGTATAGTGTATAAACAGATTTATAGGGTATAGGGTATAGGGTATAGTGTATAGGGTATAGTGTATAGGGTATAGGGTATAGTGTATAGGGTATAGTATGTGTATAGGGTATAGGGTGTAAGTATATAGTGGTATAGGGTATAGAGATATATAGTGTATAGGGTATAGTGTATATGGTATAGGGTGTAGAATATAGTGTATAGTGTATAGTGTATAGGAGTATGTGGTATAGTGTATAGGGTATATGGTATAGGGTATAGTGGAATAGATAGTGGTATAGGTATAGTGTATAGTGTATAAGTATGTGATAGGTATAGTGGTATAGTGTATAAGTATGTGTATGGTGGTATAAATATAGGGTATGTATAGGTATATAGGGTATATAGGTATACAGATAGTGTATAGTGTATATGGTATAGGGTATAGGGTATAGGGGTATAGGGTATAGTGTATAGTGTATAGGGTATAGGGTATAGTGTATAGGGTATAGGGTATAGTGTATAGGGTATAGTGTATAGTGTATAGGGTATAGGGTATAGGGTATAGGGTGTAGTGTATAGTGTATAGTGTATAGTGTATAGTGTATAGGGTATAGTGTATAGTGTATAGGGTATAGGGTATAGGGTATAGGGTATATGGTATAGTGTATAGGGTATAGGGTGTAGGGTATAGGGTATAGTGTATAGTGTATAGTGTATAGGGTATAGGGTATAGTGTATAGTGTATAGGGTATAGGGTATAGTGTATAGGGTATAGTGTATAGGGTATAGTGTATAGGGTATAGTGTATAGGGTGTAGGGTATAGGGTGTAGGGTATAGGGTGTAGTGTATAGGGTATAGTGTATAGGGTATAGGGTATATGGTATAGGGTATAGGGTATAGGGTATAGTGTATAGGGATATTTGTTCAAAAATAATGATATTTATTAAATTAAAATTAATAAATATTTATGATTTATTTATTTTTTCAAAAATAATATTTATTGACTCAAGAAAGATAGAGCAAATAAGTTCTCCACTGTTTGAGCAAAGGATTTTCTGTTTAATAAGAATTTTTCCAGTTTCACTGTCCTTTTCTCTCTAAGGATCTAAAAACATCACAGGCTGCATATCAAGCCGCCGTTGTTCCCGAAGGAAAGCCTCCCGGCGAGCCCGTCCCCTTCGTGCCTGATGTTTGGCACTCGGTCACCTCTGAGGGACATCCAAAGAGAGGAGCCCGAGTGTTAGGGATGGGGGATTACGGGCGGCAATGCCCGTCGACGTCGACCGACCGTCGGCGAATTGATGCCCCGCCCACGTATGATCCGAGGGTTGACACTCTGGAGGCTGCGTTGGAGGAGGAAAACGCGAGCGGGCAAAGCTTGCGGAGGCTTTGGCGGTTCAGACGCAGATGCAGGAGGAGAATGATCGGAGTCATGCAGAGATTCAAAGACAACATGCAGAGACTCAAAGACAATTGGCGCTGTTGATGGCTCATCTCGGCCAGGACTTCCAGGGTAATTTCCAGCCTCCCCCGAGTTGATTGCGGACTTTTTTAGACATTTTTGTATTAATTTATACTTGTTTGTAAACATTTGAGACATTTGGTACCCGCGGGAGCCCCTTCCCCTCCCCCCTCTCCCCCTCCCTCTCCCCTCCCCCTCTCCCCCCTCTCCCCCTCCCGAATTGGTACGGTGGTACGGTGATATTTAGTTTTTATTTGGTACGCTGATATTTGATTTTTAGTTTTTATAGTTTTAGTTTTATAAATTGAAATGTTATATCAGGTACAAAAAATTTTGGTTTATTGATATTTTAAATTATTTTTTTTTAATTTATTTTAATCGCCGACGGAAATTCCGTCGCCGAAATTAATTTCAGCGAATTTAATTTTTTGATTATAGCGGAAATTCCGTCGCCGAAATAAAATTAATTAAAATAAATTAATTTCGGCATGAATTTTTCGTCTCGAAATTAATTTATTTTAATTAATTTTGATTTCAAATGACGGAATTTGCCGCTATAATCATTTAATTTTTATTTAATTTTTGATTTCAATGGCGGAAATTTCCGTCATTTGTAATAAAATTTAAATTAAAATTAAATAATTTCAATGACAGTAATTTCCGCCGTGAAATTAATTCATTTTAATTTAATTTTTATTACAAATGACGGAAATTTTCGCCTTGAAATTAATTTAATTAAATTAATTTTTATTACAGCGACGGAAATTTTCGCCGCTGAAATGAAAATTTAATTAAATTAAATTAATTTAGCAGCGAAATTTTCCGTCGCTGTAACCATTAATTCACCGGCAAAAATAAATTCCGTCGGTAAAATAAAAAAATACCGGCGGAAATTGATCCGTTGGAGCACTGCGACGGGCTGGTAGCGGCGGACCACCGACGGAATTTTTCCGCCGGTAATTATTTTTAGCGACGGAAATTTAATTTTAGCGGCGGAAATTTCCGTCGCTAAATGACCTTTTTCTGGTAGTGAAAGTGAAGCATAATTTTTTCAAACTATTCAATGGATAATACGAATCGTTTTTCGGCAATGGAACCAAACTGTTGATTCAAAAACGTTCGGATCAACACAAATCCAGTGGCAGGTTGTATCCTGGATGTTTGAATATCCTGAGAAAGATGAACAACCACGTAAACTAAGTCGGGGCTTCACCGGCGAAGACCCTCTGACGTGAGAGTAACTATTTGTGCTTAGAGAGAGAAATCAATTGACAAGAGTTTAGAGTCAAAAGATGAGTTACCAAAATATGTGAATTATTGCTTGTATTTATAGTTGTAGGGATGTAGAGTCCATCTTTGATTAGGATTTTGTGTGTGAGAAGGTTATAATCCTGGTTGGATTATAACTAACCACAATCCTTATTTGAGTAGGATTAGTATTGTGTTATATTCGTATGCCTAGGAGGCATGCTCCTCGATTTGTTATGCTTGATCGACCTGAATGAATGCCGAGGAAGAGATGTGAGCAAGGATAGAGAAACTCATTCCCTTGCCTTGTTGATGATCGAAAATGTACTCCTCGTCTTTTAGTGAGGGTCAGATCGGCCTTGATAGATGCATTTCTCGACATATGAGAGTGTGCCTTGTCGACATATACGAATTTCATGCCTTATTCATTATACGCTATGTTATGTCTTAGGTCGACGTAGTGGGAATGACGAGAAGGCACGACGAGTAAAGGTAGGGAAAACCCACTTTCTTTGTCGTATTTGATACTTGTATTGATTATATTTGGGCACAATTCATTGGGCCTTGTCCGGTTATAACTCACGTTCGTAACTCGATTTATACCGTTCACGAACATATATTTTACAGCTTAATTTTTTTTAAAAAAATTGATAATTTAATATGATATTAAAGACCCGATTGTAGAGCAAGGTCATGAGTTCTTTTATTCCGATAGCATTTATAATTGTATTTCATTTTATTGATGTACAAATAATTAATAGTATTTCTTTACTAAAATAAAAATATTTGTCAAATCAAGCTCTTTAGACGCATATTATACAAATAAAAACCAATAAATCAAAATGAAATAATAGAATTAGTTAAAAGGGTTGTTTTTCGGATTGAAAAATCACAAAATCTAGGGAGAAACGCGTTTCTCCATAAGTTATGGAGAAACGGGTCCCGACATGTCGCGCGACAATGAGCTAGATAGCCAGAAACCTATGAAAGTGATATCCAGAAACCTTCAAATGAATATCCAGAAACCTTCAAAATATTTCTGGATATACATTTGAAGGTTTCTGGATATCCAGAAACCTTCAATAGCAATTTCGGATATGCCCTAACACATTTACGGATATGCACCTAACAGTTTTACGGATATGCACCTAACAGTTTCGGATATACATTTCACATCCTTCTGGCTATCAAATACAAAGCTTCTGGATATCAACTGCAAAGCTTCTGGCTATCAAATGCAAAGCTTCTGGATATCCAGAAGCTTTTTGGTCTTGGCCTTGGTTTTTTTTTTCTGATTATCAAATGTAAAGCTTCTGGCTATGAAAAACACGTTTCTCCATAGTTATGGAGAAACGCATTTCTCAGCAGACGCACTCTTGAAAAATAGGAAAGCAAGTACCAAATTATCATTAAATGATGAGGCATTGTTCATGTGGGTGGGTGACAAAGCCATGCCAATAACAAGCTGTCGTGTTAAATTTCCATTTCAGGACCATTTCGATCCTTCTCTCTTTAAGCCTTAACCACATGCATTAATAGTGTGACATCTATTGAAACTAGGGATGGGAAAGAAAATCGAAAATATCGAACATCATCGAATCAAAATTAACAAAATCGAATTGAAAAAAAGCTGAAATCGATGATATTGATTAGTGTCGGTTATAAAATTATAGAAAGCTCAAACTTCTCGCCATCCTCTCTACTAAAGAAAGCTTGAACTCCTCGCCATCCTCTCCACTAACTGGAACCTAGAAAGTTCAAATCGCATTTTCCAGATAACCCAACAAGTAAAAAACATTATGACTTTAAGGATTTTTAAACAATGCATTTAAAAACCGAAATTCCGAATCGAACAATAATCGAAACTGAAAATCGAAAAAAATGAATTTAACGGTACAGGTTCTTATATATCGAAATATTTTGATATGTATCGGTTTTACTCTAATACCGAACCATATTGTACCATGTTCACCCCTAATTGAAACACTACAAGACTTCAACAATGTAATTTCCTTTTAGAAAATGATGATAGTTGATAATCTCATGGAAATTGAATCGTTCCAACGAGCTATCTCATGTTCAATTGAATTGCAACATGCTATAAAATTTTAACCAATTTTTTTTTTTTTTTTTTTTGTATGAGATAGATCTTAACAAATAGATTGTTCGGTAATTTACAGTTTCCGAATTAATATTGATCGTACATCTCGAGAAAAGATGATGTGATTTGTATCTCTTCTATATACTTGTCCATAGTGATCGAATCAAATGTTTCTCCCTTATAGTTAATTGCCTCATATATAGAGTCTTACGTACCCACCAAATTTAGGAAATATTGATGCCATGGAAATTAGTTTCAAGAAGTGTGAGTCCACAAAAATAATGTCCTTTAAAATGGACTACTCTTTGAATTTGGAAGGGTACTTTTGCAATTTATCAATTTTGGGAAAATGTCTTACGAACTTTTTTTTTTCTTTTTCATGAAATATGTTAGTATGATCGTCCCAAAAGGAATAACTAGCCAAAGGACTTGTGTATAAGCGGCATTTTTAGCAGATGTAAGTCTCTCCGTTGTTGTGGTCTTTGGTTCAATACCCCATACTGGTTAGAATTGATTTTGGTGGTTAGGATTTAAAAAAAAAAAATTACTAAATTTTTAAAACTTTAAAACTTGTCATTGATAGACAATTATAAGTACTGTAAATATTAATTTTTATATTTTTATTAGGATAATTAAATAGACTAACAATATTGCTCAAAATTTAATCAAGTGTTATCAAAGATAACTTTATTTTCGTGGTAACAGAAGTGGAGAGGAAATCACTTGTATCACATTTGTGCATATTGTATTTGACTAGTAATTCAACGGTCGTGATTTATTAGAATCAGCGTTATTACGATATCATCAATGGTAAATAGTCATTGAATAATTAGCGGTACACAATGTGATATACAAAAGTAATACAAGTTATTTCAGTTCGAGATCGAGATTGAGAGGATGATTATATATTCAAACTGACATTATTATTCATTTAATATATTATAATTAGTAAATTACCATCACAATAATTTTTCTGTTGAAAAAACTGCCAAAATGACTTTCTCCCAAGCTGTTAAGAAAACTGCCAATATGACTTAAGTGCTGGCGACCTCCCTTTTAGTAGGGGAAATAAAACAGTAGATTACCATCCACACCTACTTCCCATTGCTCCACGTGTCATTTTCTCACCAATCATACTCTTCCACGTGGCATTTCTTCCACTTCCTTCTTTAAGTAAGAACTCTCCAAGAAACTGGAGACGTATAGATATCAGATTAGGAAATATTGGTCACCTCACTCCTTCCTCATTTCCACAACACATTAGACTATTTAAGAAAAATATTTTTTTTAAAAAAAAAAACTCATAGATTTTGAATATTTAATTAATTTTATCAAAATAAGTACGTGGCAAGATTTAATTTGTCAAAAGAAAATATTGAAAAAAATTGAGCTATTTTGAAATATAGGATGGATCTTCCCTCATTAATGTTTTGCAACCAAAAAAAAAAAAAAAATAGGCCAATTGCTACATCAAAAGAATGAAATAAAAATAATAAAAATAAAATGAGAGGTTCAATTTTCGTGACAAAGTTCTCAATTAATTTGAACGAATAATATTCTTAGATATAATGGTAGTTACGATACACTTCACAACTATCAACCTAAATATTGGTATACAATTAATTAATACTGAGTATGTGACACCACACTAGTCTAATGACACAACTCGATAAGGGAAGTGTGCAATTAGATTAGATTGCATCACATTTCCTTCCATCTAGCCGTTCATTTCTTAATATATTGCATTTATCTGGCGAGGAGAAAAATATGAATCAGGCATAGTCTTACTGTATAATAATTTATCGTGTTAATGGCCAAAATTAATTTTTTTTTTTTTTTGTAAATGAATGGCTCATGTTGGTGTGAGCAAGCTAGTCAGAAAGATATACGTTAAGCAATACGACTTGAATGGTCTGTTATACATACAGACTATTATGTTAGTTCACAACGACCCTAATCAAATACTCTAACCTAATCAGATTCAAAATTTTTGGCATTCAGAGTCTGATGTTACAATATACGTTATGCAGTACGACTTACATAGTACATGAATTAAATCTTAATTAGTCAATGAAATCTTGCTGAAGCGTCATTCGATTTTCCTTTCCTTACGAGAAGTTGGAAGTTCAAACATAACAAAATGCAATTTCTAGCACTTCTAATAATAGTTTAAGTCATTATTAATAAAAAAAATATTTAAAAAAAAAGAATTATATTACAATCATATTAACATTAATTACATTTTATAATAAGGTAAGATACATATAATAATTTAAGTCATTATTAATAATAATAAAAAAATTAAAAAGAAATAATAAATCCAAGAAGAAACCTTAACACAGATTTCACACAGACACACAGCTCATGTACATTGTACACACACATATAGATACAAACTATAGATACACCAGCCATGGTAGTACTATATATAGAAGCACAACAATTCATTACTACACATTAAACGGGTGGGCAGTACCATAGATGTTTTCTCACAACTCCTCACCTACTTAACCATTTGGAAAGGAGAGATATATTCAAACCCCCATAAACCCGACTTGAGTTCTTCATATCTTCTCGGAACTCTCTCTCTCTCTCTCTCTCTAGCGATTCAATCGCCGTTTCCTGCGCCGATTCAAAAACTGAATCACGAATGTCACGTGTTGTGGCGGAGAACATATCGCCGGCCCAGTTTTTTGGCCGGAGAGAGGCGATGGATCAGTATTCGCGCACCGGTGGTGCGGCGTCGCCGACGCTCGGTGAGCTGTTGAAGTATGTTGGTGATATAAGTAAGGAGGTTACTGGTGATGAGACGCCGGTGCATCAGGTGTTGGAGATGAGTGAGACTAGCGTTGAGCCACGTGCTTTGCCGTTTGTGCTGTCGTTCAGTAACCTGACGTATAGTGTGAAGGTTAGCCAGAAGTTTTCTCTACCGGTTCTGTTTGGGAAACGGAACAGGCTTGGAGCGACGACGGCGGAGCCGGTGAGAGGTGAGAGCTTGTTTTCTAGGACGAAGGTTTTGCTGAATGATATTTCCGGCGAAGCTAGGGACGGTGAAATCCTTGCTGTTCTTGGTGCTAGTGGATCGGGAAAATCGACGTTGATTGATGCTCTGGCGAATCGTATCGCGAAGGGAAGTTTGAAAGGTACGGTGACGTTGAACGGCGAGCAATTGGAATCTAGGTTGCTCAAAGTCATTTCTGCTTACGTCATGCAAGATGATCTCCTTTTTCCGATGTTAACCGTCGAAGAAACGCTCATGTTTGCCGCCGAATTCCGCCTGCCGAGGACTCTATCGAAGTCGAAGAAGAAGCTTAGAGTCCAAGCCCTAATTGATCAGCTCGGCCTCCGCAACGCCGCCAAAACAATCATTGGTGATGAAGGCCACAGAGGCGTTTCCGGAGGAGAACGCCGCCGTGTCTCAATCGGAATCGACATAATTCACGATCCGATCATCTTATTCCTCGACGAGCCGACGTCGGGGCTCGACTCCACCAGTGCATATATGGTTGTCAAAGTCCTTCAACGAATAGCTCAAAGCGGAAGCATCGTCGTCATGACCGTCCACCAGCCAAGTTATCGAATCCTCGGATTGCTCGATCGGCTCCTTTTCCTATCCCGCGGACAAACCGCTTACAGCGGCTCTCCGTCAAATTTACCTCTCTACTTCTCCGATTTCGGCCATCCAATACCGGAAAAGGAAAACCGGACGGAATTCGCCCTTGATTTGATTCGAGAACTCGAAGGCTCACCGGGAGGAACAAAAAGCCTAGTTGAATTCAACAAGTCATGGCAAGACCTGAAACGATCGCGCCATCGTATAGCTGACGCCGGCAACGAGACTCCATATCACAATCTCTCACTCAAAGAAGCAATCAGTGCAAGCATTTCCAGAGGCAAATTAGTATCCGGCGCATCAAATGACGTCAGTCCAACCTCAATTGTTCCCACTTTCGCCAATCCATTCTGGATGGAAATGGCCGTTTTATCAAAACGTTCATTCATGAACTCCAGGAGAATGCCGGAGCTCTTCGGAATCCGATTGGGCGCAGTCATGGTCACCGGATTCATCTTAGCCACAATGTTCTGGAAGCTAGATAATTCCCCGAGAGGTGTCCAGGAACGATTGGGATTCTTCGCGTTTGCCATGTCCACCACATTCTACACCTGCGCTGACGCCTTGCCGGTTTTTCTACAAGAAAGGTACATTTTCATGAGAGAAACTGCTTATAATGCTTATCGCCGGTCATCTTATGTCCTCTCACATTCACTCGTGGCTGTTCCGCCATTGATTTTTCTCTCATTAGCATTTGCCGCCACCACATTTTGGGCGGTGGGATTAGATGGTGGCTTTTCCGGTTTCCTATTTTATTTCATCATAATCTTAGCATCATTTTGGGCCGGAAGTTCATTCGTCACATTTCTCTCCGGTATAATCCCTCATGTAATGCTAGGCTACACAATAGTCGTCGCGCTCTTGGCCTATTTCCTACTCTTCAGTGGATTCTTCATCAATCGCGATAGAATTCCGGCCTACTGGATCTGGTTCCATTACATGTCGCTAGTAAAATACCCTTACGAAGCGGTTTTGCAGAACGAATTCCAAGATCCGATCAAATGTTTCGTTAGGGGTACACAAATATTCGATAACACGCCATTGGGGGCCGTGCCGGAGGTAATGAAGGTTAGATTGTTGCAAAGCTTGAGTAGCTCAATTGGGATGAACATCACAAGGAGCACGTGTGTTACTACTGGGAGTGATATATTGAAACAACAAGGGATAACTGATTTGAGCAAATGGAATTGCTTGTGGGTAACTATTGCTTGGGGGTTTTTGTTTAGGATTTTGTTTTATTTCAGTTTGTTGCTTGGAAGTAAAAATAAGAGGAGGTAAAGTGTCAAGTTTGGAAATTTGGGGTGGAGAAAGAAAGTTTAATTTGGCGGGAGGAGGGTATACTTATTTTTTTTTTTAATTTTAATTTTAATTTGAATTTTATCTTTATGTAATGATGGTATTTGGATGCGTAAGTTATAAAAATTAAATATTAAAGGTTGGGTTGGTGAAAAACAGTTGGGAACTAGAAAAATGTAATCAACATTAATTATAGCTCACCTATTTTGCTATTTTTCCGTTTTTTTTTCTTTTTCTATATTGAATTTAATTGTCATTATCTCTTTAGACTAATATCATTATCTATCTCTATGATTATTACTTTGACTGCTTTAAATATTGTTATTTTGATGTTAAAAAGTAAATTTGCTCTTATAGTTACAGGTTTATCAATATCTTACTCTATTATTAAAAATATTTAGTTTAGGGTAAAAAAATTACTCATTTTTTTAAAATCTAAATTCAAGACTTGGACTTGTGTTCTTGGTACGTATACTCCCTACGTACCACGTGAGTGAATAGCAAAAAATTGGGAGCAAAAATTACGAAAAGGTAGAAGAAAAAATTAGTTGAAAAAGGTGTTTGTGAGTATCAAAAATAAAATATAGAGAGAATGGGTGGAAGGAATAGCAAATTAATTGGTGTTTTGAGTATAAAACTAAGTAGCAGAGAGAATGATTGAGAATGGTAGTGTATAAACTGTTATTTTGGAGATTCTCCACTCAAGTGAAGCTGATGAAAAAATGAAATAAGTCTCTAATTACGTGAGACGGAGGGAGTATATCATTTGTGTAATTGTATTGGAGTTGAATTGGAATTTAAATACTCTTCTTGTATTAAAATAAGAATCTCCTCTCAATACACAGTGGATTAAATTTTTGATTTTATTATGTCAAAATCTTACAAAAAACTAGTTTTTTCGTAATATAAGAAAAAAGGCCAACGGACCCTAGGGCCCCTGAGCCCAGATTAAAGCCCAATTTAAACCATGTGAGATACTTATTTCCCTAGACACCCCTCACTTGAAAAAATTTAAACTCCTTTCAGCCCGTCTCTCTCTCCTCCAGCTGGCTCTCTTTTTTTTTTTCCCCCAAAAACTTTAATCTACAATATATTAAGATCTAGAAGTCGAAAAAAAAATCTGAGACCACCGTTTTACTCGTATCGTCGAGACGAATCAAACTAGTAGTACTAACATATATTTTGATGCAAATTAATGAGATTATTAAACTTGTATATTAAACTTTTCGTTCTTAGTTCATGCAAATTAGTTGGTATTTTGGGGTCTAGGTCTAATCTGCCTGCTATCAATCATAGCCCAAGAGCTACTGCATATGCAATAGTTACAAGCTGAAGCGTAAAAGGAAAAAGCAGTAAGCTGAAGCATAAAAAGGAAAAAGTCTTATAAGTTACTTATAAGACTTATTAATAAGTCTTATATGTAACATATAAGACTTTTTTTTAAAAAATTTATAAGTAATTTATAAGACTTTTTAAAAAGTCTTATACGTTACTTATAAGACCTATTTGAACATTGAGAACTATGTTGTAAAAAAGTCTTATAAGTAGTAACTTATAAGACTTTTTTAATAAGTCTTTTTACTTATAAGACTTTTTAAAAAGTCTTATAAGTTACTTATAAGACCTATTTTGAACAAAAAAGTCTTATAAGTAACATATAAGACTTTTTAAAAAGTCTTATAAGTAACATATAAGACTTTTTAAAAAGTCTTATAAGTGTAACTTATAAGTCTTTTTAAAAGTCTTATAAGTTAGTTATAAGACCTATTTGAACATTGAAAATTGTGTTGTAAAAAGTCTTATAAGTGTAACTTATAAGACTTTTTAAAAGTCTTATAAGTTAGTTATAAGACCTATTTGAACATTGAAAATTGTGTTGTAAAAAAGTCTTATAAGTAACTTATAAGACTTTTTAAAAAGTCTTATAAGTTAGTTATAAGACCTATTTGAACATTGAAAATTGTGTTGTAAACAAGTCTTATAAGTAACATATAAGACTTTTTAAAAAGTCTTATAAGTTAGTTATAAGACCTATTTGAACATGAAAATTGAATTCCTTCCACTAAACGTACGAGAGAACAACAGTCTAAGAAAATGCTCAAGAATCATCAAAAGTTTTATCAAGTCCAGTAACCAAAGCCATTCTCACTACTATCTTCTCTCTCTACCTAATCTAACTTTTTCAAAAACCTCGTTTTCACTTTTGCTTCTTGAGCTGAATCCGAGCCTCAACCAAAGCCATTTTCACTTCCTCATTTTCCGAACTTTCTTGAATCAAAACCAAATACCAGGATTGACCAAATAAAACCAAATACCGTGACACAATTGACCACCCATACGCAATGGTGATCCATCTTGAGAACACATCTTTGGCTCAAAGAAATATAAAATGGAAATGTGAATATTACCGGTTGTTACCTCCGGTGACCAACGTAATTGTTCTTTGCCAACCGAAATCGGAGCCAGGTAGCAGAGATGCGTAAACATCAAGACATTTTAATAGCATAACGAGAAAAATATGGCTTACAAACGTAACATTTATGGTTATATTATGAAATTAATCATGCTTAGATCATTGATTCAATCTCGATTTGATACAGAACAACCATCAAATTCATTGATTCGTTACAGAACAACAATCAAAATCCTAAAACTAGCACCTCGCTAACGACAAAATCAACCGATTCATCAGGTCCCAAGATCAAATAACTACGAAAATTGCTAAATCAAAAGTATACCTAGTGTTATGATACAAAATCTACCATTTCAATTATCCAAAAATTAATTTACTAAATTGAATTCATTGGAAACTCTAAAGATCAAATCTATTTGACCTAACAATCAGAATCAGAGCAATTGAAGAGTAATATACTTGAATTCAACAATAAAATCAATCAAATAAACAAACCCCACTTCAATTCTTTGTCAAAAAAACATTTATAAAATCGATTACCTGAGTAAACAGAAATGAATGTATACCCCTTCATCCTTTGAAGGGGAAAGGAGTTAGAGAGAGAAAGAGAGAGAGTATGTGTGTGTGTCGGAATCGGAGAAGATCCAGAAAAGCAGACGCCGGCGACGAAGGTGGAAGGGCGACGATGGCGACGAAGGTGAAAGGGCGACGCCGGAGACGAAGGTGAAAGGGGAAAGTTAGAGAGAGAAAGAGAAAGTGAAAGAGAGTATCTGTGTGTGTGTGTGCGTGCGTGTGTCTTGAATTTGAACGAGGGGTGTATGTGGAATTATGATATTAAGATAACTCCCTAATTGAGATTTACAAAAATATTTTCTTTAAATGGAATAAAATCTGGGCAAGGGGGTGTTAGGAGAATTTTTCCAAGAAAAAAACTAGTTTTAAAGCACTAAATCTAACTAATAAGAGAGATGAACTGTTTTGAAAACTAATTTTTTTTATAACATTTTGAAAAAAAAACTAATTTTTCACAAGAGTTACTCTTTTATTATTAAAAAAATGAGTTTTGGGTTAAAAAAAATTACCATTTTTTTGTCAAAAAGATTGTGCCCAATATGAATGCATGTGATGTGGGGTTTTTTTTAAAAAAAAAAAAAAAGTGAAATGAGCCTCTTTTTTAAATGAGGTTTAAAAAAAAAAAAAAAGAGGCACTATTTGAGATGTGCATCAAACTATCAAAACAAAATATTAATCACAAATAGTATACTCCCTCCGTCCATTTACATGGTTTCCAGTTACTGTTCTCACGTAAATTAAGGAGGAAATATTATATTGAAAGTGTTGTGAGTGTGAAAGTAAAATAGGAGAGAGAATGAGTGAAATGAATAGTAAATTATAATGGTGTTGTGAGTATTAAAATAATATAGGAGAGAATATGAGTGGAGGGAATAGTAAAAATTCTTTTCCATTTTAGGTAAGAAACAAAGTGTGAACCATGTAAATGGACGCCCAAAATAGAAAGTGTGAACCATGGAGTATATATAAAAAAAATATGTGGCTTAAAAGGAGTTTTGTTGCTAATAGGATGTGGGTATTTTGGTACCAACACAACACCACATGTATACAGCAGTTTGGTGACCTAATATTGGGTATCTAGAAAATGTTATTCATACCTCATAGTCTACAATCCACATTAACTTTTCTCTCCTCATACAACATACATGCATCTACATGACTATATTTATAATAATAAATATTATACTCATTTTGTTCTAAAATAAATATTGCATCGGATCAATTAAGTTAAATTTTTATTAACCTTTAATAATAAATTGTTTATCTAAATAGAAATTTAATAATGATTGTAACTAGTGTTTCTATTGGTTTATCTATAACAATTTTAAATTAATATGAAGATAATTAAATTTGCATAACATTTATTTTGGGTTGGATGAAGTATTTGCTTAGTCCCAAAATAAGTACTCCCTTCGTCCCGGTTTAGTGTGGACCAAAAATTGTGACACAAGAATTAAGGAAAAATAGGAGAGAGAAATAGGTGGAGGTGTATGTGAGTATGAAAAATTAAATAGGAGAGAGAATGAGTGAGAGAAATAGTAAATTGATTGGTGTTGTGAGTGTAAAAGTAAAGTAGGAGAGAGAATGAGTGGGTGGAATAGTAAAGATTCTATGTCATTTTTGACAGTTCACACTAATCTGAGATGGACCAAAAGAGAAATAAATTCACGCTAAACTGGGAAGGAGGGAATCTATAGTATAAATGAGGGATGCCATGAACAGTTGAATGAATAGTTTCATTGATCGAAATTTCCATTTTACCCTCACTATTTTGTTCCTTTTCCATTTTGTCCTTAAATTTTTTTTTTAATTAAATTTTCCCTTAATTTTTTTTTTAAATTAAAAAAAAATAACGTGTCCTCGGACACGGGCTTATTCTAATAACTAATAAGTTAGAACATCTTAAAAAAATTATAAATAAATTCATTTATGTTAAACATGTTTTTAAAAGTGATATATGATATTATATTCTTTTTTACATAACTTTTATAATATTTATCCTTATATTTATGTTGACTCTTTTATTTATGACTCTGTTTTTATCAAAGTGTTATAACCGTGCATTTAACGCACAGATGTTACACTAGTATATGAATAGGTGCTAGCTAGAATTAGATGTGGATAGTCTCTTATCATATTTAGTATCCCATATTTGTCCAAACTCTTCAAACATTTATATATTTTCACAAAACGATTATTAATAAAAACATGTATTTCTTGTCAAGCCAGCAAATTATGCGGTTGCAACTAGGGATGACCAAAATCGATTTCGGTTTGGAAAATGTATGACCCTTAATCGGCCCGGATTGTTCACGGTTTCGGTTAATCAGGTTCCGATTTTCTCCCCGGTTCGTCCGGTTTCGGGCTTTTTTCGATCCGGTTCCGATCCGGTTCTATTGAAAAACAATGAATTTTCGTCCGGTTCACCATTTTGGTGATCCTTAATCGGCCCGGCTCCAAACCGGTTTCGGTTACCCCGGTTCCGGTTTTCGTGACGGTTCATGGCAGTTTCGGGCTTTTTCGATTCGAATCCGATCCGATTTTTCGATTCCGATCCAATTTGGCCGTCCCTAGTTGCAACTTTGCTGCTCCCTTCTGTCCAAAATATACGTCATTTTAGATTTAAAAATTTGGTTTAAAATATACTCCCTCCGTCCCGCTAATATCCGCACTAACACTGTTTGCGCGGGAATTAAGGAATATGATATTTTAATAAAATGTTGTGAGTGTAAAAGTAAAGTAGGAGAGAGAATGAGTGGAGAGTGTAATAAATTATAATGGTGTTGTGAGTATTAAAATAATGTAGGAGAGAGAATGAGTGGGGTTGGGTGAATATTTTATTAATATAAAATTTCCTTTTTGGGAGTGTGCGGATATTAGCGGGACGCCAAAAAGAAAAATGTGCGAATATTAGCGGGACGGAGGGAGTATGTCATTTTAATGCAAAACCCCAAATTTACTTCTCATTGAAACCTTTTCCATGTCATTAATTATACTTTTGACTGAAAATTGTAACTATTTTAATGAAAATTGAAAACTAGTTAATATTTATTGATACACCATTATAAATAATGTCAATGGCAAGTCTTAGATCCTTTATATAGGATAATTAAAATCAACCTAAATTATTGCTCAAAATTGACTCAAATTAACAATAAAAAATGTGAGACTGACTTTCTGGATATATAGTCCCTGTTACCTATGTTTTTAGTTGAGTGTTTTTTTTTTTTTTTTGAAAAAGAATAGAAAAAAAAAGATTAAAAAAAATTGCTCCACCATTCAAAAATAAAAATTTATCTTTTTCATTGTAGAGATATTCTTAAATTGTGTATTTTTTTTTATCAAAATTCAAAGTAAGATGCGTAAATATTCTTGTTATCCACACTTTAAATTTTTAGTTGTGCAAAAAATATATTGAAATGTGAAAAATATGGGATGGTGTTTGGGATAGAAAAATCAGCATCCTGGCATTTCAACCTGAGTTAACAACCTGACTCAAGATGCAACAACCTGACTCAAGATGTAACAACCTGAGTTAACATCTTGAGTCCACATCTTGATTGTTCACAACTTGCAGGGTCGTTTAGTAAACCCTACTTTTCAGGAACCGTTATCAAGACGTAAGGGCCTCCATTACTTCGAACCTATTTTTCAGGAACCGTTATGAGAAACGTAAGAAACTCCAAGGCCAAGTCAAAAACCGCAAGACCTATCTACAATGCACGTGCAATAACTCTTAACGACTATCACGATCAACATTAACCTCCTAGCCGCAATTGTAGGCGCAATCTTAGGGGTAGCATTAATTTGTTATTTTCGTTACTACTTCTTAGTAATTAATCAAAGGTGAAACACATATAAAGGGGGGACTCACATTTTCGTAATACTCTCTGTACTCAAACTCACACTACGATCATCATAGTAATAAAATTCCATCGTTCCGAGGTTTTGTGCCGGCGAACAAGTTGTTCAAGGGCTTTCCTCGTTAAATCTCTTGTCCATTGTTTCTTGAATCTTGAAGTATTATATTACATTGTGCCCAATCTCATTCCTTGGAGTTAAATTGCATAAATTTGACCAAAACAGTTTGGCGCCGTCCGTGAGAACTTTGGTCTTTTAATTATTGAAAAGATTCAAGATGTCTACCAGAATGTCATCTGCTATGACTTCAGTCGGAATAGGTTCAAGGATTGACTCAAACCCTATCACCTCTGGTGACACTACTGCAGGTTCAACCCAAGTTTTAGGAGGAACATCGGCTGGAGCTTCGCAAGAAATCGCATTTGATATCGCCTCCAACTTGACCAACGTGATGGGCGCGATGAGGCGTCAGATAATGTTGCAGATTGACACATCCACAATGCTGATGAACAATGTCTCCAGGTTGCAACGTGAAATCTCTATTCTTCAGGCTGGTTCGTCTGGAACACGTCTGAATGCATCACCTAGTGTTTTTCAGACTGTGAATCCTAACACAGGGTCCAACATGTTCTCTCCATTTCAACCAAGGAGACTCGGCTTTAATGGGGGCACATGGGTGATGAATGATAATGTGGAGTTCATACCAATGACCAATGCAGTTACACACAGTGTGGTCACCAATCCTGAAACTATCCAGACAACCTCAGCAGCATTTGTGACTCCTGCTCGAGGACCAACAGGGAGTGTTAACCCACATTTTGATTTTAATGTTTATTATGCTACTACTAACCATGACGCAGGAAACTCGATGTCCAGGCAGCTGCAGGAGTTAAGGGAAATGCTGATGAATGTACCTGGAGTAACGTTGCCATACCACCTGGTTTCTACAACATGCTATAATGAGTCACGCTTCACCCCAGCCATTGCCAACATAGTGATATCAAAGAAATTCACTGTTCCTCACATGAAGCAATATGATGGGACAACCGATGTGTTGGAGCATATTGCCTTGTACCAAGAGAAGATGGACGTGATTCACATTCCTTTGCAGTTCAAGGAAGCTTGCCTTTGCAGGGGCTTCGGTTCCACCTTGACTGGTGCAGCCTTGCGATGGCTCATCAACCAACCTCTAGGATCTATAGGATCTTATGCTCAACTTATTAATATGTTTACTAACCAGTTTTCTTGTAACAGGGTCTTTGAGAAACTAACCAGTGATCTCTACAAGATAGTTCAACAACCTGATGAATCATTGAAAGACTACTTAAGCAGGTTCAACAAGAAAGTTGTTGATATCCCCAACTTGGATATGTCCACAGCAACGGAAGCCTGCAGGATGGGACTCAAGAAGGATTCCCCTTACTATGAAGAATGGTAATGACTCCTTGCAAGAAACTGGAGGAAGTCAGAATAAGGGCAATAAAGTTCATCAGGTTGGAAGAAGACAAGTTGATGCAGAAGCAGGAAAGGGGGCATATAGACTATCAACCTTAGATGGCACAAGTGTTCCAAGAAGTTGGAATGCAATCCACCTCAAGTTATACTTCATGTAAATTGTAGCTTGTCCATTCAATCCCGAGAATCAGGTATATTACTTTGCTTTATTTCAATTATGTTATTTCAATTAGATTTATATTTTTCAAACTCCTACTGACTTAAGCATTGGAGGGGTGTTAGCTAAAGTAACACCCACCCCTAACATGTTTCCATCTTTCAAGATAACTTAAGGTTTATATTCAAGATGACATGATCAACATGCTAAGTTCAAGTTGCAAAATAACCCAAGATAATAAGGTAATGTTTCAGCTTGCTGAAAAATCAAGGTTACTAAAACAGTATGCAGTCAATCTTCAAGTTGCCACAAGATGAGTCAGATTCACACAAAAAAAGTCCAAAGTTACGATCAAGGTGTAAAGGTACACACATTTCTAAGGTTTAAGGATTTTGCATCCTTCTCAAGTTGTTAAGGTTAATTACACCTTCGTCTGGGCGCACGCTTTTCATGTTTTAGTTAAGTTGTAGGTGGGCCAATGTGTCATGTACATATTGATTACCTTCTTGCACTTAATTAAAATTATGAACTCAAGTTGAAATCATTGGTTGTAACATTAACATGTTACCAAACGAACACAAGAATAAAAGGTCAAGCATCTTTTCATTTCATTCAAAATTATAGCTTCAACTTGCTACACATTCCTACTCTATTACAATTCCAAAATATTTCTAAGTTGTAGCAACAACATGTTACGCTTAGAAATTCAACTGTTAATTATAACCAGAATACCCAAAAATGTGATCCTATTGCTTACGATCCGAACATCCAAAATTTTCCACCATGCTATCGCAAGACATGGGAAACATCTAGTACACCCAAAACATGTCCAAACAGACATGTCAAAATCCCAAATTACATCCTAAATTACTAATTGTCTTAGAGGACGCTATGTGGGCGCCTCCCAACTCCCGGAACCTAAAACCCGTGTCCTAGGATGGAAGGGTCCCAAAACATACCTTTTTCAAAAACTTTTCTTTTAGATCAACTTGAAAAGTATAACAACCCATTTCCAAAACCATTTCAAAATAACATGTATCATTTACAAATACTACAACTGCAACGGCTTACACAAGCCAACCTTAAAACAAACCAATCCCAAGATTAATGACAACATTACCTACTAAAAATGTTTTATAACAGTTTCCCAGCATAAAATAACCACAACTACTCCCAACTCCCACACAAATAAGTACATACCCTGACAACCAAAATACGATCCAAACTCCTTCCCGGCCTCACCGGTATGGTCCACCTGTCTCAGCTGAATCTAAAACAGTAAAGGGAGAAGGGGTGAGATAAAATCTCAGCAAGCTATTATGTATGCAACAATATGCCATACAATATGCAACACATACACAGGTTGCTTAATATCACATTGGGAAAACAGTAAACACTTTACGTTACCTTTCCCTACCTTTTCCATCTGACCAGCAAATCCTGCAATAGGCAACACATATACAGGTTGCTCATATAATATGCAACAGCTATAGGTTGCTCAATAACAAATATGCAACACAAAACAGGTTGCTCAATAACCACATTGGGAAAATAGTAAACACTTTACGTTACCTTTCCCTTTACCTTTTTCATCTGAATCATATGTAGTACAACGGTGGGAGGGATACTCCGCTCTCGTGAACTGCTAGTGCTTATTCACGTCTTATACGATCTCTATCGGAGACCCATATAAGTTATCAGCTATCTGTGCCTGACTGCACATATATACAGAAGCTGCGCACCCCCAGACCGTGGCCACAAAAGGGGGAGAGGTCACAGGTATAAGGCAATCTAAATACATTATGAAATATGTTCTCATAAGTGATAGTATTCCATATACCCCCCACAATGATCAGCTGATACCACCATATCCAAGCACATAACCGATACTTGAAAATAAGTCCACCCCATGGGACATCAATATACATAACATGGAACTATAACTCATGTTAGACCAATCAAAATAGTGCACAATCAACTATGAACATGTAGCCACTTACGACACAAAGTATACTACATAAGTCATATATATTCATGATCAATCCCATAATGCAGGACAACATATATTTCACGCACTATCTAAACCTATAATCACATATAGGTAACCACGTAGGGGTACAATATAATATAAGTATTCCTACGCATTCATATCATAACGTGGAACACTTTCTATAAAGGTTCCAACCCAGCACTTAGGGTATTACACGTTCTACACATTATTTGAACCAACAACCATGTAAATATAACCACGTAAGGCACCATGTATCACATACGAGGCCTACATATTCAATACTCAAGGTATAATTCAGTAACATGGTATTACCACTCCTATCCCAATCAGTGAAGTAGTGCACTATACATTTTATGCACTAATAAAGAAAATAACCCTATACAGGTCACCACGTAGGAGTACAATATCATATAAATAATCATACGCATTCAAAATACAACATTAAACACCTTCTCTTAAGGTTCCAAGTTCAAATACCAAGTTTTATAAGCGTGGGTTTACTTTTCATAATTGCCTTTCAAGCAAATTCAAGTCAATATTTAAAGACCTTCTCTTTATCCATTTGAACCATTTCAAGTTCCATTATATAGTACTAAACTTGTACTAGATGTGTAGTTAAAGAAACATTCATTCCCTACTCATTTGCTTAGGTCCATATGCCTACAAAGTCAGCCCCAGAAACCTGTCCTGGGCACGAGTCGTGATGCTGGGAACGAGTCGTCCCCAAACCTTACACGACTGATCAATTTTTCACGACAAGTGACCCTGTGGGCCTCCTTTGTCGCACGACTCCATGGCTCATGGTCACGACTCGTGCTTCAAGGCACGAGTCGTGCCCAAGCCCAGAAACTACCTCTGAAATGCTGCATCTTCAGCAACAACAACAACAACCCTTCTAGTTTCAATCCACCACTAAAAGGTCATCCCAGAACAGTCTATACACATGCTTTAGACCCTATTATACTCCCTTCATACCCCATAACACATACATAACAATTTCCCAATTCAAATAAACCATTATACCACCTTTTTACATAGGTCTTTAACCAACTTATTTTCTTTCCAATTTAAACCCCAAGAACATGATTCCAACTTGTCCAAAACAGATTTAGAACATCATAAAAACCTCATAATACATATTATGAACAATTATTTGAAAGAACCATAACAACTTACCAAATTTTATCAAAATAAAAGGAAGATATGATCGGCTCTTCTTGCTCTATTCACCTCCCTTAGCATTAATTTGAAGACGGAATCACCAACAACTTCACGGCTGAATTTATGGAATTTTCGAAAGGAACTTAGGGTTTATGCTTCTCTAGAACGTAGGAGAAGATTGAGAGAAACTGAGGAGGTGATAATCTTCTTGGATAAACTTAAGGTGATATTTATATAAACAATTTTACACTTAAGCTCCTCCAAGTTCTAATCTCCTACACACCACCACCTTAAACTTAGAATTACACGCAAGCTCCTCAAACTTTTTATAACACTTTCATTTAAACTTTCAAGTGTTATCATTTTACTATACAACTTTCCCATTTCTTTCTTTTAGACATTATATAATCCATATTGATATTTTAATATCTAAAATCAAGTAAGTTATCAACTTTGAAAATAACACATAGCCAAATCCAAGTATTCAATTCAAATACCAGAATGAACACATAGTCATTCCGTAAATCACATAATACATAAGGAGAGATGCAATGCATCCCAACCCCCACGTGCTTCACGTGGCCAAATTAGTGCCCGGACCTAGGGTCGTGACACTCACTTCCCCTTAAATAAAATTCGTCCCGAATTTTAGACATAATTACCTGAGTGCTCAATTATCACACATACTACTCAAGCATTTCAAATTCTTCAAACCCAAATGGCTTGCTCAAAAATATGGTTCTTCCACATAATTCAACTCAACCTGAAGATCCTCGGTTGAAGAATTCAATATCGGGATAGGATCATCAAGATACTTCCTCCCATACCAAGTTCCATACAGTGCCAATTCAATACTGAACTGATAACTGATAATATACACAGATTCCACTAAGGTTGAATAAACCTCTCACCATGAGGGAAAATCCATCACATACACATGCAACATATCCTCAAAATCTGGATAGTTCTCTCTGTCTGCCCTTCTACCCGAGAAATAAAAGCAAAACTGAAACTCAGCTCGGAGCCCAAGCCTCATACTAAGTCTTCCCAAATCGCAATAGGAATCTTGGATCCCAATCTGACACAAAATATGGATTGGTGCTCCATGGAATCAAGCACATCTCTCGCCTCTATGATTACGCTAACGTTTTCATTCAATCCTTCTGTAATTTGGGTAGAAAGGAACCCACCTGATCAATCTATCCACTATTACTCAAACGCATCCATCTTCTTCAATTCAGGATCAATTTGTGGAACCTCCATAAGCTTTCATAATTGTAGAGATATTCGAATTCACAATTTATATCTTATCTTGCAATTCACAAGATCCAAAATGTTGATAGTGAAGCTTTTCGGTTAATCACATCCAGAATCACACTAGCTTTCCCGGATGATATAAAATACCACAATCAAAGTATTTTGGTACTTCTAGCCATTTCTCTACTTGTTGTTCAATTCCTTTTAAGTAACCAGGTACTACAACTCTTCTGGTTGATAAAATCCTCAAGTTTAACTTCTTATAAATAATGTTCCACTTAGGTAACACAAAAGAATCACAAAGTTCCCACATCCTTCAAATAAGGTAAGGATCGAACTATAGACAATCTAGTCTTTAACTCTGTAAGACTGGTTTCACCCTCGAAAGTCTATCAATCATTATCTGGTAACAATCTGTCAACCCAGAAAACTACGGAATTCCAACACTGCCAAAGGTTATTCCATTTGATCAGGATCTCAACACTCGAGAAATAATACCCATGCCCCAAGCTTGAAACTATAAGGCCCAACATTAAAATTTTCTTGAGTCACCACTCACACTTACTGAATTCCGCAACCAATCGATTCTCACGAAAAACAGATACATCACTTGCAAATAATTCCCATAATCTCTTCATAACTCTGAATAACCCAAGATATCCTCTATAAAGATTATCACAAGTTATCAAGATCAAGCTTGAAACCTTACTCATCATATTTACCAACACATCCCGGTGCCCTTCCGCAAGGTACTGTTGGATATGGCAATAACCTGACATTACATCAATATGAATTCAACTGCCCCAACTGGCATCAAGAAAGAGGGAACACATCACTAATTCACTTACCACTGGTACTTAAGATATTTCAGGTGACTTTTTATTCAAGTCTAACACAGAAATCAGATAACATTCACATTCTTTAGACCATACATTTAGGCCTTTACTGCATATATGACACAACACTACCAGAAAAAGGTCATTTAGCGACGAAAATTTCCGCCGCTAAAATTAAATTTCCGTCGCTAAAATAAATCACCGACGGAAAAATTCCGTCGGTGGTCCGCCGCATACCCATTTCGTCGCAGGTGCTCCGAAACGGGTCAATTTCCGCCGCTATTTTTTTTTTTTCTTTTACCGACGGAATTTAATTCCGCCGGTGAATTAATGGTTTCAATGACGGAAAATTCCGCTGCTATATTAATTTAATTTAATTAAATTTTCATTTCGGCGGCGGAAATTTTCGTCATTTGTAATAAAAATTAATTTAATTAAATTAATTTCAGCGGCGGAAATTTCCGTCGCTGTAATAAAATTTAAATTAAAATTAAATTATTTCAGCGGCGGAAATTACCGTCGCTGAAATTATTTAATTTTAATTTAAATTTTATTACGGCGACGGTATTTAATTTTAATTTAAATTTTATTACAGCGACGGAAGTTTCCGCCGTTGAAATCAAAAATTAAATAAAAATTAAATGATTATAGCGGCGGAAATTCCGTCGCTGAAATTAATTTATTTAATTAATTTTTATTTCAGCATTAATTTCGACGGAAAATTCCGTCGCCGATTCTCGAAATAAATTTAAAAAAATAATTTAAAAATATCAATAAACCAAAATTTTTTGTACCCGATATAACATTTCAATTTATAAAACTAAAACTATAAAAACTAAAATTCAAATATCAGCGTACCAAATAAAAACTAAATACCACCGTACCAATTCGGGAGGGGGAGGGGGGGAGAGGGTGGGGAGAGGGGGGAGGGGGGGAGGGGGAGAGGGGTGGAGCGGGGGGAGAGGCGGGGAGGGGCTCCCGCTGGTACCAAATGTCTCAAATGTTTACAAACAAGTATAAATTAATACAAAAAATGTCTAAAAAAATCCGCAATCAACACGGGGGACGCCGGAAATTACCCTGGGAGTCCTGGTCGAGATGAGCCATCAACCGCGCCAATTGTCTTTGAGTCTCGCATGTTGTCTTTGAATCTCTCGCATGACGTCGATCGTTCTCCTCCTGCATCTGCGTCCGAACTGCCAAAGCATCCGCAAGCTTTGTCCGCTCGCGTTTCTCCTCCTCCAACGCAGCCTCCAGTGTCGACCCTCGGATCATGAAACGTGGGGTGGGCTACATTTCGCGACGGCCGATCGACGTCGACGGGCATTGCCGCCCGTAATCCCCCATCCCTAACACTCGGGCTCCTCTCCTTGGATGTCCTGAGAGGTGACCTCGTGCCAAACATCGTGCACGAACGGGACGGAAGCTCGCCGGAGGCGTTCCTTCGGGAACAACTGGCGGCTTGATATGCGGCTGTCAAAATAAAACAAACAATTATAATCATATACACAATGTAAGGTACATAAATAAATTTACATATTCAAAATCAAGTCATTTAATGATAGTTTACTTACAAAGGCATTAGCAGATCGATCGTCAACCCATTGCGGAGGTTGATCGGGCGCTGTAGAATTCCGAATATGGGTGCTAGCGTAAACATCCACAAAACTGATATTCGGACCATACTCCCTTTCCTATAAATAAAATAAGCGAGATTATTACTTTGAAATTGTATAAATGCAACATTTAAACTGATTTAAAAGCATGCATACACTACATTTACACTAAAACTATGGATTTCATAGCATCAACATGGCTCCCAGCTAACATACGTACATAAACCTATTTAAAAGCATCCATACACTACTACATTTAAATTAACATACATACCATGCGGTCGTGATGCTCGGCGACCGTGAGCGTCCCCCCGGTATGCAACGTCGCCGACCCCGAGGAGCCTGCTCTATTGGCCTTGGCCTGTTCGGATATAGCCTTCGCCGCATCCGACCCCCAATATTCGCAAAATTGAGTAGAAACACCTCATCTGGTCATAAAAGTAGGACACAAGGGTTGTTCTCCCGCCGCGAGCCGAGTAGTATAATAATTTTTCTTCGTGGTACCTATAAAAAATATGAATATCTCGTAAACATATAATGATGACATTATAAAATTAAAAGAGTATAATCATTGTTAATTAAACTAATTAAGGATAGATAAATATGTTACAAATAAAATCCTTAAATAGCTTGTGAGCCTGCTCATCGAAAACATAGCTATCCGTCGCCTCGCTGATGCCCGGCGCCCAATAATATTTAGCCTACAACATATAATGATAACATTACAAAACTAAAAGAGTATAATCATTATTAATTATAACATTTTAATAACAAACTAACATTTAAGTTTTAAATAAAAACCATTAACACATTACCTTAAACTCATCCCACGCATCGTCCTTCTGCCTCTGTGGCAATTTATTCCAGTTGGGCCAAAACTCGGTCATTTTTCGAGACCGCCAGTATTGCCCGATCTTAGTCCCTGTGGTGGGGTATCCACCTACAAACCTGCCAAGTATATTTGTACAATACCATTTTAACTTAAATAATGAATTATATATAAAGATAAAAGGAACCAACTTATATCAAATTAATGAAGAGTTACTTCTTGGTCATAAAGTGATGATATCCTCGACAAATATCCTCCCCTCGGAATCGACAGTAGTCTGAGTACTGGCCCCAGAGGTGGAGCTAGTACTACTGCATGAAGGGTCGACATCATCGCTACCGGATCGGGACGGTTGCGTCCCAGTAATCAATGTGTAAATAGGCTTAGTCTTCTTACCCTTGCCCTTTCTACTAGAACTCATATCTGTATTACAGTAAAAATATTAAAATATACAACTTTAACAATAGGAAACAATATATTCACAATACATCTAAAACTTTAAAGTTCTAATAATCTAAAGCATTCACAATACATATTTATCGTTTTCTTTATAGTGGCATATGTTTTCTTCTATTCGTTAATATTACTAACATATGTTTTCTTCTATTCGTTAATATTACTAAATATGTAACAAACTAGGATACAGAAACTGTATCCTAATTTGTTTCATATAAGGTGCATCTAGTGGTACCGGGATTGATATCGAGCGCTCAAACGTAGGCGACATAATCACCGTCCGCGATGCCGTCAATCGCCCCAAAATGAGATCTAGAACTAGATGTTCCTAAACTATTTCATCCACAGTTTTCTTACTTATTTGTTTGTAATTGAGATCAATTAAAGTCTCAACTCATGATCATTCGTGCTTACTTTTATTAGTTTAATATATTTGTTTTATTAGTTTAATATATTTGTTGGGTTATCAAAATTGTTATTATTCTTCCTAATTCTTTCATGTTTCGAAAGACATTAATAATATAGTTGCATGATTTATGTTTACTATGTGTGAATACTAGCATGAATCAATTTCATGATTATCCACCTTTAGGTAGTTAAATCTTGTTAAAGTGAGTAGGGTTAAGGCATGATATATGATTCATATTATTGGAAAAAATGTATCAAAAGTACCTCAACTATTGGGGTATTTTTTATTTCATACCAAAAGTCATTTTGTTGCATTTGATATACCCGATTTTTTTGTGCATCTCGTGTTATTTGGGACTAACGACATCAATTTTTTCGAGTTAAACGGATATTTACAATCTTGTACTACTAGAAATCAAACTTTGCACTGTAAAATCCTCGAACCCCTTCTGTTTGTCCAATCTTTTAAAAGATCCCAGCGAGTCTATACTAGAATTCTTCTCTTCTTGTCTACAAATTAATACATATCAAGTATATTATGTTCTCTAACTTGCTAATCCAGGTCATTCATCTCTAATTGACGCCATCATAAGTTAAAAGTTCATCCTCATGTCAATTTGCACATTCCCAAACAATGTGCAACTTCAAAACTCCTTATCTCACTGATTAATATAGGGAAAAGGGCAGTTAAGATTAAATGATCTCAGGAAACAAACAACCGACTCATCACTTGCAAAATGCAATCAAACTTCATAAGTTTCTGAATGTCATGAACATTGGATTACTGCCACTATTTCATCGTTGCAACCCCATTTTAAAGCTCAAATTACCTAAATTCAGTCAAACTATCTTCGTGTGCGATATCATAATTCCTAAAACCAACAGTTTTAACAAAAATGTAATAAAAAACACCAATTATGTAAGAAATCATCGTGGTCGAAACCACCAAATAGTAAAAAACAAAAACAAAAAACAAGAGAACCCATCCTCTTTAAACCCTCACATAAGCTAAAAAATCACAGAAAATATAACTAAAATAAACTAAATTCCCCTATAATTAAAACCCTTCAAAGCTAACAGAAGCAAGAATCTAAATCAGTGATCAATTATAATCAAGAACCATAACCGAGACAGAGAATGGTGCAAATGGTCAAAATTAGTCAAGTGTACCTGAAATAATCGAAAAAGCTTTTATAATAATGCTAAGGCATGAATTAGTTTATCCTCCAATACACATATAAAACACACATTAACACACACCACACACACCTGCACCCATCTGTACCGCCCCTATTCACACACACACACAACTCATACCAGCACCTAAACTTCAGCAACAGACACAAAATCTGCTCTCCCACACCTGGCTTCACGGCATCACACACACCCTTCCCTCTGCAGTACACACGACTCACACTACGGCCCACACCCAAAGAACACACTCGACACACCCCTAATACACGCACACCAAAGACACACACACACACTTATGATGGCAACCCCTTCAAAGAACCAACACCCAACAACACACGCATACACACACGTAAAACACTCACGACACCCACACACACAGAAACACTCACAAACACCAACTGTTTTCCTCAGTTTATTTCATATCCAAGCATGCAATATGGGGTTACCCATTTATTTCATACTCAATCTCCTCACCATAATTCAAAAACAAAGAAGAGCCCAGAATTGACAAATAAACCCAATCAATTTCACGGGAAAATGGGATCTTACGATTGCACACTTCGATTCAAAAAAGAAGGATTTTACGGTTGCAAAATGGGATCTCAAAAAAGAAGGATTTTACGGGAACCAATCAATTTCACGGGAAAACAACAAATTTATCCAACACACAAGATCTAGAAATCGATTAAGAGGGGGAATCGAAATACTGGTTGAGTACGAGAAGAGAAACACGGTGGAAGGAGGCGGACGGACGGAGACGACGGCTAGACGGCTCGAGACGGACGGAGACGGCGGAGAGAGGTGGACTGACGGCGGCGTGAGCTTCTTCTTCTAGGTCGCGATCGCAGAGCCCGTGAATGTAGAGTGAGAAAGCGGGAAGAGAGAGAGAGGGAAATATTGTGGCGTAATTGGTATCTGAGGGATAAAATGAGTATTTATAATTTCCCCCAGCGACGGAATATTCCGCCGCTAAATATTAATTATAGCGGCGGAAATTAAATTCCGACGCTATAATTAATATTTAGCGGCGGAATATTCCGTCGCCGATAAATCCGACGCTAAACTATACGTACGCTCACTGGATCGATGTCATGGCACTCACCGACGGAAATTTCCGCCGCTGATTTTAAATTCAGCGACGGAAATTTCCGCCGCTATTATTAATAAATATAATTGTTTTCATTATATTTTTGAAAAAATAAATAAATAATTAATATTTATTAATTTTAATTTAATAAATATCATTATTTTAATTTATATAAAAATAAATAAATCATAAATATTTATGATATTTTTGAAAAAATAAATAAATCATAAATATTAATTAATTTTAATTTTATAATGCCATTATTTTTATTTATATAAAATATGAAAGTTATTTTAAATTACTCTCAAAAAAATAAATATGAGTCATTATATTTTTGAAAAAATAAATAAATCATTAATATTTATTAATTTTAATTTAATAAATATCATTATTTTTATTTATATAAAAATAAATAAATCATAAATATTTATGATATTTTTGAAAAATAAATAAATCATAAATATTAATTAATTTTAATTTTATAATGCCATTATTTTTATTTATATAAAATATGAAAGTTATTTTAAATTACTCTCAAAAAAATAAATATGAGTCATTATATTTTTGAAAAAATAAATAAATCATTAATATTTATTAATTTTAATTTAATAAATATCATTATTTTTATTTATATAAAAATAAATAAATCATAAATATTTATGATATTTTTGAAAAAATAAATAAATCATAAATATTAATTAATTTTAATTTTATAATGCCATTATTTTTATTTATATAAAATATGAAAGTTATTTTAAATTACTCTCAAAAAAAAAATATGAGTCATTATATTTTTGAAAAATAAATAAATCATTAATATTTATTAATTTTAATTTAATAAATATCATTATTTTTATTTATATAAAAATAAATAAATCATAAATATTTATGATATTTTTGAAAAAATAAATAAATCATAAATATTAATTAATTTTAATTTTATAATGCCATTATTTTTATTTATATAAAATATGAAAGTTATTTTAAATTACTCTCAAAAAATAAATATGAGTCAATAAATATTATTTTTGAAAAAATAAATAAATTCTAAACCCTAAACCTAATACCCTATATAATATACCCTATACCCTATACACTATACCCTATACCCTATATCCTATACCCTATACCCTATACCCTATATACCCTATACCCTATACCATATACCCTATACACTATACCTTATACCCTATACACTATACCCTATATACCCTATACACTATACCCTATACCCTATACACTATACCCTATACCCTATACCATATACCCTATACCCTATATCCTATACACTATACTTTATACCACTATACCCTACATACGCCTATATGCCACATTTATGCCACATATACTATATACCTTATACCCTATACCCCTATACTACACTATACCCTATACCCTTATACTTTATACCTTATACTATACCCTATACCTATATACCCTATACCCTATGCCACACTATACACATACTTATACCATTTATATGCCTATACTATACCATATACCACTATGCCACATGCATAATTTATACCTATACCCTATACCTTATACCCTATACCCTATACCCTATGCCACTATACCTATACCCTATACCACTATACCATATCTGTTTATACCACTATACCCTATACCCTATACACTATACCCTATACACCTATACCCTATACTTTATCTGTATACCCTATACCCTATGCCATACTTATACCCTATACATACACTATACCCTATACTTCTATACCCTATTTATACATGCCACTTTATACTCCTATACCCTATACACTATACCCTATACTGCACATACCCTATACTCCTATATTAATATACCCTATACCATATTCTATACTCACTATCTTATACCCTATACCATATGCCACTATCTCTATACCCTATACCCACATGCCTATACTCCTATACTTATACCTATGCCACATACCCTATATTAATTATACCCTATACCCTATACACTATACCCTATACCCTATACCTTATACCCTATACACTATAACCTATACCCTATACACTATACCCTTATACCCTATACACTATACCCTATACCTATACCCTATACCCTATACATACCTACACTATACACTATACACTGTATTTATACCTTATACTATAATACCCTATACCTATACACTATACCCTATACACTATACTCCTATACCCTATACACTATGTATAGGGTTTAGCCATAGGTTTAGGGTTTAGGGTTTAGGATTTATAGGTTTTAGGGTTTAGGGTTATTTAGGGTTTAGTGGTTTAGGTTTAGGGTGGTTTAGGGGTTAGGGTTTAGGGTTAGGGTTTAGGGTTTAAGGGTTTAGGGTTTAGGGTTTAGGGTTGGGGTTTAGGGGTTTAGGGGTTAGGAGTTAGGTTTAGGGTTAGGGTTTAGGGTTTAGGGTTTAGGGTTTTAGGGGTTAGGGGTTAGGGTTTAGGGGTTAGGGTTTAGGGTTTAGGGTTGGGGTTTAGGTTTAGGGGTTTAGGGTTTAGGGTTTAGGTTTAGGGTTTGGGGTTAGGGTTAGGGTTTAGGGTTTAGGGAGTTAGGGTTTAGGGTGGGTTTAGGGTTTAGGGTTTAGGGGTTAGGGTTTAGGGTTTAGGGTTTAGGTTTTAGGGTTTAAGGTTAGGGTTTAGGGTTTAGGGTTTAGGGTTTAGGGTTTAGGGTTTAGGTTTTAGGGTTTAGGTTTTAGGGTTTAGGGTTTAGGGGTTAGGGTTTAGGGGTTAGGGTTTAGGGTTTAAGGTTTAGGGTTTAGGGTTTAGGGTTTAAGGTTTAGGGGTTAGGGTTTAGGATTTAGGGTTTAGGGTTTAGGGTTTAGGGGTTAGGGTTTAGGGGATATAAGAATTGCAAGGGTTCTTGTAGCTATTCCCAAATTGGTAAATTGCATACAATTTTAAATTTTTTATCCAAAATAAAACAAAAACAAAATTAGTCCAAAACTAGGAACTAACCAACTATTAGACAACACTCTGGAGATTATTGTCTCATAAGTCATAACTAAGATATCCAGAAAACAAAGACCCACATCATTACTGCTGAGCACATGCACTCTCGGCCCCCACACCGTGCATGTCATCATCTACATCGTAAGCTTCAATGTTGACATCGTGAAGGGTTGTCTCCTCGCACTCATCAAGCTCCATATCCGTCATCTGCGATGAAGGCTTAGGAGGCAAAGACACCCTCTAGGGCCTTGCATTGTTCGGAAGTCAAGGAATCTGGGAAGTCGACCGAGAAGTGGATGTATAATTTGCCCCTCATGAATGGTCTTTGGTACATTGGCATCCCTTCGTCATTTATTGCCTTGAATTGATCTGGCTTAACAACTTCTCCAGGTTGGGATTTGATGAGGAGCTGCCTGTTATCTAGATCAGTCAAGATAAATTGGAAGCCACATAATGCCTCAGTAAGGGTCAACGCGTGCTCAACAAATATGTCATCACCCTTTCGCTTGAAACTTTGGGTGCTCTTTGCATTGTAGTACAAAGACTATGTCTCCGAGTAAGAGTGTCGGGAGCTTCATGGCGGCTCCTCCCGAGAATGTAATTTTCTGTCCATTTTGCATACCCTTCTCCACAACCACTTCCAAGACCTTCTTCTCTGTCTGACCTTTTCACCTGCATTGTGGGCAGCGGTCCTTGTCATTGATAGGGTATATGGTATAGGGTATAGGGTATAGGGTGTAGGGTATAGGGTATAGGGTGTAGGGTATAGGGTATAGGGTATAGGGTATAGGGTATAGGGTATATAGGGTATAGAGTATAGTGTATATGGTGTAGGGCATAGTGTATATTATATAGGGTATTAGGTTTAGGGTTTAGAATTTATTTATTTTTTCAAAACTAATATTTATTGACTCATATTTATTTTTTTGAGAGTAATTTAAAATAACTTTCATATTTTATATAAATAAAAATAATGGCATTATAAAATTAAAATTAATTAATATTTATGATTTATTTATTTTTTCAAAAATATCATAAATATTTATGATATTTTAATGTTTTTTAGTTTGTTATTTTGTTAATTAGTTCTAAAAATAAACAAAAATTACATTTTATTATCAGCAACGGAATATTTCCGTCGCGATAAATAAAAATATTAAATTATCAGCGGCGGAAATATTCCGTCGGTGTTTAATAAAAAAAAAACATTTAATTTCACCGTCGGAATTTTTCCGACGCTAATAAATTAAAAAAAATTAATTATTTAGCGTCGGAAATATTCCGTCGGTGTAATATTTCAAAAAGAAAAAGAAAAAATATTTTAATTTCACCGTCGGAATATTTCCGACGCTGATAAATAAAAAAATAAAAAAATGATATATTTTCACCGGCGGAATATTTCCGTCGCTGATAAAGATTTAGCGGCGGAATATTCCGTCGGTAAATCAACCGCCAAATTAGCGGCGGAAATAAACGAATATTCGAGGAATATTCGTTTTAGCGACCAATTTAGCGGCGGAATTAAATTCCGTCGCTAAATTTGACGCCAAAAATATTCCGACGCTAAAGCCTATATTCCGCCGCTATTTAGCGACGGAATCTGTCCGTCGCTGATAATTCCGTCGCTAAATGACCTGTTTCTGGTAGTGCAATATCAAATAAGGAATGATCTGCCTCAACCACAAACAGAGGCAAATCAAACATAGGAAAGGAGATTCGCTACTTGCGACAGTCTACCCAAAACACAATAACTACTTAACTAATGCGGGCCAAGTATAACAACAATATCACGAATTGGTAAGTCTACCAACTCTACTGGCAATCCATGCCCACATATAATCATGCCACAATCATGATAATCAAAGAAATTCGAGGTACTCTCCTATAGGAGTTGAAACCTCTGGCACATAAGACAGCTCTTAGGCCAATTATGCAAATAAAACAAATGCAATGCCACTTAAGAACGGGATAAACTGGAATCTATAAAAATATGACCCCTAATTCCTGAGACATGTAATATACCTTTAATAACTGCGGAGGAATCTATCTCTCCATAATCCCAAGTCAAGACTCGGCCTTAGACTTTCTCTTTTGCTTTCCCTTCAGTATCTCTCTTTGTACCACCACTTTGTTGCCCTCTTTGCTGGCCACTGCCTGATGTATGTCCTTGTTGAAGTCTAGATTTAGGACAATCTTTTCTGAAATGCCCCACTTCCCCACACTTCAAACATTTCCCTTGTTTTTTCCAACACGTCTCGTCTGTATGTCCAGTCCGCTGGCAAAATTTACAAACTATGCTAGGTTGACCAGATACTGGCTGAGTTGCAGAAACTGCAATCTGTGCCCCTCGAACATTTTCGGAAACTGAAGAACTTAGCTGCCCTCTGCTCAAACTGGAGCCTTGTCCCAGATACTCCCTATCCAAGGTTGTCTGATAACCAGCAAAGTCATAAGTCGCTAATCGCTTCCTAAACGCGTGTCTCAAACCTTTTATAAAATGATAAACTCTCCTCCCTTCATGGGTTACCAAGTGAGGACAATGCTGAGCCAATTCCGCGAACCTTACAGAATACTGAGCTACCGCCATGCCTCTCTGTTTCAGACGTAAGAACTCCACCTCTATCTTATCTCGGGTAACCATGGTAACAAACTAATCCTCGAAATTCCGGGTGAAATTATCCCAAGTTTGGGGCGTATGAGCCCGATCCCAATATTCATGCAAACCTTGCCACCAATGATCCGCTGGACCTTCTAACTTGAAAATAGCACACCTAACCTTTTCTTCATCAGGAATGCGTATAGCCTCAAAAATTTTATTCATTGTTTTTAACCAATTTGCTGCCTTTCCCGGATTCGGATTTCCATTAAAACTTGGTGGATTCATCCTTACAAAATCCACTATTCCAGGTTTTGGTCGTACCTCAGGTTGTTGTGGAGCTTGTTCTGAGCTGCTATATTCTGTAGAAAGACCCTGAACGTCTTCATCATTTCTGTATTCAGGTCTCCTCTTGTTCCCATTTTATTCACATTTTCGTGATCCCTTTGTTGATCATCACCATTTTCCGCCATTGAACAACTTCATGCATTCAACACTCGGCGTCAGATATCACACACTCCCCCTTAGGATAGACATCTACCCTTGACTGCTAACCTGGGCTCTGATACCAACTGTGGGCGCCTCCCAACTCCCGGAACCTAAAACCCATGTCCCAGGATGGAAGGGTCCCAAAACATACCTTTTTCAAAAATATTTCTTTTAGATCAACTTGAAAAGTATAACAACCCATTTCCAAAACCATTTCAAAATAACCTGTATCATTTACAAATACTACAACTGCAACGACTTACACAAGCCAACCTTAAAACAAACCAATCCCTAGATTAATGACAACATTACATACTGAAAATGTTTTATAACAGTTTCCCAGCATAAAATAACCACAACTACTCCCAACTCCCACACAAATAAGTACATACCTTGACAACCAAAATACGATCCAAACTCCTTTCCGGCCTCACCGGTATGGTCCACCTGTCTCAGCTGAATCTAAAACAGTAAAGGGAGAAGGGGTGAGATAAAATCTCAGCAAGTTATTATGTATGCAACAATATGCCATACCATATGCAACACATACACAGGTTGCTTAATATCACATTGGAAAAACAGTAAACACTTTACGTTACCTTTCCCTACCTTTTCCATCTGACCAGCAAGTCCTGCAATAGGCAACACATACACCAGTTGCTCATATAATATGCAAAACCTATAGGTTTCTCAATAACAAATATGCAACACCAAACAGGTTGCTCAATAACCACATTGGGAAAACAGTAAACGATTTACGTTACCTTTCCCTTTACCTTTTTTATCTGAATCATATGTAGTACAACGGTGGGAGGAATACTCCGCTCTCGTGAAATGCTAGTGCTTATTCACGTCTTATACGATCTCTATCGGAGACCCACATAAGTTATCAGCTATCTGTACCTGACTGCACATATATACAGAAGCTGCGCATGTGAGGACCCCGACCCGGAACTTACACGTGTTTCGAGCTGGAACGTCCTCAAGCTAACCCAAATAACATAAAACTTTTAAAACTTTATTTAACTTTCCAACATAAATACAATTGTTATAACCATTTCAAAATGACTCTACACCTTTCCATAATGGAGAAAGAGTTGACTAACTTTGAAAGTAGGAAATTGTTTTAATTACAAAAAGGTATCGGTTATAACATAAAATGAAGATTTATAAATACAAACTCCGTAAATGAATTATACCAAAATACACTTTCTACACCAACCTAATCATACCCCGATAATTCCCAAAATATAACTTCCAAACTCCTCACCGCCCTTACTTGGCCGGTCCACCTGTCTCGGAATCTAAAAACAGTAAAGGGTGAGGGGTGAGAATAAATCTCAGCAAGCTATTATGAATGCAGCAATATGCCAAATAAAATGCAACACATAACAAGTCGCATATAACACATTGGAAAAGCTGTAAACACCTTACATTACCTTGGTTTACCTTTTCCCGTCTGATCAATAGTCGTACAACATTGGGTATAATAATACTCCAATCTTACAGTGAGCTGCTTAAGCAATACTCACATCTTATAAGACCCGTTTTTCAGGGAATCAAATAAGATAGTAGCAACTCTGTAAGGCTTTTGGCTCAATACAGATGCTATACCCCAACCTGTGGCCACAGGAGGGGACGGCCACAGATATAACATAATCCGATCACATTAGGTCACACTTCCATAATTGATCGTATTATGTTATACCCCCAGGCTTAAGTGGTGATTAACACATTATCAAGCACATAATAGTTACTTGAAATATAATCCACAAAGGGGATAAGCAACATAGCAACATGGTAAAATATACTCATGTTCAATCAATATCATAGTACAACATTATGTAATATACTAAGCATAATACCAACCATGAATAGGTACTCAAGTGAAGTAATAAAGTATCAACCGTTACGCACACTTAGACAATATTCAATAATAAATGATCTCTATAAGGATCCAAGTTAACTTTACCAAGTGAAAGTCATTACACAACCTCAGATAACATTCATAAAAGTTCACGATCTACTTCCCAAGTTCGAATCATATTGGTGAAGTACTAATCAAGCTTAACAACCGTTTTCCGGACAATGATCCATATTATAAGGTCCCGATAAAGATTCAAGTTAAATCTATTAAGTTGTAGTCACAATGCTTAAGTGGCCCAAGTCCTACTTTAATCTAAGTTGAGAAGGTTTGATTCATATCCGAATGTGATTAGGTTCCATTAATCTATAGTGGTTAGGAATCATGCCACTAGGTTGTTGGTAAATCGGTAAGAAAAAGAGACTAAGGAGGATCTGGCATTGTGGGCGACCGCCCATGCCACTTGGGCGACCGCCCAAGTGGTTCTCAAAAGCAACCCCGAGTTCTTTGCCCTCTTGGGCGACCGCACATATCCTCTTGGGCGACCGCCCAAGAGGGATTTCCAAGCCTACACATTTTGTTTGTCTAGATGGGCGGCCGCTCATCACCACTTGGGCGATCGCCCAAGGCTCCTATCCAGCAAGATTAATCTCCAAACCCTTGTTTACCTAGGTTCTTTTCCTTTCTTTAAATCTCCCTAACTATTATGATTACCAAAAGAATTTCCTCATTTACAACCTTATCCTAAATCCTTTAAACCCAAAATAACATAATCCTAGATTATTTTCCACAAGATTTCCCAACCCATTTTATCAACTCATTTCAAGTAAATTCTCTAAAATTAACTCAACCCATTTCTTTCATTCTAAATCAACTTCTAAGAACAAGAGCATCATTTTATTTCATTTATCAATTCTCCAACTTCAAGAGAGTTCCCAAGCATTTAAACAACTATTCTTCATAACAAGAACAACCATAAAGAGTTCATGAACATTTAATGAAGAGAAGGGTCATAATAACTCACCTTAGCCAATACAAGATGGAATGATGATTTTCTTGGTTTGATGAACTCCTCTACATGATCCAAGCACAAAAGTACAACTCATTTTGAAAATGAAGAAGAAATGAGTTTAGGAGAATCTTGGGGGATGAGGCTTTCCATGGATTCCATGGGAAGTGTAAGAAGAAAAATAATGAAGAAAGATGAAGGTGAATAGAAGGAGTAGGGGAAGAGTGAAGGGAAGTATGGGAGGTATGGGGAGAGTGTAAGAAAAGTAAGGGGGTAAGGGGGGGGTCCTCACCTAGGAAGTAAGAGGGGAGGGTTTTAAGGGATTTGGTTCCCCTCCCAATTATCCAAGGCTTTCACATTTAAATTAAATCCCCTTTTTCCCAATTATTTATTCTACCCAATTTAACCTCCTCTTACTCTTTATTTATTTTCTATTTTTTTTATCTCTTTCCTAGAACATTAAGTTATTTCCCTATCATTTTATCTTAAAATAAGAAATCAAGTATATAAAATGAACACATAATTTTTAACAATAATATTAAAAGCACACAATATGATGTTAAATTAGTACCTAGGGTTAGGGTCGTTACAGCGCACCCCCAGACCGTGGCCACGGAAGGGGGAGAGGTCACAGGTATAAGGCAATCTAAACACCTTATGAAATATGTTCTCACAATGATCAGCTGATGCCACCATATCCAAGCACATAACCGATACTTGAAAATAAGTCCACCCCACGGGACACCAATATACATAACATGGAACTATAACTCATGTTAGACCAATCAAAATAGTGCACAATCAACTATGAACATGTAGCCACTTACGGCACAAAGTATACTACATAAGTCCTACATATTCATGATCAATCCCATAATGCAGGGCAACATATATTTCACGCACTATCTAAACCTATAATCACATATAGGTAACCACGTAGGGGTACAATATAATATAAGTAATCCTACGCATTCATATCATAATGTGGAACACTTTCAATAAAGGTTCCAACCCAACACTTAGGGTATTACACGTTCTACGCATTATTTGAACCAACAAACATGTAAATATAACCACTTAAGGCACCATGTATCACATACGAGGCCTACATATTCAATACTCAAGGTATAATTCAGTAACATGGTTTTACCACTCCTATCCCAATCAGTGAAGTAGTGCACTATACATTTTATGCACTAATAAAGCAAATAACCCTATACAGGTCACCATGTAGGAGTACAATATCATATAAATAATCCTACGCATTCAACATACAACATTAAACACCTTCTCTTAAGGTTCCAAGTTCAAATACCAAGTTTTATAAGCGTGGGTTCACTTTTCATAATTGCCTTTCAAGCAAATTCAAGTCAATATTTAAAGACCTTCTCTTTATCCATTTGAACCATTTCAAGTTCCATTATATAATACTAAACTTGTACTAGATGTGTAGTTAAAGAAACATTCATTCCCTACTCATTTGCTTAGGTCCACATGCCTACAAAGTCAGCCCCAGAAACCTGTCCTGGGCACGAGTCGTGATGCTGGGAATGAGTCGTCCCCAAACCCTACACGACTGATCAATTTTTCACAACAAGTGACCCTGTGGGCCTCCTTTGTCGCACGACTCCATGGCTCATGGTCACGACTCATGCTTCAGGGCACGAGTCGTGCCCAAGCCCAGAAACTGCCTCTGAAATGCTGCAACTTCAGCAACAACAACATCAACCCTTCTAGTTTCAATCCACCACTAAAAGGTCATCCCAGAACAGTCTATACACATGCTTTAGACCCTATTATACTCACTTCATACCCCATAACACATATATAACAATTTCCCAATTCAAATCAACCATTATACCACCTTTTTACATAGGTCATTAACCAACTTATTTTCTTTCCAATTTAAACTCCAAGAACATGATTCCAACTTGTCCAAAACAGATTCAGAACATCATAACAACCTCATAATACATATTATGAACAATTATTTGAAAGAACCATAACAACTTACCAAATTTTATCAAAATAAAAGGAAGATATGATCGGCTCTTCTTGCTCTATTCACCTCCCTTAGCATTAATTTGAAGACGGAATCAACAACAACTTCACGGCTGAATTTATGGAATTTTCGGAAGGAACTTAGGGTTTAGGCTTCTCTAGAACGTAGGAGAAGATTGAGAGAAACTGAGGAGGTGATAATCTTCTTGGATAAACTTAAGGTGATATTTATATAAACAATTTTACACTTAAGCTCCTCCAAGTTCTAATCTCCTACACACCACCACCTTAAACTTACAATTACACGCAAGCTCCTCAAACTTTTTATAACACTTTCATTTAAACTTTCAAGTGTTATCCTTTTACTATACAACTTTCCCATTTCTTTCTTTTAGACATTATATAATTCATATTGATCAACTTTGAAAATAACACATAGCCAAATCCAAGTTTTCAATTCAAATACCAGAATGAACACATAGTCATTCCGTAAATCACATAATACATAAGGAGAGATGCAATGCATCCCAACCCCCACGTGCTTCACGTGGCCAAATTAGTGCCCGGACCTAGGGTCGTGACACGCTACCTCTATTGAAATACTTGATTAAAGCATAAAAAACAAATTGTTTTTGGTACTGACTCCTACATGCAGGAATACAAACTCACTGTACTCGCAGACTTCCTCTCTCTTCCTTTGTGGTAAATAACAGCCAGGTTCAAGTTCTTGGTTTAATAAAAGGAGTTTTTTTTACAGTTCAAGAATCCCATTATGACTCTGATGCCTAGAGCCTCCCAAACCAATAGACGTTGTCTCATCCTCTGCTCAGCTTAATTGTCAGTGGGTGACATCAGTTAAAGTTGAATTTTCAAAGTTAAATTCTCTTTAAACTTCAAAAATTCGGGGGCAATTGTTTGGGGTAGAAAAATCAGCATTCTGGCATATCAACCTGAGTTAACAACCTGACTCAAGATGTAACAACCTGAATCAAGATGTAACAACCTGAGTTAACATCAGTCCACATCTTGATTGTTAACAACTTGCAGGGTCGTTTAGTAAACCCTACTTTTCAGGAACCGTTATCAAGACGTAAGGGCCTCCATTACTTCGAACCTATTTTTCAGGAACCGTTATGAGAAACGTAAGAAACTCCAAGACCAAGTCAAAAACCGCAAGACCTATCTACAACGCACGTGCAATAACTCTCAACGACTATCACGGTCAACATTAACCTCCTAGCCGCAATTGTAGGCGCAATCTTAGGGGTAGCATTAATTTGTTATTTCCGTTACTATTTCTTAGTATTTAATCAAAGGTGAAACACATGTAAAGGGGGGACTCACATTTTCGTAATACTCTCTGTACTCAGACTCACACTCCGATCATCATAGTAATAAAATTTCATCGTTTCGAGGTTTTGTGCCGGCGAACAAGTTGTTCAAGGGCTTTCCTCGTTTAATCTATTGTCCATTGTTTCTTGAATCTTGAAGTATTATATTTCATTGTGCCCTATCTCATTCCTTGAAGTTAAATTGCATAAATTTGATTAAAACAGTTTCTCTCTCCTATTATACAACTCTCTTTTTATACGTATATATATTATAGATATGATTTTTAGTTTTTTTTTTTAAAGTCATATTTTTTCTACTTAAAAAAATCATATTTCTTCCATTGTGCTCTTTTATTTTTTTATCTTACGAAAATAAACATTATAATGTTTTTATATAAAAAAACATTTTTGATTCGATTTTATCTATAAAATTTTAAAAAAATTGTAATATTAATTCATTAACATTGTCATCAATTTAAGAAAAATTTATTATTTATATTTTCTTCTATAATTTTTATATAGATACTTGCTTAAAATTTTAACTTTCTTTGAAATAGTTTTTTGTACGTGCATTTAACGCACGAAGGTAGCTCTAGTTGTAAATAATGTCAATGGCAAGTTTTAGATCCTTTTCGCAGGATAATTAATATCAACCTAAATTATTGCCCAAGAACTCAAATAAACAATAAAAAATGTGAGACTGAATTTCTGGGATAGATGGAACATCATTTAGTTTTCATAGTATATAGTTGTACGGTCCCTATCTGTATATATTGTCCTTGTTTACCTATCTGTGTATATATAGTCCCTGCTTACCTAGATTGATCAATTTAGTAGCAAAAAATCATACTCCCTTAGTCTCTTTCTTTATGTTTGGGCACTAGACAAAATTATAGTTTAAGAAATTTTAATTAATGTCTTGTTTAATTTTTAAATTTTCAGTTATATCCTCCTTAATTATGGCATGAAAATCCGTGAATGTATATTTGATTAATTAAATATAAAACATAAATAATAATATAATAGGAAAATAAGATATAAATTTCCATTGAATTTATAAGTGGCCAAACAAAAATGAAAATGTACCGAACATAATGAAACTGAGGGAGTAGTACATGTGTACCATACATATTACACTTTCCAATAATGGTTTGATATTTTTGGAGCGGTATGTGAAATAAAGAGCATAGTTTTATACTCCCTCCGTCCTATCAAAACTAATACTTATTTTCTTTTTGATCCGTCCCATCAAAATTGATACTGTCCAAAATAGCAAAGAAATCTTCACTATTTACCCCACTCATTCTCTCTCCTATTTCACTTTTACACTCACAACATTATTTCTCCTAACTATTTCTCCCACTCATTCTCTCTCCTATTTAATTCTTCATACTCACAACATTTTCTTTCACTTTTTCTCTCACCTACTTTTCCTTAATTCCCGTGTCCAGAAATTTGGTATCAATGTTGGTGGGACGGAGGGAGTATAGTTTTGTAGTATTATAATTCACGCCCGTAAAATTATTGAGTATATTTGTAGATAGAGTGCGTCTGCTGAGAAACGCGTTTCTCCATAACTATGGAGAAACGTGTTTTTCATAGCCAGAAGCTTTACATTTGATAACCTGAAAAAAAAAACCCAAGGCCAAGACCAAAAGCTTCGGATATTCGAAGCTTTGCATTTGATAGCCGAAGCTTTGCGGTTGATATCCGTGCTTTGTATTTGATAGCGAAGGATGTGAAATGTATATCCAGAAAAAAAAACCCAAGGCCAAGACTAAAAGCTTCTGGATATCCGAAGCTTTGCATTTGATAGCCAGAAGCTTTGCGGTTGATATCCGGAAGCTTTGTATTTGATAGCCGAAGGATGTGAAATGTATATCCGAAAGCTGTTAGGTGCATATCCGTAAAACTGTTAGGTGCATATCCAGAAATGTGTTAGGGCATATCCGTAAATTGCTATTGAAGGTTTACGGATATCCGAAACCTTTCAATGTATATCCGTAAACATTTTGAAGGTTTCTGGATATTCATTTGAAGGTTTCTGGATATCACTTTCATAGGTTTCTGGCTATCTAGCTCATTGTCGCGCGACATGTCGGGACCCGTTTCTCCATAACTTATGGAGAAACGCGTTTCTCCCTAGATTTTGTGTTGTAGATATGCTTAAAAATTTAAATGGTACAATGAATCATAAAAAACGTATATACATACTCAATAAATTAACGGGTGTGGACAATGTTGGGGACGGATTTTTCACTATATGTATATGGTTGGTATCTTAAGCAGGTCAACATGTCAAGACGCCTCAGTATCCTGATCTCTACAACTTGACCTCTACAACTTGACCTCCACAACTTGGTCTACAACTTGGTCCACAAGTTGACTTTTTACATGTTGACTTTACATGTTGAGTTCACATCTTGGACCGACATCTTGGCTCGACTTCTTCATCAACATCTTGAAGCCGGACCAACTTGGGAGCAGTTTTGCGGTTGCTATTTTTTAGGAGCCATATGCGCATACCAGTTCAACCACGACTCTCCACCAACTGCCGAGTTTCTCTCAACAAACAACAACCTTACCGAAATCTTAGGGATTGATCTTATCTTGTATTTAGCCTTTGTAGAGGTATAAAAGGGAGATCAGCACATGTAATTCAGACACGGTCTTCACGAGTCTCACTCTCCCTCGCATATGCTCATTATTTTTGTAAGCTACCTACGAATCTTAGTAAACTTTTTGGTCAAGGTAGGTCTTCCAAAACCTCCCGAGGTTTTATCTTGCGGCGAACAATTTGTTCAAGGGCTTTCCTCGTCAAAATCCTTTGTCATTTTCATTTTGATTACACACACAAATCTATATTCCATTGCACCCAATTCTTTCCTTGAAATATTTGGTTATTTACAATCACTTGTCGAAATTTGACCAAAACAATTTGGCGCCGTCAGTGGAAACTTTGGTTTTTTAGATTTGTTTAGAACATCAAAATGGCCAATCCAACTTCCGGTCGGGTAACCTCGGTAACCTCCGGTGGGGCAGGGGGCGGCGGGGGCAAAGCAAGATGCACCTCGAGAGATGACCGCGTCGAAATCGATTTTGGTTTCGTGACTAATATGGCAACAATGTTGAATGAACTTGAATAAGCGAATGGATGCTCGGCGGGATACCAATACTATGATTTTCAATGCAATTGAGAGTCCGCAAAAAGGGAATCAAGTTGAGCCTCAAGTTGTAACTCCATTATCACCTTTATTTCCTAGAACTCTTTTTGGTGCAGTGCGGGGCAATCTTGGAGACATCCCCATGGCGAGTGCGGTCTGGTGATAGTACAAGCTGTGACAACTAGTCAAGTTGCCCAACATGGTCACACCTTCGCATTCACCAACCTGTGCCAACATCTTGCTATACTTGTGCCACTCCGTCTTTAGGACAAACGGGGAGTTTTTATAATGCCTTTGATCACTCTTCTTCTCAATTTTATGCTAACACTTTTGCGAGAAAGTCAAGTTGCTAGAGAGTTGCGGCAGATCAAAGAGATGATTAGGAATGTGCACAGGTTACCTTGCCTTATCATCAAGCTTCTCCAACTTGTTATAATGAGTCTCGCTTTGTTCCAGCGATAGCCAACATGGAGATCCCGAAGAGATTTGCGGTGCCCCACATGAAGAAGTACGATGGGAGCACGGATCCGGTGGAGCATGTGTTGCTATACCAAGAATTAATGGACATTATCGGCATTCCTTCAATCTTCAAAGAAGCCTTTGTCTTTGTAGGGGCTTTGGTTCCACCTTATTTGGACCGGCTTTGAAATGGCTAACCGGCCTATCTCTAAACTCTATATCATCTTATTCTCAATTAGTCAATATGTTTGTGAATCAATTTTCATGTAATAGAGCTTTTGAGAAACTAACTAGTGACCTCTACGGGGTGGTGCAACAACTGACGAAAGCTTGAAAGACTATTTGAACAGGTTCAACAAAGAGGCGATGACTATCCCCAACTTGAACATGTCCACACCACCGAGGCATTCAGATTGGGCTTGAAGAAGGGATCACCTTATTATGACGAATTGGTCATGACTCCTTGCAAGAGACTTGAAGATGTCAGGACGAGAGCTGTTAAATTCATCAGACTGGAAGAAGATAAGCTCATAGTCCTAAAATAACCATAATGAGGCTGACAAAATGAGAAAAGATGACCACCTATCTTCAACATGTCAAAATGTTAGCAAAACAGTACCTCAAGTTGTATTCCATGTAAGTTGTCATTTTTTCATAAAAGCAAACTCCAAAAACAGGTATGTTTTAAATTTTGCCAAGTCATTTATTTATGTTTGTCAATTCTTATGTTATGCTAAAAATTCTTACTGACTTAAGCATCGGAGAATCCTAACATGAATTTGTTTTGCAAGGTATACAACTTGAACAAACAGCTTAGGCTCAACATGTTGACACGCGATGCAGTGATACATGTTGAGACCTAAGCTGAGCAGGCTCAACATGTTGACACTCCCATCACGGGCCGATACATGTTGAGACCTAGGCTGGAGCAGTCAAACATGTTGACACGCCGGTGCGGGCGATACATGTTTGAACCCGGGAAGAAAGGCTCAACATGTTGACACGCCAGTACGGCTGATACATGTTGAGATCTAAGCTGGAGCGGGTCAAACATGTTGACACGCCAGGACGGCTGATACATGTTTGGACCTGAAGAAGAATTTCAACATGTTGACACGCCAGTACGGGCCGATACATGTTGAAACTTTAGTGGAGAGGATAGAACATGTTGACACGCCGGGACGGGCGATACTTGTTCTATTTCTTCAAACGAATTAAGGTTTCGACACCTTCGCACTGGCGCACGTTTTCACACTTATTCAAGTTGTGAACTATTGGTTGTAACATTAACATGTTACCAAACGAATTAAGGTTCCGACACCTTCGCCTGGGCGCACGTTTTCACACTTATTCAAGTTGTGAACTATTGGTTGTAACATTTTCATGTTACCTACGGTTTATAACATTTACATGTTATCTAAAGAACAAACAAAGTGTCTCTCAAAGACATGCCAAATCAAATTTAAAAATTTTGAGGACCAACCCACATCTAACATTCCAAATTTCAAACACCTTAAACTAATGTTTCTTAAAGCTTTATCTTGGTTTCTATCAAGGACTTAGAAGTATCATTCAAGGCGTTCGACAACTCTTTGGCGTAATCAACCGCTTCCTTAATGTCGATGGGGAGAGTAGCAGTTTTAAAATTCCTTGAATCTCCAAGTTTTCTCCGATTCAAGAAATTTTGGGGGCAATTGTTGGGGACGGATTTTTCACTATATGTATATGGTTGGCATCTTAAGCAGGTCAACATGTCAAGACGCCTCAGTATCCTGATCTCTACAACTTGACCTCCACAACTTGGTCTACAACTTGGTCCACAAGTTGACTTTTTACATGTTGACTTTACATGTTGAGTTCACATCTTGGACCGACATCTTGGCTCGACGTCTTCATCAACATCTTGAAGCCGGACCAACTTGGGAGCAGTTTTGCGGTTGCTATTTTTTAGGAGCCATATGCGCATACCAGTTCAACCACGACTCTCCACCAACTGCCGAGTTTCTCTCAACAAACAACAACCTTACCGAAATCTTAGGGATTGATCTTATCTTGTATTTAGCCTTTGTAGAGGTATAAAAGGGAGATCAGCACATGTAATTCACACACGGTCTTCACGAGTCTCACTCTCCCTCGCATATGCTCATTATTTTTGTAAGCTACCTACGAATCTTAGTAAACTTTTTGGTCAAGGTAGGTCTTCCAAAACCTCCCGAGGTTTTATGCCGGCGAACAATTTGTTCAAGGGCTTTCCTCGTCAAAATCCTTTGTCATTTTCATTTTGATTACACACACAAATCTATATTCCATTGCACCCAATTCTTTCCTTGAAATATTTGGTTATTTACAATCACTTGTCGAAATTTGACCAAAACAGACAATAACACTCCTTTTATATTAATTAATTGTCTTTTTAGGAGTAATATTTACTTTGTTTCATATTTAAGTGTTACAATTATTTTAAAACGGATTATAATGAAAAGTCTAATGCTTATTATGAAAGAAAAAAAAAAGTTTGTATTTTTAAAATTCACCAATATTATTGGTTATGAATCCTTCAAAAATCAAACGAGTTGAGTAGAGTTGAGCAAAATTTTGATTCCTTTTTTAAAATTGTATACACTCCCTTTGCGATCCCTCGATGAATATTCATTTTAGGTCAATCATCCTCATTATTTTGATCAAATATGTCCGATACGAAAACTATATGCTATAAAAACACATATGAACACAAGAAATTTAGGCTAGTAGAAATTTCAAAACAATATTTCAAGAAGGAAAGTAGGGCTACCAATTTATGGAATTTACTTCAAACTTACTATATATGTCCAATTAACCCTAGTTTTCATTTGTCTTCTTCTTTGCATTTTCCATTGAAAACCCAATCTTGTAAACAACTAATTCCTACCTTATGTCTTCCCCCACACTAATCAATAATTGAAACAAAATCATACACTATTAATTAGAATAATATTTATTTAATTGTTGTTAAACACACCATCGGTTTCACACAATTTATTATATTTTTGATAAATATAAGTTGGTAGTCTTTTTTTATATCGTAAAATAAATTAATACTCCCTCCATTCCGGTCGAAAAGCCACAAATTTTCATTTTGGGCGTCCCATTTAAAAAGGCACTTTCCCAAAAAGAAAAGTTTTTATTACTATTCCACTCACTCATTCTCTCTCCTACTTTACTTTTACACTCACAACATTCTTTCCATTCTATTTCCCTCCCACTCATTCCTCTCTCACTCATTCTCTCTAATTTTCATACTCACAACATTTAAACTTTTTCTTTTTCCTACATCACATTTCTTAATTTGTGTGCACGGCTAGTTTTGTGGCTTTTCGGCCGAGACGGAGGGAGTATTGAATATCATTAGGTACAAAAAGTAAAATTGAGAATGAGATTTAGGGTTTAAGTTTCTCTTTACACTTCATTAATATTTAGTAGTACTTTAAAGGACAAAGGCAGGGGTCGACTAGAAGTTTCCTTGGTAGTTTGTTTTTCAATTGTGGTAGAACTCTTGTTTTTGTTTAGAAAGAAAGCAATTTACTTGTTGGACATGATTTCTTATTTACCTAGGATTAGGGTTTATTGTATCTTATAAATACATGTGATAGCTAATAAGCAAAGTTGTAACATCATTGAAAATATTGGAGAATATTTTGGCTTGTTTTCGCTCTCATATGTAGTTGTTGTTGCAACGAAACGGGTAAACAATTCTTGTGTATTTTTTTGCGTGTGATTTACTTTTCATGTGTGCTATTCTTAGCTTGGGTCGTTCCACTGCGTGATTTCCCAACAACTAGCATTAGAGCTTTGATTTTATCGGATCATTGATTGGCTTGTCTTTTGTCATGGATTTCTTAAGGACTCTAAGGTGTTGATCGAAAAGTTTGATGCGAAGGATTTCATTTTTTGGAAGACGCAAATCGAGGATGTTTTGTGGAACAAAGATTTGTATCTCCTATTAAAAGAAAAGTCGACGGACATGGCGAAAGCAAAATTCGCAATCTTGGACCGGAAAACATTTGGAGCTTGTAGGACAAAAGTTGGACAAGGATATATCGAAGAATATTTTGGAGGCAAAGACTACCAATTCCTACCTTATGTCTTCCCCCACACTAATCAATCATTGAAACAAAATCATACACTATTAATTAGAATAATATTTATTTATTAATTGTTGTTAAACACTCCATCGGTTTCACACAATTTATTATGTTTTTGATAAATATAAGTTGGTAGTCTTTTTTTATATAGTAAAATAAATGAATATTAAATATCATTAGGTAAAAAAAGTAAAATTGAGAATGAGATTTAGGGTTTAAGTTTCTCTTTACACTTCATTGATATATAGTACTCCCTCTGTCACACAATTTATTATATTTTTGATAAATATAAGTTGGTAGTCTTTTTTATATAGTAAAATAAATGAATATTAATATCATTAGGTAAAAAAGTAAAATTGAGAATGAGATTTAGGGTTTAAGTTTCTCTTTACACTTCATTGATATATAGTACTCCTCCGTCCTATTTCAAGGGTAGTATTTCATGTCTTTTAAGAAATTTTTTTAAAAATGAATAAAGAATTACAAGTAGGTAGAAGATTAGAGGAGAGAGAATTTAAAAGTTAAAACATTTATGATAAAACATCTTTTTGATTGATTTTTTGTAAATATGTTAACATTATAAAGACATAATGAATGGTTTTTTTTTATAAATATATTTACATTATAAGAGTATAAATGTTCGAAATACTGTTCAAAATTTGTCATATTTATGAAATGAAACTATTAGTTTGAAACGGATCAAAAGAGAAAGTAGGACTCTGAAATAGGACGAATGGAGTAGTACTTTAAAAAGGAGATCTAGAATGATTGTCATTTGGGGTCGTAGTTTATTGGTTGTAGGTGAAGAGGAGAAATAAGTGTTGGGGTTAGAGTGTTAATTAAGAACAAACTTAGAAAGGAATCTTTTGAACAGATAGAATCATGGCCATGAATCAAATTATGGGCAGGTCGTGAAATGGTCTGGTCCTTCCTTAGTAGTTTGTTTTCCAATTGTGATAGATTTCTTGGTTAGAAAGAAAGCAATTTATTTTCTTCTTGGACATGATTTTTTATTGACCTAGGATTGGGGTTTATTGTATTTTTTTTTTTTTTGATACCCAGGTTCCCAGCTTCGCCGGACTAATCCTGGACCATCAGGTACCGGCCCCTCAGTATGCTGGCGGAGGTAAATCGCGGGATGTACCCTATGCAGCCAGGGTGGTGTGATGATGTCGCCCGATTTTTTGAAATCAAACGGAGTCGCCACGCCATTTTGGTTTTAAGGGCCAAAATTTTGAAAAAATGCCCGGAATCAAGAGATTCGAGTTCGGAGGTCACGTCACGCGCCGGGAAGAACGTTAGTGTTCACCCGGAACGCCTCGTAAAACGAGTCTTCCAAGCTTAAAAACCATTTGTTTGTGTGTGCGTGTGTGTGTGTGTGTTCCTTTGGCCAAAATAAATCAAAACTGAGAAAAGTAAAAATTGGAAACTCTTTATAAGACATTTAAAAAAGTCCCATGATTTTTTGGATGATTTTTGGGTTGAGATTTGGTACTCAAAAGACCTTTTGAAGTTGAAAACCATTTCTGTCAGAATGAAAAGGGCAGTGGACACCTGATTTTAAAATGGATTTAAAGGCTTCAAAATCTCAGAATCTGGAAAAGGTCTGAGAATTAAAGTTGTTCAAAACACCTTAAATAAGGTTTCTGTGAAAGAACTTTTCATTTTGGAGATGATTTGAGGGACCAAAACCTTCTGGAAATCTCAGATATGAAATCTGGATTTCAAGAGACTGATAAACTGACCTTTGGAAAATAATTTGAAAAAGGGAGTTAGACTCACAAAAAAAATAAAGTAAAAATATGTCTGGAATTCTAAGGATGTTGGCTACAAAAAGTATTTTGTAGTCAACACCAAATTCCAAGTTTTACTGGGTCCAAAAAATAGGAAAATGGACTGAGGTCTCAGAACAATGCTACTGGACAGCAAGATGTTCTTGAGGGAAAATGTGATTTTTGAGGGATTTGCATCTATGTTCACCCCATTTTCATCCCTAGACTTGATTCCACTACTTTGTGTCAAGTGGTTATCATATCAAGTCATCCTTGGGGAATTTATGGGGTCTAAACATGTCCTTTGCAAAGGGAAAGGGGGTTTTGTAAAGATGAAATTAGAGAGAAAAATCAACTAGAGATTTAGAATGTGGACCATTTGAGATGGTCATTCATGAAGATGAACTTCAAGATGACCATCTTAGGTCAAGACTTCGAGTTAAACTAGACATAAAGTAAATCAAAGTAAGAAGAACAAGATGAAAAAAAAGTTAAAAGGGAATTTTAGGGTTTAAAGAAGGAGGGCTTTACCAATGGTGACACCCTATCTTCCTAGGCTTGGAATTTGACTTGAGGAGTATCAAGATTTGGTGTTTGACTTGAGGAGTATCAAGATTTGGTGTTTGGATTTGTGTTTGAGTGGATTCAAGGCTTGAATGTGTTTAGAGTTTGATGATAGAGTTGGTCAAAGAGAAAACAAGTAGATAACACTTAAGTCCTCTATGTTTTCTCTCTAATCCTCCTCTTTGGTGGTGGTTTAAGCTTGAGCTTGTGTATGAATGGGAGTGATTTGAGAATATTTGGAGTGAATGGGATTTGGGAAAGATTCAAGAGAAAATGGTGGCAATTCTAGTGAATTCCCACTGTTTTCTCCCTATTTTTCGCCAGAGTACAGCTTCTATGAGCCAATTGTGTTGTGTAAACTGAGAGAGGAGGGTTCAATTTATAGGCACTCTGGGAACTCAATCATGTCCGCGCGGAGGGTATTGTAAACGTGCACTCGGTGCATTAAATGTCGCTCTGTGCTTTGGACAGGAAGAAAATTATTCAAAAATTCCAGCAGTTTCTGTTTTTCAACTTGCCTAATTCGGATTTTTCCAATTCTTTTGCTTTTTAAGATTCTTTTCTTGGTTTAACCTTAAATAACAATCCCTACTTTACCCTTGCTTTGTTAGAGAAGTTAGGAATTGTTAGAAATGTTAGGAATGTTAAAACTTTCGTTAATTTTCTAACGAAAATACTAACAACTCAAATTGGAGCACTTACAGTAGCCCCTCGGCGACGGTGCTTTCGAAGGAAGCGGGGTCGTCGATAAGAGTAAGGCTCCATATTTGACAGGATGATCAAGTGATCGAGTGGCTGAACCTAGCGATAGGCTACCTACGTATCCCGAATGGGAATCAAGCCGGCCGTAGTTCGGGTCTTTGACCCTGGAGATGATGGCGTTTTAGGTGCCTCGATCCTGATGAGCGAGTTCTGCAATAGGTTGCTGGAGAGAAACTCTGCTAGGGATAAGAGATGACCATTTTGGTCTGATGGCTATCCGCTCTGCTGGGGATAGGAATGACAATTTTTGGTCGGAGGGCTATCCGCTCTGCTGGGGATAGGAGATGACCATTTTGGGTCTGATGGCTAGAGTTATATATCCGCTCTACTGGGGATAGGAATGACCATTTTCGGTCTGATGGCTGAACCTAATGATAGGCTACCTACGTATCCTTAAGAGGAATCAAGCCAGTCGTAGTTCGGGTTTTTCGACTGACTCTTCGACAACCTGAGTGACTATTTTTAGGATGTCAACCTAAGATTGACTATTTTTTTGGGAAGTCGCCCTATGATTTTGACTATTTTTGGAGAAGTCGCCCTATGATTTTGACTATTTTTGGGAAGTCGCCCTATGATTTGACTATTTTTGGGGAAGTCGCCCTATGGTTTGACTATTTTGGGAAGTCACCCTATGGTTTGACTATTTTGGGAAGTCGCCCTACGGTTTGACTATTTTGGGGAAGTCGCCCTATGGTTTGACTATTTTTGGGGAAGTCGCCCTATGGTTTGACTATTTTGGGGAAGTCGCCCTATGGTTTGACTATTTTGGGGAAGTCGCCCTATGGTTTGACTATTTTGGGGAAGTTGCCCTATGACTTGACTATTTTGGGGAAGTCGCCCTGGTAATGACTTCGGTTTGTCGAATTAGGGGATGATTGCGATTTATCGCTTTCCTCGTGTTGTGTGTGATAGCGTTTTAGGTGCCTCAAACCTTAATGATGGCGTCTTAGATGCCTCGAACCTTCATGATGGCGTCTTAGGTGCCTCGAACCTTGGAGATGGCGTCTTAGGTCCATTGGTGGACTTCATTTGAAGGGATCGGTCTTATGTTTGCTGCCGAGGAAATGGATGATAATGGGAAAAGAAACGGGATTCCGTTAACTTCGCTGGGGATTTTGTTAGCCTTTGTTGGAGTTTAGTTCAGGAGTATGAACCTAAAAGGGGACTTAGTTCAGGAGTATGATTCTAAGTCGAGGTTTAGTTCAGGAGTATGAACCTAAATGGGGACTTAGTTCAGGAGTATGATTCTAAGTCGAGGTTTTGTTCAGGAGTATGAACCTAAATGGGGACTTAGTTCAGAGTATGATTCTAAGTCGAGGTTTAGTTCAGAGTATGAACCTAAATGGGGACTTAGTTCAGAGTATGATTCTAAGTCGAGGTTTAGTTCAGGGGTATGAACCTAAATGGGGACTTAGTTCAGGAGTATGATTCTAAGTCGAGGTTTAGTTCAGGAGTATGAACCTAAATGGGGACTTAGTTCAGGAGTATGATTCTTAGTCGAGGTTTTGTTCAGGAGTATGAACCTAAATGGAGACTTAGTTCAGGGGTATGATTCTAAGTCGAGGTTTAGTTCAGGAGTATGAACCTAAATGGGGACTTAGTTCAGGAGTATGATTCTAAGTCGAGGTTTTGTTCAGGAGTATGAACCTAAATGGGGACTTAGTTCAGGAGTATGATTCTAAGTCGAGGTTTAGTACCTGAGGGAGACTATTTGAAGGTGTTCTCGTTGGGGAAGAATCGAGCTTACGATAACTATCGGGGAAAAGGGTGACCGTATTGGTCAAGTGACTGGACCTATGGTAGGCTACATAGTTCGTCAAAGAGGTGGCGATAACGAGAGGCTATGAGCTTTGTACCCAAGGTTGACTTCTATTAGGGGAGTCACCCGAGGATTGACTGTTTTAGGGAAGTCACCCGAGGATTGACTATTTTAGGAAAGTCGCTCGAGGATTGACTAAAGCTTACGTTGCTGTTTGCGGAGATAGAGATAGCTAAAGCTACGGGTAATCATGCAACATTTGTGAGTGTATGCATATTTTTGAGATATGTTGAAGGACTAACGTACCTGTGCTTACCTCGCAGGAGAGCAAGCGGGGCTGTGTGGTAGTTGATAGTGTTGAGAGTCTTGATGCATCATTGAGAACTTGGCGTCTCTGTCCGAACTGTATTTGAGAACTGGGCGTCCCTGACCTACTTGCCTTTGAGAACTTAGTGTCTCAGATCGAATTGTATTTGAGAACTTCGCGTCCCTGACCGATTTGTATTTGAGAACTTGGCATCCCTGACCGATTTGTATTTGAGAACTTGGCGTCCCTGACCGAATTGTATTTGAGAACTTGGCGTCCCTGACCGATTTGTATTCGAGAACTTGGCGTCCCTGACCGATTTGTATTTTGAGACCTTGGCATCCCTGACCGATTTGTATTTGAGAACTTGGCGTCCCTGACCGATTTGTATTTGAGAACTTGGCGTCCCTGACCGATTTGCATTTGAGAACTTGGTGTCCCTGACCGAATTGTATTTGAGAACTTGGCATCCCTGACCGAATTGTATTCGAGAACTTGGCGTCCCTGATCGATTTGTATTCGAGAACTTGGCGTCCCTGACCGATTTGCATTTTGAGACCTTGGCGTCCCTGACCGATTTGTATTTGAGAACTTGGCGTCCCTGACCGAACTGTATTTGAGAACTTGGCGTCTCTAACCGAATTGTATCTGAGAACTTGGCATCCCTGACCGATTTGTATCTGAGAACTTGGTGTCCCTGACCGATTTGCATTTTGGGAACTTGGCGTCCCTGACCGAATTGTATTTGAGAACTTGGCATCCCTGACCGATTTGTAGACACCGGAGGCGGTCTTCACATGTTTTGCCCGTAATCATCTCTTGCCGAAAAGGGGGATTTGATTTCTTGCAATTTTGTTGAAACCATTGATTTTGGGCTTTGGCAAACATCTTCCTTGTTGAGGGTAAGTCTCAATAGCGAAGGAAAATGGTCTTTCACGTTTGAATTCCTGCATTGGTTAGTAGAGAGGAAGATGCATATATGACATTCATGATGACAGATACATGCATAGAACCAAAAATGATTATGATAGTATCACCGCATATGTTCGCGAGATGATGCATTTACTTGCTTTCGAAGATGCACCTAGCCTAAGCTTTTGATAGGGAAATTATGATTTATGATCTTCAATCACTTAGGATTTTCCCTATTGATTCAAGTTTTCAGTGCATGCTACATGAGCCCTCGGGAGATTTTTGTGGGGATGCATGGTGATGAAAGGGGATGCATTGGGATGTATGTGTCTGGAGACTGCTTTGGGACAGATTTTGAGCAAGTGGGGAGGTGAGAGCCCTCGATCGCGATTTAAACAAAGGGTTGTTGATGAGGTTTTTTTTTTTTTTACAAGATCACAATGGACCTCAATCTTGATGAGATTGGATTCGGATCCCGGTCTTGGTTGAAAATTTCCCTCTCACTCTTGGTCATTTGAAGCCGATGCCGATGTGCTCTAGGGCACGTTGATATGAGTGAAGCTTCTTTCATTTGGGTGAGTCGTGACTTTGGCCGAAACCTTGTTCGGAGAATGATTTGATGAAATTGCTAATGCAGGGAGAAACCCAGATCTTAAATTCCGATGCTATGGGAAGCTGCTATGTACCAAGTTCTGAAGCTGAAAATCTAGTTGTTGATGTGACTAGACCTTTCTTGTGACTTGATAAAATTCAGGTCCAAAGGACCGGCTTGACAAAGCCCCCGGATCCTGAGTAGGCAAAGTCCAGATTTTGAAGAAGTGACTTGGCGAATCTATCTCGAGCGAAGAACCCAATGTGGACCCAAAGATGACTATAGAAGCCCCACTTGAAGAGCCGATACAGAGAACTCGGGAGAACCGCTTGGCAAGCCCCGCGTGAAGAAATTCAGAGCGGTCTTATTGCGCATGAGTCATTATGTGGCCGAGGAGGCACCCATCTTTTCAAATCTTAGTCAACCACCACCGGACAAGACTCGTAAACGTTTACGTGCAGGGGCACATCTTTCGAAAAATGGGAATGAATCCCGATTTTGTGTATACACACTCGCTTTAGGTTTGACTCTTTTGAGAGAGTATAAGCATCACAAGGTGTGGAAAAGTGTATGGAAGCCCCTGCTGACATGAAAGACAGTGTTTGGCTCTATTTCCCTATGATGGAGAGAGAGAAGACTTGTCGAGACTCTTGAAAACTTGTTTTATTCGTGATAATCACAAGGCTGCTTAAAACCCTTTGTTAATGTTCGGGTTATTCAACTCCTAAATCTGATATGAACAAATATTTTGATTAATCACAAGGAGAAAACCAACTGATATCGAGAATCAAGCTCGGAAGGGCGGAAAGTGTATAGGGACAATCCTTGATGAGAACGGATTTTTTTTTTTGAAATTTGTTTGTGATTTCGACCGGACCATTTCTGGTTGCCTACGTTCCCTTCATTATGAAGAGCTCAGGTCGCCGTAGTTCGGGCTTATCCCGAATGAAGAGAGAATGAGTGTGAAAATTCAAGACTTTGAGGTTCTTTTGGGAATTTGAGGATTGAAGATTCGAATAACATATCCCCTTAGAGTGTCCATGAAAGACACGGATGCGAAGCCCCAGTGGGACATCCACGGCAAGTGTTTGTGGAGTAGAAATGAATTATGCTCACATGAATCAAATTTGAATTTGCACAATCTTTGATTGGTAATTTTGAGCCAAAATGGATTAGATTCCAATTTAAGCAAGCAATGAACCATTAATTTGATTTAGATTTTACGATGAAATTGCTATCCGATAGGAATTGCAGCTGGGTTTCCGGGCTTCGATCGGCCATCGGGTAATTTTGGAAGTTATGACCTCTTAAAGTGAGAGGTCGGCTGGGCCTTTTGCTGACTGAACCTCTAAAGATGAGAGGTTGGCTTGCAGGGATGTGTTTGGAAAATCTATGGCAGGGAAGATTGATTGCCCCTAAGGATGAGAGGTCAAATTTTGACTTTGGCCAAAGGCGAGGGTAATGGTGATGGGAGTATCCTCTAAAATTAAGAGGATGGCTTGGGATTGGTTTAAGGTAATGATAAGAGGAAGTCCAAGCTATCGAGAACTTTTGTGAACTTGCGAGAATTCGGGCTCCTTTTTGATCATTGGAGAGCCTCTTTTTTTTCTTCTTATTTTTTTTTTTTTTGGAAGGCTTCCTGAGGAGCTTGGAAGTATATCCGAGATTGTGAGGGTTTTAAAATCATTCTTTTGAGAATTCGGAAGGCCTCTTTGAGGAGTTGAGAATTATCTTTCCTTCCTTCACAACTTGAACATTTTATGCATCGCCGACTCTCGAAGCTAACTTCTTTGGCGTTGCTTGGACTTCTCTCAATAAGGAGCAAAGGTGATGGCTAAACAGGGTTTCAAAACATGCCGATCTTGAAATGAAAGGGTAGTGTTTAGTGAGGGTGAGGTAATGGCTTCCCTATGGGTGAAAGGCTTCAACCGCAATCCCTACCGGATGACCTAAACGAGATTAAGTCTTCATTGCTTGCTTAAGCTTTAAAGATTCGTGCAAATTCATCGAGCAAATGAGATGATGATGATGAGGAAGGAGATGTGAGCATGCAAGATGGGGAGTTGGTAAGCCTGCTTTGAGAAGGATATCAATTGATTTTCTCACTCCGATTAGTTTAAATGTTAATCATTTCAAAGAATTAGTGGTTGAGCAAAGACAAGTGATCATCTAGGATAAAACCATTTCAATTAAGTGTAACGTGGGTGTGCAAGTGATGTCTCGAGTCTAGCAAGAAAAGAAGAAAAGATATATATATAAAAGTTAAACTTTTAACTACTATGCCCAAAATGGACTACAACGACAAATGTCCAGAAGGACTTAGGTGAAAGAGAAGTACTAGAACCTACGAAGGTTGACTAAAAGACTATTTTAGAGATAGGTAGCCCCTAGTCTAGCCGCTTTTTGCCGTTGGACCATGCATCCATTCTTCGACGCCGGAGATGGGAGCTATTGCAGATCTTTCCATCAGACTTCTTTGGCCTTTTTTGCTCAATCCAACCATTTTCCTTGCCTCGCGATGACCGGTTCATTGACCTTACAAAGGGGTGAGTCAAATTCCATTATGTTCCCAAGTCTTGAACCACCAAACTCGATCATGTTGACACTCATGTTGTTATTTCTAGGGAGCGGGTTATTGACATTAGGCCCTTCGTGCACCTCTAACCTCCCTTGTTCAATCAAACTTTGGATTGCCTTTTTAGGGGGACGCAATCATCCGTCAGTGCCCATGGTACGATGAAAGGCACAATGCTTGGAGGTATCCAAAGGAGCATTGGGGTTTCTAGGCCGATAATTTTCCAAAGGCCGGAGCAAACCTTCTCTCACCAAACCTCCGAAGATATCACTCAAAGGCATCCCAAAGTTTCTCAAGTCTTGGAGCCGGGATCTCGGATGCATCGTGTTTCTTGGGAACAAAGGAAGTGGCATTGTTACAGCCCCGTCCCGCGTAGCCGATCGCCTCTTTGCCTTTAGCGGGAGCGAGAGCAATGTTGGAGGGAGGAGCCCGATATCTCGTAGGCGGGTGCAACAATGGCCGCTGATTGTAAGCCTTTTCAAACTTAGCCCCGGAATTAACCATTGCACGCAAGTCGGCCGTAGGGGAAGTGGCCGAGGGAAGCTCTCAAATGCGGCTTCAAGCATGACCGAAAGATGTCTAACCGCTTCCTCGTCGAGGGAGGAATGACCATTTCACCGAGCTTCAAGTTCCACCTTTTATAGAAATCCCCAATATTCTCATCGTGGCGCCGCATCGTTGTCCGCAGTCAACTCGTTTGTTTCCCATTCCAAGTTGGCTTTATACTTATCTCGTGAAAGTACCGGTAACTGCTCCCAAGTAGCCCTAGCTTCAGCCGCAATCGGAAAACCATTTCAAAGCCCCCGACTTCAAAGAGAGACTCAAGTAGTCGCCCAACCGCCGGTTTGTGCATCCCTTGGCTTTCATTGCCAAAGTATAGGTGTCCAAGTGAGTTTTAGGGCACGCACTTCCATCAAACAGCTTGAGATTGGGCATCACGAACTTGTGAGGCAGGGTACAATCGAGCCTGGATCTGTAGGCCGAAGAGCCTGTTCTTTTTGACGGTCAATTCAGCGATCCGCGCTTTCATTTCCTTGTGTTGCTCCATAAACCAAGCCAATTGGGGATCCAAAGGTGGAGCGGGAATGCCTCGAGCCGATATTTGAGCTAGGAAGAGGACTAGCCGTTGGTGGTGCATTGGTGGAAGGAATACCATATCCTGAGCATAGGTGAAAACCCGTCCTCGGCCCAAATTACCCCGGGAGTGTAGGTAGGAGCTTGGGCAAAGGGATAGAACCCAGCCGACTTGCCGTTGGCTTCCAATCGGCAGAGAAGACGGAGGCAGATCCGAGGTAGCCGATGGCTTGGATTTCCTGGAGTGAGGCCCATAAGTAGGCTTAAGTGCGGGCCGCCGTCCCCGGTTGTTGAATTGCATGGCCGGTTGTGGCGAGGATGCATAACCGAGAGGATACCGTGGTCCCGGTGATTCTGATGAAACCGGGATGGGGGCTTGCAACCCATTGAACCCCGAGTGAGAAATGGGTTTGTGGAAGCTGTGTGAGGAGCAGCTGAGCTAGCATCATTCTGAGGAGGGGCTCCTGACTGTTGCCCCGAACCAAACTGTAGTGGTATTCCGAACTGTTGCTGTGGCATTCCGAGGCACCCCCAACCATGAGAAGACACTTCGTACTGACTTTGTCCCCACAGAGGTACTGCGAACTGGCTCGTCCCCGTCAGCCGCATGGATCCGTGGTCTCAGCTTGGGGAGCCGGCCGACCTAGAGGTCGAGGAGCATGGGCTCGTGGTAGTACCGTGGGAGGCCGGTGGTGGCATCCTCGGAGTAGCCGGCCGACCAAGAGCGGGATTGAGGTCTTCCTCTTCTTCCACAAAGGAAGGTGCCATCCGGGTTGAGACTCGGCGGCTAATCCATGGCTTTTGATAGCCTCCATAAGGCCGTTCACCAGCTTCCCGTCGCACTCTCATCTGCTCGGCTAACTGATTCCATTGCGGTTCTGTTTGAGGAGTCCCAGGAGGCGGAGTGGTGTTGTCCCCATCGTTATCGGTTGATGCAGACATTCTGAAACTCGGAGTCGAAGCAAACGGTGAAGCTGATGATGCACTTGATTCTTCCCAACCGATCGACGGTGACCCGGTGCCCGAAACCAAGCTTTGTGCGGAGCTGCGGGGGGAAAGGTACGTGGGTTCAGATATTCGGGATTTGAAGGAGGGTAGGTGTTTGGGCTCAAGGCTCATGCAACATGCAATTATTTGTTCTTGTTTACTTAAAACATGCTTTATTAAGCCTAATCGGTTGGAAAAGATTGCTCTTCTTTTTCGCAAACTATTCTGAACCCTGGATCGCTGGGCCCCGTCACTACGTCTATAAGCCCTCGTATTCCACCCGTATTTCGACTTCCCAGTGGACAACCCTGGCGAGGGTCCTATAGGGCAAGCGGGTCCCACCGACCGAAAAGAAAAACGATCCTAAAAGTCTGGGTAATCGAGTCTTAACGAGCATTCGATGTAAATTACGGACAAAGCCGACGTCAAAGTCAAGATCATGTCCGAGGGCTCGACGAAAAGCTCGGCATGATTGGGACCGATAAATGTCCACAATTGATCTTGACTCGTCGTCGCTAGGCCGTAATTAGGCATGGAATAACCGTTAATCCTGATGACTCAAAGGTCATGCCGGGAGTCAGTGTATAATTTGTGCGCCAAAGTCAAAGTCAAGGCGCCGGTCAATATCTTGGTCAAAGTCCGCGGCGGAAAACCGGCATGACTTCGGATCGATTAGGGTCCCCGAAAGATATTGAGCTCGGTATGCCGACAAAGGCTTGAAAGGAAAGGTCTATACACAGACAGGGCATGACACGGACTGCACTAAAAAACCAACCGGTCTCTGGACAAAGTGTGTCACGGACAAGTGCATGGTCGACACGAGGCTCCATGGGATGTTTGGGTAGTCCCGTGCTTGCACCGAGAGGCGTAATAAGACCAAACGGGCCGCTACAGGGATTTCCCCGGGTTAGGGACGTAGTGTGCAGTGTAAGGCCAAGTGCGCGTAGTGTGCAAGCAGTCTATCTTCTTTTTCTGAGTAAAAATAGAAATTTTCGCATGTGTCTTAAAAAGCATGATGCATGATTTTTTTTTTTGAAAATTTTATTTTTGATAAAAAAATTTTGAAATCTTTTTTTTTTGAAATTGTTTTTTTTTTTTGAATTTTTTTTTTGAAAGCAAATGAACACATAAGCACATAATTCAAAATTCAAACAGTCCAAGGCAACGGGTCCAACAGTCAAAATTTTGACTTTTCCGAGGCGGCCAAAACAACACGAAATGTGCAAAATCAACACACACACACAAAACAAACGGTTTCAAATGCCGGGACGGAAGCTTGACCCTCAAAAGTTTTTCTCTTTTTTTTTTTTGAAAAGATAAAACTCGTTTATCCCCAGCGGAGTCGCCACTGTGATGATGTCGCCCGATTTTTTGAAATCAAACGGAGTCGCCACGCCATTTTGGTTTTAAGGGCCAAAATTTTGAAAAAATGCCCGGAATCAAGAGATTCGAGTTCGGAGGTCACGTTACGCGCCGGGAAGAACGTTAGTGTTCACCCGGAACGCCTCGTAAAACGAGTCTTCCAAGCTTAAAAACCATTTGTTTGTGTATGCGTGTGTGTGTGTGTTCCTTTGGCCAAAATAAATCAAAACTGAGAAAAGTAAAAATTGGGAACTCTTTATAAGACATTTAAAAAGTCCCATGATTTTTTGGATGATTTTTGGGTTGAGATTTGGTACTCAAAAGACCTTTTGAAGTTGAAAACCATTTCTGCCAGAATGAAAAGGGCAGTGGACACCTGATTTCAAAATCTCAGAATCTGGAAAAGGTCTGAGAATTAAAGTTGTTCAAAACACCTTAAATAAGGTTTATGTGAAAGAACTTTTCATTTTGGAGATGATTTGAGGGACCAAAACCTTCTGGAAATCTCAGATATGAAATCTGGATTTCCAGAGACTGATAAACTGACCTTTGGAAAATAATTTGAAAAAGGGAGTTAGACTCACACAAAAAATAAAGTAAAAATAAGTCTGGAATTCTACGGATGTTAGCTACAAAAAGTATTTTGTAGTCAACACCAAATTCCAAGTTTTACTGGGTCCAAAAAATAGGAAAATGGACTGAGGTCTCAGAACAATGCTACTGGACAGCAAGATGTTCTTGAGGGAAAATGTGATTTTTGGGGGATTTGCATCTATGTTCACCCCATTTTCATCCCTAGACTTGATTCCACTACTTTGTGTCAAGTGGTTATCATATCAAGTCATCCTTGGGTAATTTATGGGGTCTAAACATGTCATTTGCAAAGGGAAAGGGGGTTTTGTAAAGATTAAATTAGAGAGAAAAATCAACTAGAGATTTAGAATGTGGACCATTTGAGATGGTCATTCAAGAAGATGAACTTCAAGATGACCATCTTAGGTCAAGACTTCGAGTTAAACTAGACATAAAGTAAATCAAAGTAAAAAGAACAAGATGAACAAGAAGTTAAAAGGGAATTTTAGGGTTTAAAGAAGGAGGGCTTTACCAATGGTGACACCCTATCTTCCTAGGCTTGGAATTTGACTTGAGGAGTATCAAGATTTGGTGTTTGACTTGAGGAGTATCAAGATTTGGTGTTTGGATTTGTGTTTGAGTGGATTCAAGGCTTGAATGTGTTTAGGGTTTGATGATAGAGCTGGTCAAAGAGAAAACAAGTAGATAACACTTAAGTCCTCTATGTTTTCTCTCTAATCCTCCTCTTTGGTGGTGGTTTAAGGTTGAGCTTGTGTATGAATGGGAGTGATTTGAGAATATTTGGAGTGAATGGGATTTGGGAAAGATTCAAGAGAAAATGGTGGCAATTCTAGTGAATTCCCATTGTTTTCTCCCTATTTTTCACCAGAGTACAGCTTCTATGAGCCAATTGTGTTGTGTAAACTGAGAGAAGAGGGTTCAATTTATAGGCACTCTGGGAACTCAATCATGTCCGCGCGGAGGGTATTGTAAACGTGCCTGGTGCATTAAATGCTGCTCCAGGCTTTGGACAGGAAGAAAATTATTCAAAAATTCCAGCGGTTCGTTTTCAACTTGCCTAATTCGAATTTTTCCAATTCTTTTGCTTTTTAAGATTCTTTTCTTGGTTTAACCTTAAATAACAATCCCTACTTTACCCTTGCTTTGTTAGAGAAGTTAGGAATTGTTAGAAATGTTAGGAATGTTAAAAATTTCGTTAATTTTCTAACGAAAATACTAACAACTCAAATTGGAGCACTTACAGGTGGCAGCACCCCTTATACTCCAGAGCCCCAAGGGAGCCCTCCTACAAGGAGCAATGCTGCTTCCTTAACTACACGGATGTGCCCCGGTGAGCTTTTAAGGACCCTGAAACCCAAGGTAGGAATTAAACCACAGAGATTCTCCTTGGGGGAATCGAACCGATGACCTCCCCTTCGAGAAGCCACCAAGATACCACTGGGCCAAGGCCCATTAGGTGGGGTTTATTGTATCTTATAAATACATATGATACCCTATAAGCAAACTTGTAACATCATCGAAGATATTGGAACAAAAATTTGCATCTCCCATTAAAAGAAAAGTTGACGGACATGGCGGAAGCAAAATTTGCAATCTCAGCTTGTAGGACAAAAGTTGGGCAAGGATATGTCGAAGAATATTTTGGTGGCAAAGACTACCATGGATATGTTACAGATGTTGGCGAGCATGTATGAGGCACCATCGGCGACGAGCAAGTCTCATCTAATGAGGAAGTTGTTGAACATAAAGATGGTGGATGACATGTCAGCAACAAATCATATACTCCCTCCGTCCCCTACAAATGAGACACTTACTGTTTACGCGTAAATTAAGGAAAAAAATAATGGAGAAAATGTTGTGAGTATGAAAAATGAGGTTGGAGAGAGAAAGTGGGGTAGGAAATAGTGATTTGATTGGTGTTGTGAGTATAAAAGTAAAGTAGGAGAGAGAATTAGTGAGTGGAATAGTAAAGATTCTTTGCCATTTTAGGAAGTATGTGATTTGTAGTGGGACGCCCAATGAGAAAAGTGTGTGATTTGTAGCGGGACGGAGGGAGTAAGTGAATTCAAGTCTACTACGACCCAACTATATTCTGTGGATGTTACTCTTGACGACGAGATACTAGTGTTGATCTTACTTTCTTCTTTGCTAGAAAGTTGGGATACGATTGCGATAGCAGTGAACGTATCAACAAGGAAGGTGGAGTTGAAGTTTTCGGATGTCGTGGATGTGATCCTTGGCGAATAAATTCGAAGAAAAAGCAAGGCGAAGACAACCGAGCTAGCATTAAGTGTCGAGGAAAATAGGAAGGAAGGCAATAAGACAAATACTTACTACACGTGTGGGAAGAAAGGACATTTTAAGAGATGTTGTCCGAAGAGGTCAGGCGGTGCGAAGAATTAAATGTTGTTGAGGAGGTCGTGAATGCATTAATCATCGGTGGGAGCAATCAAACGGATTCGTGGGTTTTGGATTCGGGCGCAACGTTTCATTCGTGCACTAGTGCGAAAGGGCTGGAGCAATACGTTTTGAGCGATTTTGGTTCGTTTGATAAACAATAATCCGGTCAAGGTCGTCGATAAGGGGTCGTTCGGGTCAAAGCAATGAATTAGATTGTGTCGCGGCTTCGTGATGTGCGACATATTACGGGCTTGAAATGAACTTGATTTCCATAAGGCAGCTAGATAAAAAAGGTTGGGTGGTAACCTTCGATCGTGTGACATGGAAGGTAAATTGGGGAGCTGTCTTGGTAGCTCGTGGCGATGCGGAAAATTGTTGTATACCACTCACAACATGGTTATTGGGGGAAATGAATCCCAATGGTCAATGGTGGGGACCAAAATCGCCATGGCGGAAAGAATTTCACTAAACAGTATGTTGATAGAAAATTGGGGAATTAGTCGGCCGGTGCGGAGCTAATTTAGCCAACATGGGAGCTGGGAGCGGGATCTAGAACAGTGATGTGATGGGTTGCTAAAGTACGCGAAAGTTCCAAGCTTGTGGATGTAAGGGGCACGAGGATTCACGCTGTATAAGATCATTAATTAGTAATCAAGTGAGCGGGGATGTGCAAGGAGGATCATTGGGAATGAAAACTCAAGGCATGGAGGAACCACCAGTTATGTTGAAACGTCGCTCAGCTTCAACTCATTTGGATAACTAGACAAGGGGATGACACTAACAACGCATGGAATTTTATTTCACGGGAGCCAAGCTCGGTGGGAGATTGACAGAGGTATCATGAATTTGGTTAGTCTCTATGTGGGAGATTGTTGGGATAGAGTACTAACCAAGAACAAATTAAGGAAGGAATATGTTGGACATAAAGAATCATGGCCATGAATCAAACCTTGGGCAGCCCGTAGAATGGTCTAGTCCTTCCCTGATGGACGACAAGGCTTGCCGTACAGACACTTTGTCCAGACAGCTAACGAATAGAGGCAGGGGGCGATTAGAAGTTTTCCTGGTTTTTGGTTTGCTAATTGTGGTGGATCTCTTACTTGAAAAGAAAGCAGATTATTTTTTTGGACGTGATTCCTAATAATTGACCTAGGACTATGGTTTAGTGTATCCTAAATAGCCTAGAAGCAAATTTGTAACATCATTGAAAATATTGAAGAATAGTTTGGCTTGATAACATCCCCGAACATAGTTGCTGTTGTAATGAACCGTGTAAACAATTTTTGTATGTTTTATTGCTTGTGATTTCCTTTCCATGTGTATTATTTTTATTAATCGCTCTATAACTTGTGTCGTTTCGCTACTTAATTTCCCAACAAACAATATGTCTTTGTCTTATTCCTTTTATCCTAAGACAATTGATTGTTTTTATTTTTAATCATGAACTAAAATGACTGTCTTGTGGGTTGTAGTTTGTTGGTTAAAGTTAAAAAGGAGAAATAAATCACAAAATCATTAAGAATAAGGGTATTTTAGATATTTTTTCCAACTGCATCTTAAATGTTCATTCAGCTTGCTCTGTACTTCAGTCGCTCACATCACCCGACTTCTTTTATACCGCAAGACCGTATTGTCCTTGAACGGAATAAAAGTAACGGGTCAATCTCAAGTAACGAAGCTCACCATTTCAGACATCACAAATACACTGATATTAAATGGGTCAATCCAATTAATTCGGTTCCAGCGGCCCAACACTATAGATCAGTCGACCTAGTTCATTGTCCGACCATCCTTGATCCCGACATATGATTATCAACTTGTACAATCTCTTCAGGTCGACCTCTAATAATCATACGACATCGACCTACAGAAACGTGCGTCTATATACGACTCAATCAGTAACCGTCTTCTACAATCACGGAGATCATTACGCCTACACTGTCTACACGATTTAAGGGATTCCTTATTATCTCATGAAGCTCCTATATATACCAGACTACATAAAACGTAAAAAGGTAATGTTTTGTTAGCTATCTTGAGATTACGTTATTTTCATACAGTGTTATACAAACTAATAACACAACATCTTATCATCACGTCGAAGGGTATTAGCCATACACCCCTCGGCTAGTCGTTTGTTCGTAATTTCAGGTTATAATTGTTGAATATCAACCTATTGATGAACTAAGAATGATCTGGATTGTTTCATACGCCATCAGCCCTCATTCCCCTAAAATCACTTTCCATTCTTACTATTGATTAAAATAAAAATAAATAATTATTTTAAAAGGAGAGAGTAGAAATTACGACCGTAAAGTATTTGATGAGTGAGTTTTACACTCATCCATTGACTACTTTACGAACTTATTATTTGCTTAATCCTTGAGTTTTGTGTGTTTAATGGATGTTTTTAGTGTTTTTAGTTTCAGTGGTTCAAGTTTGGAAATCAGAAACAATCTGTGAATAAATCAAGCGGAAAAAATGTTATGATGCAATTATGGGACGGACTGAGTTCGAATGGGTAGTAATAAACCAAGGCAATTGAAGTGGAGTGGCTGGCCAAATGAAGAAAGCGGTTGGGCCAATGCAAGAATGAAAGTTGGGCCGGAAGGAAAGAAAAGAAAATGGGCCTAACGATGCATGCGTGTGGGCGGTCGCTCGAGTTCTTGTGGGCGGCCGCTCGGGAAAAAAGTGTTGAAGCCTTGAACCTTCTGCCAGTATGGGCGACCGCGCAGGGACGTGTGGGCGGCCGCACATGAGATCAAGTTTTGAAGACCAAATGTTTCTGGACACTTGGGCGACCGCCCAAGGGGGTTGTGGGCGACCGCCCACGAAGCGTTTTGCAGATAGAGCTGAAGCACTTGGAACGGATTTGGAGTAATTAAGGCATAATAATGATGGTGGTTAATGGTTTTTAGTGGGTATAATTACAGCAGACATGGGTGGTTTATATTTAAGGGAAAAACAATTACTATTTTATTATTGGTTTTTTAGAGAATTGGATGATTTATTCCATAGCTTCTTTTTCTTCTTCAGAATTTTCTTGGTGTTCTTCACTTTTCATGGATAGCTAATCTTTTTAGTTCTTGGAATTGGAGGTAACATTTTATGTTTTAAGTTTTACTTTTCATCTTTATCTTTGTAGTACTTGGGATAATCAAGTTGTTTTCAATGGAATTTTAGAACTCTTGTCTTGATCAAATAATTGTTCTCGAATTATATAGAATTTTAATTGTGAACCACCAAATTTACAATTGAAATTAGTCTTGGCTTGATTTTCACAATTTGTTGAGTCCCCGCCAAACGATTCATAAGAATTGTGGTTTATTTGGTGTTCTTAAGTTCTAAAATGGGTTTCTAACTAATTTATGAACGGGCCAAGGGAATAGATTAGTTAGAAACACTTGATTGCAAATCACCCGCCGAAGTGTCCCAATCATACTTTTGTAAGAACAAAACCCCAAGTGTACTTTGATCGATGAATTGTGAAACTTGAGCATAATTTGTGAAACCAATTCCGGGAATTTTCTCCTTATTATTGAAATCTTTTATAATCACTTTTACTTAATTTTTGCAAACATATTAGTCTTAAACAAATCATCAAATCCTTCACTTTACAAACTTTTTGTTATAGCAATAATTCCTACACTTTAAATTCGTGTCTCTGTGGTTCGACCCGACTTACCCTATTTACAAATCACTTGTAGATAGTTGAGTTGGAAATTTATTTTTGACGTTTTGACGTTCGTCAAAATTTGGCGCCGTTGCCGGGGACGTGAAATTTAAAGTTGTTTTAATTATTTGCTATTGTGAATAGTATTTTGTGTATATATTTTTGTTTTGTTTTAACTTGGTGTTGCAGATTTGAATGTTTGGTCGTAGGTCACTACAACCAGATTTGTTACCAATTGACCACAACATTCATCGCATCAACAAGAGAAAGCACCCGGAATCAAGTGATACAGAAAGTGATTCGGTTTACTCTGAACAGTCCGAGAATTCCGATTCTGAAGAAGAAGTTAAAATGGCGGAACCACAAATGATGGGTGATTTTGCACGTCCGGTAATTGAACCATCGCCATCATGCATTGTACTCCCACAAGCAGCAAGGAGTTATGAGTTGAAGAACCTCCATTTCAACATGCTCCCTTCATTTCATGGGATGGCATCGGAAGACCCAATTACCTTCATGAGAGAGTTCTATAGCACAGTGCAAGGTTTTCCATTGGGGCAACTAACCGAAGAGCAGTTGAGAATGAGGTGTTTTGCGTATACGTTGAAGGATGCTGCAAAGACATGGTTTATGGCACTTGCTCCGGCCTCTCTTAACACCTGGACGGAAGTTTACAACAAGTTCATGGCAAAGTTTTACTCTCATCAAAAGACATCCGACTTGAGGTCCAAGATAATGTCTTTCAATCAAGAGCCAGGTGAAGCTTTTCATGAAGCTTGGGATCGATTCAAGATGTTGCTAGTCCAATGTCCTCATCACGGGTTCCCTTTAGCCCTCTTAAATCAGGCCTTCTATGATGGGTTGACTCAACAAGGTCAAGCACAAGTGGATAATACAGCCGGGGGTGCTATGGGTGAGAAAACGGCTGATGAAACAAGAGCCTTATATGAGAGACTTGGCATGAATTCGCAGCAGAAAAGTGTGAGAGGAGGAAGAAAAGGTGTCTATGAAGTTGAGTCTAATGATGTTCTAGCGCAACAAGTTTCGGCATCGACTACACAAATGAAGAATTTCATGGGAATGATGACGGCTCAAAGCCAAGGTCAAAACCAAGGGCGAAATCAAGGAGAGGGAAGTTCGGGCACGAGTTGTGTAATTTGTAATGTGAACTCCCATGATATTATGGGATGCCCATTGAGAGACCAATTCCCGGAATTTCTTGAGCAAGCAAATGCAATGAACGCTTTTCAACCAAGAGTAAGGAATGACCCGTTTTCCAACTCTTACAATCCGGGTTGGCGGAATCATCCAAATTTCTCTTGGGGAGGAAATCAAGGGCAGGGGCAAATTCAGCAACAATACCAACCACAAATGCAACAGTCGCAACAACAAGGGCCTGCAAGGCCAAGTGTGGAGGAAACGTTGCAGAAATTCATTCAAGCCGCTCAACAGAATCAGGTGATCATGGACCAACGAATGGGGAACCAAGAAGCTTCCCTGAAAAAGCTCGAAAATCAGATGGGTCAAATTACCGAGGAACTCCAAAAGCACAATCCGGGTACACTACCGAGTCAACCGGAACAAGCAAAGGCCGTCACCCTGAGGAGTGGTAAGACTCTTCAGGAGGTACACTCTTCTCCTTATCCTTTAGATGATAATAATATGCATGAGAATGAAGTTGTGGCCGAGGAACGAGTTGAAGTGACTCCCGAGGAGAAACTTCCAACTCCACCTCTTAAGCCTTATGTGCCTCTGTCCCTTTTCCCGGTAGATTGGTCAAGAATAAGGTCGAAACACAATTTAAAGAATTGTATGACATGCTTTCTAAGGTGAATGTAAATTTGCCTTTGCTCAATGTGATTAAAAATATTCCTTCATATGCAAAATTTTTCAAGGAATTGAGCACAAATAAAAGAAAGTATGCCCCGAACGAAAAAATTGTGGTTTCGGACCAAGTTAGTGCTGTTTTTGAAAAGAATTTGCCTCCTAAGCTTAAAGACCCCGGTAGTTTTAATGTGATGATTTCTTTGGGGGACTCTAAGAAAGTGAGGGCAATGTTAGATTTAGGAGCTAGCATTAACTTGTTGCCTTATTCTTTGTTTGTGGAGCTTGGGTTGGGTGAACTAAAACCTACTACTATGACCTTGCAACTTGCGGACCGTTCGGTCAAATACCCAAAGGGAATAGTAGAAGATGTTTTGGTTCAAGTTGATAAACTGATTATCCCTGTTGATTTTTGTGGTTCATGATATGGAGAGAGATGCTAAAGATGTGAATGATGTCCCTATTTTGTTGGGGAGACCTTTTATGGCTACCGAGATGCGGTAATTAATGTGAAAGATGGAAGTTTGTCTTTAACTGTCATGGATGAAATTGTTAATTTTTCTATCTTTGATTCCATGAAAAAGCCATATGAGGTCAATGAGTGTTTATTTTGTGATGTTGCTGAAAATTCTGTGTTGTTTGAGCCTGATGTTGAGGGCTCTCTTGTTTCTGAGTTTGTGGATGAGTTAGTTATGGAAGGTGTTTTTGATCAAAATGAGGCAAGGGCCATTCTTGCTGAGATGGATGTTATGGATGAAATTACTGAAAAGGTTCCTTTGGAATCTTTAGGTAATTTTAATCCTAAGCATTTGCCATCTATTGTCTTTCCTCCCGAATTAGATCTTAAACAACTTCCATCTAGCTTAAAGTATGCTTTTCTTGGTGCAAATGATTCTTTGCCTATTATTATTGCTTCGGACTTAACAGAATTGCAGGAAAGAAGGTTATTGGATGTGTTGAAGAGACATAAGTCCGCACTTGGTTGGAGCATTACTGACATAAAGGGAATTAGCCCAACCATGTGCATGCACAAAATCCATATGGAGGATGATGCCAAGCCAGTCCGGCAGAATCAAAGGAGGATGAATCCTCACTTGCTTGAAGCGGTAAGAAAAGAAGTCTTGAAACTGTTGGATGCGGGTATTATATACCCTATTTCCGATAGTAAGTGGGTAAGTCCTGTTCATGTGGTTGCTAAAAAGTCTGGAATTACTGTTGTTAAGAATGAGGATAATGAGCTTTTGCCTACTAGAATGGTCACTGGTCAACGCATGGTTATCGATTTCCGAAAACTTAATGCGGCGACTAGAAAGGATCACTTTCCTTTGCCATTTATTGACCAAATTCTAGAGAGGCTGGCTGGTCAAGAATATTATTGTTTCTTAGATGGTTTTTCAGGCTATAATCGATTCCCATTGCTCAGGAAGATCGGGAAAAGACCACATTTACATGCCCTTTCGGAACATTTGCATATCGGAGGATTCCCTTCGGTTTATGCAATGCTCTCGCTACATTCCAAAGGTGCATGATGTCGATCTTTTACGAGATGATTGGCAGGTTTGTTGAGGTATTTATGGACGATTTTTCGTTGTATGGTAATTCGTTTGATGCATGCTTAGATAATTTGACTTTGGTTCTTAAAAGATGTTGTGATACCAATTTAACTTTAAGTTGGGAAAAGAGTCATTTTATGGTTAAGCATGGAATTGTGTTGGGTCATTTGGTCTCAAGAAAAGGGATTGAAGTTGACAAGGCAAAAATTGAGATAATATCTAAATTGCCTCCGCCAACAAATGTTAAAGGAATTCGTAGCTTTCTTGGTCATGCGGGTTTTTATCGGCGTTTTATAAAAGATTTTTCTAAAATTTGTAAGCCGTTAACAAACTTGCTTGCTAAAGAGACGGAATTTGTGTTTGACCAAGAATGTCTCAATTCTTTTAATTTGTTGAAGGAAAAATTGACTTCAGCCCCTATTCTTGTGGGTCAGGATTGGACTCAACCGTTTGAGATAATGTGTGATGCATCCGATTTTGCGGTGGGTGCGGTTTTGGGTCGAAAATTGATAAAAAGTCACATGTGATCCAATATGCAAGTAGAATGTTAAATGATGCTCAATTGAATTATACTACAACCGAGAAGGAATTCTTGGCGGTGGTATTTGCTTTGGAAAAATTCCGTTCTTACTTGCTAGGATCTAAAGTGATTATTTATTCGGACCATCTTTGCATTGCGTTATTTGCTTTCCAAACAAGATGCCAAACCCCGATTGTTAAGATGGATGTTGCTTTTACAAGAATTTGATATTTCCATCAAAGACAAAAAGGGTTGTGAAAATGTTGTGGCGGATCACTTGTCTAGACTTGAAAAGGGGTGTGTGAGTGAAATTCCCTTGAATGAAAATTTTCCCGATGAGCAGTTGTTTGTTGTGAAGGATTGTGAGCCTTGGTATGCCGACATTGTAAATTTTTTGGCTACGGGGGTTCTAAATCCAGATTTTTCAAGTCAAGAAAGGAAAAGATTTTTGTCAATGGTTAAGCAATATTATTGGGATGACCCATATTTGTTTAAACATGATCCCGATATGGTTATTCGTAGATGCATTCATGAAAATGAGCAACAAAATATTCTTTCTTTTTGTCATGAATTGCATTGTGGAGGTCATTTTAGTGGTAAGAAAACCGCTCAAAAAGTGTTACAATCGGGTTTCTTTTGGCCAAGTCTTTTTAAAGATGCATACATTTTTAGTAAAAGTTGTGACAGGTGCCAAAGAACCGGTAACATTGGTAAGCGGGATGAAATGCCTCTCACGAATAACTTGGTTGTGGATTTGTTTGACGTATGGGGCATAGATTTTATGGGTCCTTTTGTTGTTTCATGTGGTTTTGAATACATTTTAGTGTCGGTGGATTATGTGTCAAAGTGGGTGGAAGCAATTCCTACCCGGACTAACGATGCTAATATTGTTGTCAAGTTTGTCAAAGATGTGATTTTTAGCAGGTTTGGCGTTCCAAGGGCGATTATAAGTGATGGTGGTTCTCACTTTTGCAACAAAATTTTTGGAGCACTCATGAAGAAGTATGGGGTGAATCACAAGGTTGCAACCGCGTATCATCCCCAAACTTCCGGGCAAGTGGAAGTGAGTAACAAGCAAATAAAGGCCATTCTTGAAAAGACGGTGAAGCCAAACAGGAAGGATTGGGCCTTGAGGTTAAATGATGCATTGTGGGCATACCGTACCGCCTACAAAACGCCAATTGGAATGAGTCCATACCGGCTAGTCTTTGGGAAAGCTTGTCATTTGCCGGTGGAGATAGAGCATAAAGCATTTTGGGCAATCAAGGAGTTGAATATGGATTTGCAACTAGCCGGTGAGCAAAGGTTACTTCATTTGAATGAACTCGAGGAACATCGGTTGGAGGCATATGAGAACTCCCGGTTGTACAAGGAGAGAACAAAAAGGTACCATGACAAAAAGATTTTGCACAAGGAACTTATTCCGGGAAGCAAGGTGTTATTGTTTAATTCAAGATTGAAGCTTTTCCCGGGAAAGTTACGTTCTCGTTGGAGTGGTCCGTTTGAAGTAGTGAACGTATATTCTCATGGAGCCGTGGAATTGGTGAATCCGGTTACTAACAATAGGTTCAAGGTCAATAGACAAAGAGTGAAGCCTTATTTGGATGGAGTTTCGGGATCAAAGGATGTTGAGTGGATCGAGTTGAAGGATCCATAAGTGTTGAGGAAGTCATTCCGTCGAGCTAACGACGTTAAACAAAAGCGCTGCTTGGGAGGCAACCCAAGGTAAGTAGTGAATTGTAGTACCTTTAAATTTAATTTTTTCTTTGTTTTCATCACTTTGAGGACAAAGTAATCATTAAGTTTGGGGGTGGAGAGTTTTAGTTTTCATTTTATTGTTTGCTTTTCATAAGAAGAAAAAAAAAAAGCTTTGTTTTTTTTGCATTTCGGGAACGTGTCGAACTACGGTGACCTGAGCCTATTTTTGTTGGGTAGTCTGCCCGCATCAATGGGGACGTAGGCAGCGAAAGTGCGGTCAAAATATGGGTCGAATTTTAATGTATCAATAGATATTATGTTGGGTTTTTGTTTTAGTGGTGTTGTGCAGATTGAGAAATACCAAAAATCCTCCTGGCGTCAGAGCGACCGCCCGTAGTGTGAGCGACCGCCCATGCTTGTTTGTGAAGAAGATTGGAGCTGCTTGGACAAGCGGGCGACCGCCCGTGGTGTTGAGGGCGACCGCCCGGGCTGGTTGGAAAAACTTACAAAGTTCTTTGTTGATGTGAGCGGCCGCATGCGGAGACATGGGCGACCGTCCACATTGGAATGTCAAAGTTACAAATTCTTCTGGTCATGTGGGCGACCGCCCAGGTTGGGGTGAGCGACCGCCCACGAGACGAATGGGGCGTTACAGTTTTGCTCTAAAAGACCTCCGCCGTTTCACTCCCCTCTTTCATTTCAAATTTTAAATACTCTCTCCTTCTCTCTCTAGAACACACCGGTTTACTCTCTTCATCTCTCTACAAAACTCCTCCCCAAACACCCAAATCCTCCAATTTTCTTCCATAATTTGTCTTTCCCCACCATACCCAACCTCCTAAGCCAAAGATTTCAACCCACATCACCATTGTTGAGCAAGAATTGTGAAGAGATTTTGAAATATTGCAAGTGGTGAAGAAGGTTGCAAAAGGTTTGATTTTGGGAGGCCAAAGCAAAGGGTTCTTGTGAGAATCATTGTTCAAAGAAGGGGTCGTTTTTCCTAGTTCATCTTCATCAACTCCGGCGAGATTCCGGTCAAATTCCGGCGAACTCCGGTGACTTTTCCGGCGAAGTAAGATTTTCAATTCAATTTTTTTTATTCCCTTCTCCGTGGAAGTTTTGTGGGTATAATTGATATAAAATGTCTAGACAAAGAAATGCTCCTGTCCCGGAGCCGGTTGTTGAGTATGATGCAACAAAGTTTGTTGGGGGTAAAGCGAAGTCGTTTTTTGATAAATATGCAAACAAAGGGTTTTCTGTAGAAAATGAGTTTAACCCCAATGAACTTGGGTTGGATGACATTTTTGCTAGGTATGGTTGGGGTAACTTAGCTAGACGTCCTTCTAATAGAGGTTCGAAAGTGTTGGTTCGGGAATTCTATGCAAATGCATTTGAGTCTGGGCAAAGTAGAAAGTGTGGTTGGGTGAGGGGCACAAATGTGTATTATAATGGTGAGGATATCAATAGATACTATGGGATGGAATCGCCCGGGCATGAAAACAGTGCGTGTGATTATTATAATAGTGCAAAGATCATGGAGCTGAATGTGGCGGGGAACCTTGATAGGTTGGCTCCGTATTTCGAAAATATTGATGTGACACTATTGAGAAACGGTAATGTGAAGAAGGCTAGGGACATGGACATGAGGATGCGTGCGTTGCATCGATTCATTTGTGAGCGTATTATGCCTACTTCACATTACAACGATGTGCATTGGAGGAGAGCACTGTTGATGACCGTGGTGTTGTCCGGTCAAAGGTTTAATACTGGATTGGCGATATCCAAGGAGATTGTGAACACCATTAAAACTATTGGGCGATGCAACTTTAGTTTCCCGTTATTGATATCTGGTTTGATAGAGAATAAAGGAGTGAGTTTTACTCGGTTGCGGATTGCTAGGGATATTGTGTCAACTGGGACGGCGGTTAGTAAGAGGTCCCTTACTATAAAGGGGCATGCTCAGTTGCAGCCGGGAGAAGGTTCATCGAGAGGAGTGAGAGGAAGTGAGGAGGATGATGATATGGAGGAACAGCAGTTCACTCCAACGGAGGCGGCCTATTATGTGGGAGGCCATGTGGATGCGTTATCCGAGGAGATTAGGCGGCTCAGGGGGCGATGCGAGGTGATGGATCAGCGATTGTTGGGTATGGAGGAGAGTCGAGAGGCAGTGCAGTCTATGACTGCGAGGAGTATTACGTTGCTAGTATGTGGAGCGTATGGAGGATGCGCGATCGAGAGATGTATCGGGAGATGAGGCACGAGCTTCCTCCTCCTCCACCGCCTCGGCATATTCCATACCGGCCGCCGCAATATCGTACTCCGGAGCTTGATTGAGAGGATGGGATTCTTGGGATGCGCAGCAGCAGCAAGAGCAACAACAACAACAGCAGCAGCAGCACCATAGCACGGGTTCGAGCGGAAGTGGCTCGGTTGGCCCGTGGGATCAATTCTGGAGATAATTTGTTGGTTGAAGGTACCCCTATCCTTTATTTTATTTTATGCATTAGGGACAATGCATGTTTTAAGTTTGGGGGTGTGGGGTACTTTTTACTGTTTGTGTTTGCTTAGTTTATCATGGTAGTTAGGATTTCTTGTTTTGAAAAAAAAAAAAAAAAAAAAAAAAAAGGGAAAATTTGAAAAATGAAAAAAAAGGAATAATTAGCTATGTTCTTTCTTGTATATAGTCATTAACATTCTTGGTGTTCCACATATTTGCATGTGATTTGATTTTGACCGCTAATGAGGATAATCGTTTGAGATAATGTGTATATGCAAGTTGGTATATTTTTGGTTAATTGTGGTATATTGCTTAAGAGTTATAATTGAGTCATAAATCTCTTAATTGTAGTTTCGTGCACTTGTGGAAATATGCTCTTTGTTGATAATTTTGATTCATTTTTATAAAGTTTAGAGTACACCCTCATCTTTTAAGTTAATGAATTTGTTTATCAATGTAGCAACATTAGGCAAGTCTTGAAAATGAGTATTCCTTGGTTGTGAATGGAACCCCCCTTGTGATCTTGAAAAAAAAAAAAAAAAAAAAAGAAAAATAAAAATGAGAGCAATGGCAATGCAATGTATACTCGGTGAAACCTCCAGACGCGTAGATTAATTGGTTAGGGATTATTCTAGCTTAACCAGATTTCTGGGTATGCAGTAGCGTTATGGAGGAAGAGCTTTACCGCCGTGATGGTCCGTATCAAGCTCGATACCGAAGTGGCTAACTCTCAAAGCCTTTAAATAAATCTCTACTTAGTATTAGGGGCATGGAGTTATTTGCTATAGTGTTCCCTACTTGAACGGTAGTAGATTTTAAAGTGTGCTTAAATGATCAAGTTTGGGGGGGGGTGTAATTATTTCATGGGAATATTCATGCTTTGTGTCTAAAAAGTGTTGTTGTTTGGTAAATAGAGTCAATAAAATAAAAGATTGTTGGTGTACTTAGCTTTGTAAAAATGGATCGTGGTTGTGAGAAAAGAGAAAGATGATTGTGCATAAAGAGATTTATGGGGTAATTATAATGGTTAAGTAATATTTTACAATTAATGGAAAATATATTGATACTTGCATTGTGGAAAATCTTATCCTGCGGTTGATGGTATTTTGTTATTTGCTGTATTTGTGGAACATGCAAGAATGGAGGGACATAGTTGATTATTTGGGTAGAGTAGTTTGCTTTTATTTTTGTGTGTTTGTTTAGTTTTAATGTTTATAGTTTGTTTTAGTGTTTGCTCGAGGACTAGCAAATGTCTAAGTTTGGGGGTATTTGATGAGTGAGTTTTACACTCATCCATTGACTACTTTACGAACTTATTATTTGCTTAATCCTTGAGTTTTGTGTGTTTAATGGATGTTTTTAGTGTTTTTAGTTTCAGTGGGTTCAAGTTGGAAATCAGAAACAATCTGTGAATAAATCAAGCGGAAAAAATGTTATGATGCAATTATGGGAGGGACCGAGTTCGAATGGGTAGTAATAAACCAAGGCAATTGAAGTGGAGTGGCGGCCAAATGAAGAAAGCGGTTGGGCCAATGCAAGAATGAAAGTTGGGCCGGAAGGAAAGAAAAGAAAATGGGCCTAACAGTCTGTGCGTGTGGGCGGTCGCTCAGGTTCTTGTGGGCGGCCGCTCAGGAGAAAAAGTGTTGAAGCCTTGAACCTTCTGCCAGTATGGGCGACCGCGCAGGGACGTGTGGGCGGCCGCACATGAGATCAAGTTTTGAAGACCAAATGTTTCTGGACACTTGGGCGACCGCCCGAGGGGTTGTGGGCGACCGCCCACGGCGTTTGCGAGATAGAGCTGAAGCACTTGGAACGGATTTGGAGTAATTAAGGCATAATAATGATGGTGGTTAATGGTTTTTAGTGGGTATAATTACAGCAGACATGGGTGGTTTATATTTAAGGGAAAAACAATTACTATTTTATTATTGGTTTTTTAGAGAATTGGATGATTTATTCCATAGCTTCTTTTTCTTTTTCAGAATTTTCTTGGTGTTCTTCACTTTTCATGGATAGCTAATCTTTTTAGTTCTTGGAATTGGAGGTAACATTTTATGTTTTAAGTTTTACTTTTCATCTTTATCTTTGTAGTACTTGGGATAATCAAGTTGTTTTCAATGGAATTTTAGAACTCTTGTCTTGATCAAATAATTGTTCTCGAATTATTTAGAATTTTAATTGTGAACCGCCAAATTTACAATTGAAATTAGTCTTGGCTTGATTTTCACAATTTGTTGAGTCCCCGCCAAACGATTCATAAGAATTGTGGTTTATTTGGTGTTCTTAAGTTCTAAAATGGGTTTCTAACTAATTTATGAACGGGCCAAGGGAATAGATTAGTTAGAAACACTTGATTGCAAATCACCCGCCGAAGTGTCCCAATCATACTTTTGTAAGAACAAAACCCCAAGTGTACTTTGATCGATGAATTGTGAAACTTGAGCATAATTTGTGAAACCAATTTCGGGAATTTTCTCCTTATTATTGAAATCTTTTATAATCACTTTTACTTAATTTTTGCAAACATATTAGTCTTAAACAAATCATCAAATCCTTCACTTTACAAACTTTTTGTTATAGCAATAATTCCTACACTTTAAATTCGTGTCTCTGTGGTTCGACCCGACTTACCCTATTTACAAATCACTTGTAGATAGTTGAGTTGGAAATTTATTTTTGACGTTTCGACGTTCGTCAGTATTTTTATTTTTTAATTTTGACAAGTTATGGCACTAAAGTTTAAAAAAAAAAAAAAAAAAAAAAGCAAAGAAAGAAATAAGAATTCATTGTGTTAGACACAATGGAAAAATAAGAAGAAATTTTCTTGCCTTCACATTGAAAAATAGACACTTTTTATCCAAAATAATAGAAGTTGGTCAAGACAACTTAAGTCAAATGTCATTTTCGGTTTAGGATAATTATATTTTCTTGCCTTCACATTGAAAAATAGACACTTTTTATCCAATCCAGCATGATTTAATTAATAATTTACACTATTCTACTTTTCCATTAAGAAGGTATTTTTATTGGACAATAATCATTTTTAAATATATAAATATAAAATAAACCTTGTACAAGTTTATTTATTGTTATTTAAACCTTGTACAAATTATAATCGCTTAAAAAATCTTCCATAAGAAATTTACACCCTCTAAATTTATCCAATTTGTAATGCTCGTCAAAAAATAACTCCCCCGTCCCTAAATGAATGTCCATTATCAAGATATTTTTTGTCCCTAAAATGAATGTCGTTCTGTAAAAAAAAATCTCCATATATTTTTTCACCATTTTTTTTCGCTATTCATTTAATACTTATAAAAATAAATGTTAAAAAAGTGTATAACTAGAATTTGTTTGCATTTCTAAGTTTAAATCTCTAAGTATAAATAGTATAAGAAGTAAACATTTTCAAAATGTATTCTATATAATTCAGACATTTATTCAGGAATAGAGGTAGTAATTTTTATTAGTGTTTTTGAATAACTGAAAAAGAAATATATAAAAAAATTTGTCTTACTCATTCACAAAAATTAATTATTTTTATGATGATATTGTTAACTGGTACGTCAAGATTATTTTTTTTATAATTGATAAAATTCATAATATATTTCATTAAAGTTCATTCAAATTAAATAAAAAATTAGATTAAGCCCTTTTTTTGACAACGGGTGCTACATTTAATTAAATTGATGAGACAATATTATTAAACTAAATGAATTAGGCCAAAATCTAGGGAGAAACGTGTTTCTTCATAATTTATGGAGAAACGGGTTTATTTCTTTACGGGACACGGCTCACACCCTTTCTCTCTCTAAACGCTTTTCACTCCCTCTCTCTCTAACCGCAAAGGCCGTCTTCACCACCACCAGTTCCCTCTTCAATGGCCGTCCTCACCTAGCCCTCACCCAATCGCCGGCGACCTCACCACTATTAAATTTTGTCACACTACAAAAAAAGTCATTATTAGGGACTGAATTTTTTGGGTCGGGGGAATTCTCTAGTCCCTATTACCTACTTAATAAGTCAGCCTTACACAATCGAAATTCATAGGGCGGCAAATTGGGTCTCTAAAAATTAATCAGCTAATAAATGAAATTAAAAGTAAAAAAAAAAAAAAAACCCCAAAACCTCCCTACTCTTACGCCCACTTCGTCGTCCTCCATCTAGATACCCATTCACAAACCCTAGAAACCCCTCCCGATCCTCCAACACCCCTTCTCCTGCTGGCTACTTTCTCAACCGCGCTGTCAACTATGCTACCTCTGCCGCCGCCGCCACCACCACACCTTCCTCTTCTCCCATTGGTCCTCCTAAAGGAACCGCTGGTAAGATTACCAATGAGTTCACCGGTGCTGGCTCGATCGGTCAGATTTCTAGAAGAAAATGTTGGATATTAATTTGTTTAGGGAGGACAAGGGCCAAAATCCTGAAATCATTCGTGAATCTCAGCGCCGCCGTTTCGCCAATGTCGATCTCGTCGACGAGGTCATTCTTCTCGACAGAGAATGGCGACAACGTAATTCCACTTTCGTTTTCTCTCAAATTCATCGTCTTTTTTTTCCATTGATGATATTGATGATTATGTTTTGTTAACTTGGACTGCATAATTTGTTCCTTTTCTTTTATCTGAGAAATATATTTTTTTTATTGAATTTGTTATGTACCTGTGTAATAATATGCATATGTATAGTGATTGACTGATTGGGTTTACAATTTTTGTTTTTTTAGGTCAATTTGAGCTTGACAACTTGCGAAAGGATTTTAACAAGATCAACAAAGAAATTGCCAAACTTAAGATTGTGAGTTCAATTCGTTGTTTAAGTTTATGCTCAAGCCTTTATCTTCTTTCCAAATAACATTGTAATGTACACAAGCTACAATATTCTACAGCTTATAGGGGAAGTCCTCTGGGCTCATATGTGGCGAGCATGCTTAGTTTAGGTTATATTCTTGCAGTTTATGTTTGTTGTTTGAACCATATGTTTGTTTATTTTCTTCAAATTACATGTTTGGAATACAAATGAACATGAGGATTTGCAAGTTTTGGTCATTATATCTCGTCCACCGATCAAAGCGTAAGTGAATATTTTTGCAGCCATTGCGTGGTTTCAAAATATCAATGAAATATACTCCCTCCCTCCGCCCCATCTAATTCGTTCATTACTGCATGGATCTCTTGATTATTCACTCATAGACAGAATACCTGGCCGTCAAACTGATCATAAAACTCTTCTTGGTGAGCAGAACTGGATTTTCACTGTAACGACCCCAACCCTAGGCACCAAGTTTTAATATTTTATTAAATGCTTTTAATATTTATATTTATTTTATGTGTTCAATTATGTCTTTAAATTCTTAATTTAAGATAACTTGGGTGAGAAATAAATTTAGAATCTTTTATGAATTTATTAGACATTAATTAAGAACCTTGAAGAAATAATAAAAATGGAAATAAGATAAATAGTGCAAGGAGGTTAATTGAGTAGGATGAATTATTTGGGTAAAGGTTAATTTAATTGTTGGAAGCCTTTAGAAGAGGGGGGCCAATTCCCTCTTCATTCCAATTTCCCCCAAGTGTCCCCTCTCCTCTCCCCCATACTCCCTCCATCCGGCCCCCCCCCCTCAATCATTCTCCTCACTTTTCCCCTACTCCCTCTTACCTCCTCCCTCACTCTTCTTCATCTTTCTTTCTTATCATTCTCCATGGGAGAACCCTAGTGGAAGCTCTCAACCCAAGCTTTGAAGCCAAGCTATTCTTCCACCATTTTCAAGTCCAAGGGTAGTTTTGAAGATGGATCATCTAGGAGAGTCCATCAAGTGAGAAAGATCAACCTTCCATATTGAAACCCTAAGGTGAGTTGTTATGATTCCCTTCTTCTATGTGTTCATGAGTTCTTTGATTTTTGTTCTTGGCTTGATGATGTTGATTTCTTGCTTGGAAACCTAAATGGGAGTTGATTGATTTGAAAATGAACATTGTTGAAGTTAGGGTTCAAGGAAGATCATTAGAAGGGTTTGAAATGGGTGTAATGGGTAGAGATAAATGATCTAGGATTACTTGGTTGTGAGTTTACATGTTTTGAATGGGATTTGGTAAGATGAAGGTGTTCTTGGGTGTTCTTGTTGTAAGCCATGGTAGAGGAAAGGAGAAATAGGGTTAAAAGGGGTTAAAAATCTGAAAAAATGGGTGGAGGAGACTTGGGCGGTCGCCCGTAGGGCTTGGGCGGCCGCCCATCATGGCAGGAGGTCCAATTTGCTTTGAGGTACACTTGGGCGGTCGCCCAAGTAGATTAGGGCGGTCGCCCAAGCTGGCAGAAACTACAAATTCTCTTGAGGTCCACTTGGGCGGTCGCCCAAGTGTAAGGGCGGTCGCCCAAGACCCTGAACCAAGTTTTCTTAATTTAAACTAGGATCGTTTAGCAAGTTTGTTGACCTCTTATAAATGGTGACTCCCACCAATATAAATTAGTAGAACCTAATCCAACCGGATAGGAATTAATTCCTTTTAACTTAGCTTAAGTAGTTCAACTTGGGAAATAGATCGTGAACCTTTATTAAGTTTATTCGAGGTTGTATAAATGACTATATAAGAATGGTTTGTAATACATGGTGGCCTTATTTATCCTATCCTTGGTGATTAGTTAGAAATAGGGTAGAAACCATAAGTTTCACTATTTCGTAAATGGAAGATGAGCATGTATCGCCTTGTGGCATTATTATCCCAAGTTGTTGAATTGTTGAATTTGGTGGATACCCTTATATCCTAGGTATGGATTATTTGGCAAGTTGTTGTGTTGTGTCCCAAGTATGAATTATTTGGTATTGTTATATTGTATCCCGTTAGGGATTAATTGGCAAGTTGATATGTGCATCCCAAGTGTGGATTATTTGACAAGTTGTTATGATATCTCAATGTGTGGATATGCTTAGTATATGGTTGCTTGGTTATGCAATCTGTGGATTTATTTGTTATTATTCATATTTATTGATGATACTATGCATAGTGTATTAATTGGTTGTGGCACTATGAAATTGATGAGCATGAGTATACATTACCATGTTGTTATATGATTATCCCGTTTTGTGGATTTATTTCAAGTATCTATTATGTGCTTGAACGTGTTCTTGTTCGGGTGGGTATGATGGAATTCAATCAATTATGGATTTGTTCTATAAGTGATTGAAGGTACATCATACCGTGACCCTTCCCCTCTGTGGCCACGGAGTGGGGCTGTGCTAACGACTGTATTGAGCATGAAGAAGCCTTTACAGACCTGTTGCGATTGTTGTATGGAGGGAAGATATTATTGTTGGATACTCTATTATAGGTATCTTTGCTTATATGGATCTCTGGGGTATGAGTCCTATAAGAGGTGAATGTGCTGGAGGCAATTCACCAAAGAGTGGAGTTTTACTCCCACGTTGTACGACTTATTGTTCAGACGGGAAAAGGTAAAATGAGGTAACGTAAGGTGTTTACCGCTTTCATAATGTGTTAAGTGTTGCCATGCTACGTGTTGCATCTTGTATGGCATCTTGCTTTGCATCCATAATAGCTCATTGAGATTTATTCTCACCCCTCTCCCTTTACTGTTTTAGATCCCGAGACAGGTGGACCGACCAAGTAAGGGCGGAAAGGAGTTTAGAAGCGGTAATTTGGGAATTGTCGGGTTATGTTTAGATTGGTGTAGAAAGTGTACGTCGGTATAATTCACTTATGGAGTTGTATTTATAATTCTTAATTTTATGTTATAACCAATACCTTTTTGTAACTAAGATAGTTTCTTACTTCCTAAGTTAGTCAACTATTGCTCCTTGGTGAAAAGGTGTAGAGATATTTTGAAATGGTTTTTAACAATTGTTTTTATATTTGAAAGTTGAATAAAAGTTTTAAATTAAAGGAAATTTGGGTTAGTTTGAGGACGCCCCAGCTCGGGACACGTGTAGGTTCCGGGTCGGGGTCCTCACAGTTGGTATCAGAGCTCGGTTAGAGTTCTCGGGTAGAGTCTAGCTGAGTGAGAGTGTGTGATTAACTGACGTCGAGAGTTTAATGCAGGAATTGTTCAAAGACAGAAAATGATATTGACCAACCAAGGAATCAAGGAAAGGTGAGTTTTGGAAAGATAGATTTCCCCACCATCATTTGAGGTATTTTACCTGTCTCAGGAGTTAGGATTCATACTTTCATAAATCTTCGTTCATTCGTTCTCATGTGGCATTACATTTCATCTTTTATTTGCATAATTGGCCTAAAAGTTGCCTTATGTGTTGGAGGTTCTATCCCTACGGGAGAGTACCCTGAATCATTATTGTTTATCATGGTGATTATGATTTGGGAGGACTGTCGCAAGAAGCGAGTCTCCTTATTTATGTTTGATTTGCCTCCGGGGTGGTAGAGGCGGATGAGTCATTATTGCTATTTTATCATATATGCATAAATGTCGAAAGTATGGCCTAAGGAATTTGAAGGTTATTTGAGTTGTGAGTTATCTTGATTCAAAAGAACCTTGAGTTCTCTCATGTACGGTGGTAAATGAATTGGTGAACTCTTAGTTTAGAGTTGGTCTATGGCCTAATTAAGAGTGGTTTATGGTTGTATAATTTGCGTGAGTATTTATACATTGGTATCTCGTGGTGGAGACTAGATATATGAAGACTAGTATTGAAAGTGATAGTCTAAGTGAGATTATATGAGTTATAAATTATCGCGAGTAAGAGATCTTATGGAACTAATATATCTTTGCCTTAGGTGCTATAAGTATTCTCTAAGGAGAGATTGATTGAATTCTTGCTACTAAATTGAATAGGAAATCGAGATATTTTTGTAAGTAATATCACCCTATAAGTTGACTAAGTGGTGTTTTTCAAGTGAGTTTCAAAAATGGGTTTTCATCAGGTATCATACCAGGGTATTGAAGCTGAGTGGATATAAGTCACTATTTCGGTATTCGGATCCCTAGATAGAGTATACAAATTGGGATGATGGAATCGATGATTCAACTTAAGAAATTAATTGATAAAGAAGATAACTAGCTTAGCGATTCTCAGTAAGGATAAATTGTTACTGTATTTAGAAAAGATGATACTTGGTGGTTATTCATAGATTAGAGAGATCTCAAATAGGTAACTGTGAAGAATAAGTATTCGTTATCCCTTGTTGATGATTTGTATGACTGATTTTAGAAACTAGTAGGATTGCCAAATGGTTATTAGTTGAAATTTTCGGAGTGTTACAATTGCGGTGAATATTTGTTGTAAGGATATACTTAAGACAACATTTGTATCTAGTATGACCGTTTTGATCTGGGGTTGTGTATTGGTTATAGAGAAGTAAATAGGGTAAATGTGAAGAAGTACAATAGATGTAGTTATTGGTGACTTATAGGATCAACTTCAGGAATTGATAATATATGTATCTGGATTGTTTTGAGAGACGATTATCATTAGTTGAGTAAATAAAATGAGGATGATTTCACCCTATAGGTCGACTTAGTTGCGTGACTCATATGAGGAATTAGTGTGGTGTTCGGTAGGTATTGGCGTTATGTGAATTTTGAGTTGTTGATGGTTATCGAGAGGTAAGTTAGTTACAGTACTATTAAGGTGTAATCGCAATTTGAGGATGATTTACCTAGTTTATAATCTTAATGATTGTTTTAAGTGTTATTTATCGGGATAGTATTAGTATCGCAAGATTTTGTTTTCTTATAAAGAATTTAACTAAGTATAAATATTACGAGTGGTGGCTATACTATAAATAGAGGTCGAACAAGAATATTATGTTAAAAATTGTTTTAAATATGTTTTAGAACTTGGGATTTTATATTGGACCTCTGTGTGAGTATTTGTGCTTTTCGGGGATAGTTTGATTTAATAAGGTCAATGAACAGTTTTTGTGTGCATTAAAATATGTGAGTAATTTAATTATCTACCACTGGTATGGGACGGTTGTAGATAATTAGATCGCTCGAGTTATTTTGTTAACGTTTTGATCTTTTAAAAATTTCTTAAAGATTTTGAGTGGGTTAGTTAATTAAAACTGGTATGGGACAGTTTTAAATAAATAAACCATTCGAGTCTCACTAGATCTCTTTTTGTCTATCCTTTGGTATCCTAAAGATGTAATTTGTGCAGAAGCTCGTAGGAAGGCAACTTATTTTCCCTATAGTGATTAATTGTATTAAAAGTAGTGATCCGAGAAATAATTGATACATTGTGGAGTTATTAATGTGGAAGTCGCTGTAGACTTGGTTTTTGTATTGGAGTTGGATCGGCTCCGTTGTGGGCGGCCAACCTTTTGAGTTGAATAATTATCTGTCACTGGACCTGAACATAATTGGAACTTTGAATGGTGATAATAGAATGTTGAAGTTAGAAGATTTATTAAAATACTTAGAGTTCTAGGTTGAACTTAAGAGTATTAAAACGATGGGTTTTGTGATTGAGTTACCTTGGAAGTAAAAAAAAAAAGAAGTAGGTTGTTTATTTATAGAAGGTTGATTGTATTTTCTACTCATTGTATATGTTTATAGTGATGCAGTTCTTTGATCAAGTCCTCATTTATGTTAGGGGATCGTTTAGTGGTATAAACCCCACAGTATTAAATGGATTGGATAGACATCAATTGGGAAGGATCATTTTAGAATGTATGGATGCTACTAAGTTTGACCTTGCAAAAATTTGAGGGATAATTACGTATTGTTGAGGTTATGCTACGGGCAGGTACAATGGAAGTTAGTGGTCAATAGGACTTATGGTTCCCGGAGGTTGAGTGCGTATAATAGCAGTTATCCTTCTAGCATTTAGACAAAACCTTATGAGGTGTGGTTCGGGAAGAAAATATCGATCTCTAAATTGTTGGGGTGATTTGACTCATAGACCGACTTAGAGTAGCTTATTGAGCGTTGGAAGTTTTAAATGTAATATCGTAAGGTATTGGGTGACATAAGTTGTAGTATTTTTATTTATCTATATTTTCTTTGAGGTCGTGAAAGTTCGGGTTAGTGATGACTGTATGGTATTCTCGGAATATTAAGTTGTAATATCGCATTATTAATGAAATTAAAATCTTGGAAAGAGTCTTAGCATTGATGAGAAATCTAATTGGGAATATTAAGTTAGAATTTGTGAAAGGTAACCTTTGCTAGTTTGAACCTTAGGGTAAGTGACAATCGAATTCGGGACGAATTCTCTTTAAGGGGGAGTGAGTGTAACGACCCCAACCCTAGGCATCAATTTTTAATATTTTATTAAATGCTTTTAATATTTATATTTATTTTATGTGTTCAATTATGTCTTTAAATTCTTAATTTAAGATAACTTGGGTGAGAAATAAATTTAGAATCTTTTATGAATTTATTAGACATTAATTAAGAACCTTGAAGAAATAATAAAAATGGAAATAAGATAAATAGTGCAAGGAGGTTAATTGAGTAGGATGAATTATTTGGGTAAAGGTTAATTTAATTGTTGGAAGCCTTTAGAAGAGGGGGGCCAATTCCCTCTTCATTCCAATTTCCCCCAAGTGTCCCCTCTCCTCTCCCCCATACTCCCTCCATCCGGCCCCCCCCCTCAATCATTCTCCTCACTTTTCCCCTACTCCCTCTTACCCCTTCCCTCACTCTTCTTCATCTTTCTTTCTTATCATTCTCCATGGGAGAACCCTAGTGGAAGCTCTCAACCCAAGCTTTGAAGCCAAGCTATTCTTCCACCATTTTCAAGTCCAAGGGTAGTTTTGAAGATGGATCATCTAGGAGAGTCCATCAAGTGAGAAAGATCAACCTTCCATATTGAAACCCTAAGGTGAGTTGTTATGATTCCCTTCTTCTATGTGTTCATGAGTTCTTTGATTTTTGTTCTTGGCTTGATGATGTTGATTTCTTGCTTGGAAACCTAAATGGGAGTTGATTGATTTGAAAATGAACATTGTTGAAGTTAGGGTTCAAGGAAGATCATTAGAAGGGTTTGAAATGGGTGTAATGGGTAGAGATAAATGATCTAGGATTACTTGGTTGTGAGTTTACATGTTTTGAATGGGATTTGGTAAGATGAAGGTGTTCTTGGGTGTTCTTGTTGTAAGCCGTATGGTAGAGGAAAGGAGAAATAGGGTTAAAAGGGGTTAAAAATCTGAAAAAATGGGTAATGGAGGAGACTTGGGCGGTCGCCGTAGGGGCTTGGGCGGCCGCCCATCATGGCAGGAGGTCCAATTTGCTTTGAGGTACACTTGGGCGGTCGCCCAAGTAGATTAGGCGGTCGCCCAAGTGGCGAAACTACAAATTCTCTTGAGGTCCACTTGGGCGGTCGCCCAAGTGTAAGGGCGGTCGCCCAAGACCCTGAACCAAGTTTTCTTAATTTAAACTAGGATCGTTTAGCAAGTTTGTTGACCTCTTATAAATGGTGACTCCCACCAATATAAATTAGTAGAACCTAATCCAACCGGATAGGAATTAATTCCTTTTAACTTAGCTTAAGTAGTTCAACTTGGGAAATAGATCGTGAACCTTTATTAAGTTTATTCGAGGTTGTATAAATGACTATATAAGAATGGTTTGTAATACATGGTGGCCTTATTTATCCTATCCTTGGTGATTAGTTAGAAATAGGGTAGAAACCATAAGTTTCACTATTTCGTAAATGGAAGATGAGCATGTATCGCCTTGTGGCATTATTATCCCAAGTTGTTGAATTGTTGAATTTGGTGGATACCCTTATATCCTAGGTATGGATTATTTGGCAAGTTGTTGTGTTGTGTCCCAAGTATGAATTATTTGGTATTGTTATATTGTATCCCGTTAGGGATTAATTGGAAAGTTGATATGTGCATCCCAAGTGTGGATTATTTGACAAGTTGTTATGATATCTCAATGTGTGGATATGCTTAGTATATGGTTGCTTGGTTATGCAATCTGTGGATTTATTTGTTATTATTCATATTTATTGATGATACTATGCATAGTGTATTAATTGGTTGTGGCACTATGAAATTGATGAGCATGAGTATACATTACCATGTTGTTATATGATTATCCCGTTTTGTGGATTTATTTCAAGTATCTATTATGTGCTTGAACGTGTTCTTGTTCGGGTGGGTATGATGGAATTCAATCAATTATGGATTTGTTCTATAAGTGATTGAAGGTACATCATACCGGTGACCCTTCCCCCTCTGTGGCCACGGAGTGGGGGCTGTGCTAACGATCGTATTGAGCATGAAGAAGCCTTTACGCACTGCTGCGATTGTTGTATGGAGGGAAGATATTATTGTTGGATACTCTATTATAGGTATCTTTGCTTATATGGATCTCTCGGGGTATGAGTCCTATAAGAGGTGAATGTGCTGGAGGCAATTCACCAAAGAGTGGAGTTTTACTCCCACGTTGTACGACTTATTGTTCGAGACGGGAAAAGGTAAAATGAGGTAACGTAAGGTGTTTACCGTTTTCATAATGTGTTAAGTGTTGCCATGCTACGTGTTGCATCTTGTATGGCATCTTGCTGCATCCATAATAGCTCATTGAGATTTATTCTCACCCCTCTCCCTTTACTGTTTTAGATCCCGAGACAGGTGGACCGACCAAGTAAGGGCGGAAAGGAGTTTAGAAGCGGTAATTTGGGAATTGTCGGGTTATGTTTAGATTGGTGTAGAAAGTGTACGTCGGTATAATTCACTTATGGAGTTGTATTTATAATTCTTAATTTTATGTTATAACCAATACCTTTTTGTAACTAAGATAGTTTCTTACTTCCTAAGTTAGTCAACTATTGCTCCTTGGTGAAAAGGTGTAGAGATATTTTGAAATGGTTTTTAACAATTGTTTTTATATTTGAAAGTTGAATAAAAGTTTTAAATTAAAGGAAATTTGGGTTAGTTTGAGGACGCCCCAGCTCGGGACACGTGTAGGTTCCGGGTCGGGGTCCTCACATTCACAGCAGTGACCGATACAATAGCCTGGAATGTTCTTCCACATGATAACTAGGGAGTGTACTTGCCTGTGTTGTATACTTCTATTGTCTCTCTTTATCTTACAATAGCCTGGAATGTTCTTCCACACGGTATCTAGATCTATATCAACCAAGTAACATGTTTTGGTTTATGATGCCTTGGTCGTGAGGTGTTTGTTTACTTTTCATGTGTGGTCGGGTCACACTTGAGGAGGGTAGTGTTAAAAGCTGATATATATAGTTGAGATTTGAGTCCCTATCTAAGAGCTTTATCTTTTAGATGAGTTGGTAACTTAACACTTTTTATGAAAGTAAGTTTTAGTACCCCCATTGATTTGGCATGAATGGAGGATAACTTCGGTGTTGAAGAAACTTCACATAGGGGGAGATATCTCAGAATTCGTTTGAAGTCAATATGGGCCTCTCCTTGGGAGGAGGGAGTAGGTTTCATTTGAGTTTAAATAGTGTATAATAAAAAATGAAATAAATTTGAGCATGGACTTGGAGATCATTGTTCCCTCTCTTACTTTTTCTTCTGACTTCTATGGGATTGATGATATTTGTTTTTTTGTATGGAGAGATCATTCATTTCAAATATTAAATAAATTACGGTGTGTCAGGGATTGGCAGACCACAAAGATTCCCTGGGTGCACCACTTTGCCCTTGCAGGTAAATATTTTTGTCATTGTGCACTCAAATCAATCAGAAACTGATGCCTTACTTTTATGCTTTCATGCAAATACATGATTAGCTTTATTTCAATCTTCATTCCTAATGGTCCATGGCAACTCTACTTTGGATTCAGGCACTATGATGACAAGTATAGTCCTTAGTTGAGTATCATGTTCAACTCTTATGAATGGAAGATGATGGTGATTGAAGATTAGATCATAACGATGGTTATTATCATTACTTTCAGTGTTCATTGAATTCTTTTCTTGTTGCTATTGGCTATTGCTTTAATTTCTTACTACGGTATCTAGATCTATATCAACCAAGTACATCGATCATGACTGGAAAGATCTATCAAACTGCTTTCTCCATTCTGAATCCTCTAAATCTGTTTGCAGTTAGAGGCTCCGGTAGCCAGAGTTTGTGGGCTCGACACTCCCTTTCCCCTTGTGTTTGAGCCATTCTACATGCCAAATAAGAATAAGGTAAGAGTGTTCTCAATTCTTCTGTTTTTCACAAATGCTTATTTACACCGATTCATGACAAAAAGAGTTTTCCACTCTCTCTTATATGATGCGAGGTATTAGACGCTATCAAGGCAATGAAGAAATTATTGGATGTATGGGCCAATGCGCTAACAATAAAGCATCTTCTTCACATTCATATCAGACCGATCTAAATCCGCTTTTCCCCATATGTCAAGGGAAACAGAAGAAAATATACTAAGAAATTGTTTTCTTTTCGTTCAGCTTTTTTATCCGTTTCTTGTAAAGCATTATTCAGATCTTCATTTATTAAAGATGCTTGTTCTGAATGGCTATTTGGCATTTTATGAAAGAGTTAGTTGATGAACATTCATTTTATTTTTATACGAATGGAGTAGTTAATATTGATGGTTAAGATTTAGGTATTTTGGGATACAAGCTTGTTTGGGTCGTTGAAAGCCGACCTTAAATCTTTCCCTCCAAAATTATATTTTGGCGCAAAATTACATTAGGGTCGGCGACGTATGTCCCTAATAATTTTCCGAAAAAAAAATAAATTGGCGCTAAATTAATATTAGGGTCGGCAAGTCCGACCCTATTAACTCGTCCCAAAAAAAAATTGACTCCAAAAATATTCCCGCTAAATTACTTTTAAGGACCAAAGCATGCCGTCTTTAATACATTATTAGGGACGGTGACGGGGGTCCCAGAGTTTTAGAGTCGCTTGTTATTCCGGACCCCAAAGTCCCGTTCTTAAGACCGACCTTAAAACTATTAGGGACGGCAAATCGACTTTTAGGGACGGTGACGGGCCGACCCTAATGATGACGTTTCTTGTAGTGTCAGGAATTTTGAAACCGGGCTGCGTTCTTGCCGGACAGCGTGGAGCAGTTGTTGATGTGTACTGGGTTACATAGCCTGCTCAATCAATTGCTGACGCAGTTGGATGTGAACGCATTGGGGACGTTTGAGAAATCGCCGGCCTCCAAGGTTGTCATGGAGGCGCTTCCTAGTATCAAGATCGGTGATAAAGGTTGTGTCGCTGATGAACCAGATTATTGTGAGGTGAATTCAGAAGCTCGAGAATTGAACACATTTACCCACTACCAGAAAGTAGAAACAGGTGTTTTAGCGACGAAATTATCAGCGACGGATTCATTCCGTCGCTAAATAGCGGCGGAATATAAGCTTTAGCGTCGAAATTATTTTGGCGTCAAATTTAGCGACGGAATTTAATTCCGCCGCTAAATTCCGCCGCTAAAACGAATATTCCTCGAATATTCGTTTAATTACCGCCACTATTTTCGCGGTTGATTTACCGACGGAATATTCCGCCGCTAACTCTTTATCAGCGACGAAATTATTTCGCCGGTGAAAATATATCATTTTTTTATTTTTTTATTTATCAGCGTCGGAAATATTCCGACGGTGAAATTAAAATATTTTTTTTTTTTTTTTGAATATTACACCGACGGAATATTTCCGCCGCTGAATAATTAATTTTTTTTTAATTTATCAGCGTCGGAAATATTCCGACGGTGAAATTAAATGTTTTTTTTTTTAATTAAACACCGACGGAATATTTCCGCCGCTGATAATTTAATATTTTTTTACTTATCAGCGACGGAAATATTCCGTTGCTGACAATAAAATGTAATTTTGTTTATTTTTAGAACTAATTAACAAAATAACAAACTAAAAAACATTAAAATATCATAAATATTTATGATATTTTTAAAAAAATAAATAAATCATAAATATTTATAAATTTTAATTTAATAAATATCATAAATAAATAAATCATAAAAATCATAAATATTTAATTTTAATTTAATAAATCATAAATATTTTTAGAACTAATTAACAAAATAACAAACTAAAAAACATTAAAATATCATAACTATACACTATACACTATACCCTATACCCTATACCCTATACCCTATACAATATACACTATACACTATACACTATACACTATTTCAGAATCAGCGACGGAAATTTTCGTCGCTGAAATTAATTTATTTCAATTAATTTTTTTACAGTGACGGAAATTTTCGCCACTATATCAATTAATTTTAATTTAATTTTTGATTATAGCGGCGGAAATTCCGTCCCTGAAATAAAAATTAATTAAAATAAATTAATTTCAGCGGCGGTATTTTCCGTCGCTGAAATTAATTTATTTTAATTAATTTTTATTTCAGCGACGGAATTTCCGCCGCTAGCTCATTTAATTTTTATTTAATTTTTGATTTCAGCGGCGGAAATTTACGTCGCTGTAATAAAAATTAAATTAAAATTAAATAATTTCAGCGACGGTAATTTCCGCCGCTGAAATTAATTTATTTTAATTTAATTTTTATTACAAATGATTTAAAATTTCCGCCGCTGAAATTAATTTAATTAAATTAATTTTTATTACAGCGACGAAAATTTCCGCCGTTGAAATGAAAATTTAATTAAATTAAATTGATTTAGCGGCGGAAATTTTCGTCGCTGGAACCATTAATTCACCGGCGGAATTAAATTCCGTCGGTAAAATCAAAAAATACCGGCGAAAATTGACCCGTCGGAGCACTGCGACGGGCTGGTAGCGGCGGACCACCGACGAAATTTTTCCGCCGGTGATTATTTTTAGCGACAAAAATTTAATTTTAGCGACGGAAATTTCCGTCGCTAAATGACCTTTTTTCTGGTAGTGACCATTCTACTTAGTATTGTCTCTTTATTTTTAATTCATAATTTTTGTCATGTTTAATTGCCCACTGATGTTTCTTAGAGTTCTGATGAGCAATTGAGTGAATTTTGAAATTCTGGATATCAACATTCAATGTTCTGGATATCCAGAACCTTTTGAAAGGATATCCAGAACCTTTTGAAAGGATATCCAGAATCAGAAATTTGGCCTTGGCCTTGGCCTTTATCCCAAATCTTTTTTTCTGGATATCCGTTCCAAAGCTTCTGGATATCACTATTCAATGTTCTGGATATCCAGAACCTTATGAAAGTGATATCCAGAATCAGAAATTTGGCCTTGGCCTTGGCCTTTGCCCCAAATCTTTTTTTCTGGATATCCGTTCCAAAGCTTCTGGATATCACTATTCAATGTTCTGGATATCCAGAATCTTATGAAAGTGATATCCAGAATCATAAATTTGGTCTTGGCCTTGGATTTGGCCTTGGCCCCATATCTTTTTTTCTGGATATCCATCCCAAAGCTTCTGGATATCCGAACACGTTTCTCCATAACTTATGGAGAAACGCGTTTCTCAGCAGACCTACTCATGAATTAGGGTTAGTGTGAAAAATCGGTGAAATCGGAATGGACTGATAAAACTGGATCAGACCAATAAAAACTGGATCGAACCATTAGTATTGATCTGGTTATGGTTCCAAATTTCCATGAACTGATTATTTGGTTTGGTCCTAGTTTTAAAAAAAAATATACACGGCCATGTACAAGAGGGTGTTACTATTTTTCGGAAAATGTTTTACTTATGAAAAATTCGTAAATCAATTTACTTATAAAAGTGAGAAAAATATTTTTCGGAAAACATTTCCCATTTTTCGATGCTAAACAAACATCAAAAAATGGGAAAAATATTTTCCAAAAATCATTTTCCCCCAAACATACGGAGCCTTAGTGCATTACATAAATAAACGACACTAAATGCATGTACAGAGGCATTTGATTTATAGTGGCGTTTATGTGTTTAATGTGACTTGATAAGAAAATGCACTATATTTATGAGACAGTTTTAAAATGTTTACTTTTTATGCAATTTAAATTCAAATATATATAAATGTTTTTGTTATTCACTTTCTAAAGTATAAAATGAAAATTCATTTATGGACGGAAGTAGTAATATTTTTTAGGAACAATAAATATATGATGAATTTAGGGAGTGTAAATGTACTTTTATAACTTATTTTTTAACAACTAACTAGAGGAATGTTTAAATTGCAACAAAATTCCTTTTACAAGATATTTTTATGCAATTATAATTTGTACAATGTTTATTTTGCAATTATCTCTTTTTTAAATATAACTTTACTTGTTTATATGTTTTTCTTAAAAATAGTAAAATAAATAAATTAAAAAAAAATTGAACCTTAAAAACAATATTATTTTCTTTGAAAATGAAAGAATGACTATTTTTAGGGGGGGAGGGTGGTTACATGATGGTGCATGCATTAATATCATATGTACTCCCTCCCGTCCCATTTTAGTGTGGATCAAAAATTGTGGCACAAGAATTAAAGAAAAATAGGAGAGAGAAATAGGTGGAGGAGGTGTTTGTGAGTATGGAAAATTAAATAGGAGAGAGAATGAGTGAGAGAAATAGTAAATTGATTGGTGTTGTGAGTGTAAAAGTAAAGTAGGAGAGAGAATGAGTGGGTGGAATAGTAAAAATTTTTTTGCCATTTTTGACAGTCCACACTAATCTGGAATGGACCAAAAGGAAAATAAGTCCACACTAAACTGTGACGGAGGGAGTATAGAATTATAGTACCATATTTTTCAAAGGACCCATATGTAATTAAAGTGGGCACATTTATGTTGAAGAATGAAAATGATGTCGAAAATAATTTTTTGAAACCTAGAAATTAATTGGCAAAGTTCCCTTCCCGTGCAAGTAACATAGTATGTTACTTGTTTCACGTTGTGGTTTCACGTTGTCATAGGGTTAATTTTTTTCTTTAGAATTGTTACATTTTCAGACTTGTTACATTTTGAAAATGTAACACTTTCAAAAAGAAAATGTAACTGCATCGCATCGTAAGACGGTGTTAGGAGACCGCCTTTTTTTTATTTGGCATTTTCTCAATTGTATTTCTTTCGTTTCTAAATAAATATTTTAAAAACAATAATAGCAATAATACGAGTAACATTTAAGCAGTTTTGTTTAGCATATATTACGCATTATATTTCACCATGTAAGATTAGGAATAAAGTATACTAGATCATGATAACTGACAATGAATATCAAATGTATGATACGTATTAATAATGTATTAACAAAGTTAATCAACATCACTAACACCCGTTAAAAATTTAACGAGCCAGTACTAGTAAGCAATCGTTGACCAGGTCCACATTTACTTGGCGCTGACTACTAGACAAAAACTTAACTAAATTCGATTTGTTACAAATTCTAACAAAATCATTGAAAAGTAAGACAAATCTCATAAATTATTAACTCATTTAAACACTTCATTAACTCATTTAAACAATTCTAACAAAATCGTTAAATTAAAATAAAAACACCTTACCCCCATATTTTAAATGTCACATCAGCCCTGGAAATGAAATCCATGAGTTTCATGGCCTCCCACCATCACCGTCACCATCACCGTCACCATCACCATCCCAGTCGCCGGCCACGTCCACCACCTTACCCCCCCCCCTTTTAAATGTCACATTACCCCCTTTTAAATGTCACATTATCCCTCCGTATCGGTCATCCACCACCTTAACCCCCCCCCCCTTTTAAATGTCACATTACCCCTCCGTATCAGAAATAAACAAGCCTTGTGTTTAATAAATAATGATTATGGGCCACATTCGTTAGAACCAATTGATTTTAAGGTGAATATATTTACATTATGAGGGAATAAAATTACATTAAACCCTTTTTTTGACAACGGGTGCTATATTTAATTAAATTGATGAGACAATATTATTAAACTAAATGAATTAGGGTTAGTGTGAAAAATCGGTGAAATCGGAATGGACCGATAAAACTGGATCAGACCAATAAAAACTGGATCGAACCATTAGTATTGATTTGGTTATGGTTCCAAATTTCCATGGAACTGATTATTTGATTTGGTCCTAGTTTTGAAAAAAAATATACACGGCCATGTACCAAAATCGGACCGAATTGATTATGTATATGTATACTCCCTCCGTCCCACCAAAATAGATACTTTTAGTCAAAAGGGTGTAGCTTTGACCAATAATTTATATAAAAAATAATGATTCTAATAAAAATTTAAAAATTATTATTGTATCACGATTGATAATACTTTCAATAATGATTTTTAGATTTTTATTAGGATCATTATTTTTTATATAAATTATTGGTCAAAGTTACTCCCTTTTGACTAAAAGTATCTATTTTGGTGGGACGGAGGGAGTATATATTATATATAATATATTTATATATACTTATATATCAAGAAGAGATTTTTTTATTCTTAAATTTGAACAGTTTTGTATTATATATATATTGATCATATTCTTTATTGGGCAATTGTGTTTCAAAGTTGAAACTTTAAGGTGGGTGAATTAGATGAAGGTGGCATCCACTATGGCAAAATTTCAGTCGACTTGATATTGTAATATGTAGCTTTTAGTTTTTAATTTTTTTCTATGTTGTGGTTAATTTTGAAGGTGAATGATTAAGTTTAATGATCTATTTTGTGTTTTGAATATCGAATATTTGTAACTACTTTGTTTGCTTTTTTTTTTTTTTTTTTTTTGTTGACATAATAATTGATGATAATATTTAATTGTTGTATGTTTTGTTTTTGTAAAAAATATAGTATATTGTAATTTGTACAACCGACGGAATCGGACTGGGACCGGACCACTGAAATCGGACCAATGAAATCGGTCATATATTGTATCGATCTTGTTCTAATCCTAAATTTATACAGAATCGAACTATTGATTATTTTCTAATTTTTTTAAAATTTTGACAAAAATCGAATCAATTCGTGAACACCACCAAAATGCATCAAGTTAGTGCATTACATAAAGAAACGACACTAAATGCATGTGTAGAGGCATTTGATTTATAGTGGCGTTTATGTGTTTAATGTGACTTGATAAGAAAATGCACTATATTTATGAGACATTTTTAAAATGTTTACTTTTTATATAATTTAAATTCAAATATGTATAAATGTTCTTGTCATTCACTTTTTAAAGTATAAAATGAAAATTCATTTATGGACTGGACGGACGTAGTAATATTTTTTAGGAACAATACAAATATGATGAATTTAGGGAGTGTAAATGTACTTTTATAACTTATTTTTTAACAACTAACTAACTAGAGGAATGTTTAAATTGCAACAAAATTCCTTTTACAAGATATTTTTATGCAATTATAATTTGTACAATGTTTATTTAGCGATTATCTCTTTTTTAAATATAACTTTACTTTGTTTGTACGTTTTTTTTTTAAATGTAAAATAAATAAATAAATAAAAATAAAAAATTGAACCTTAAAAACAATATTATTTTCTTTGAAAATGAAAGAATGACTATTTTTAGGGGGGGGGGGTTACATGATGGTGCATGCATATGTATAGAATTATAGTACCATATTTTTCAAAGGACCCATATGTAATTAAAGTGGGCACATTTATGTTGAAGAATGAAAATGATGTCGAAAATAATTTTTTTGAAACCTAGAAATTAATTGGCAAAGTTCCCTTCCAGTGCAAGTAACATAGTATCTTGTGGTAGGGTTACATTTTTTCTTTAGAATTGTTACATTTGTTACAATTTGAAAATGTAACATTTTTAAAGAGAAAATGTAACTGCATCGAATCGTGAGACGGTGTCAGGAGACCGCCTCTATTTTTATTTGGCATTTTCTCAATTGTATTTCCTTCGTTTCTAAATAAATATTTTTAAAACAATAATAGCAATAATACGAGTAACATTTAAGCAGTTTTGTTTAGCATATACTACGCATTATATTTCACCATGTAAGATTAGGAATAAAGTATACTAGATCATGATAACTGACAATGAATATCAAATGTATGATACGTATTAATAATGTATTAACAAAGTTAATCAACATCACTAACACCCGTTAAAAATTTAACGAGCTAGTACTAGTAAGCAATCGTTGACCAGGTCCACATTTACTTGGCGCTGACTACTAGACAAAAACTTAACTAAATTCGATTCGTTACAAATTCTAACAAAATCATTGAAAAGTAAGACAAATCTCATAAATTATTAACTCATTTAAACACTTCATTAACTCATTTAAACAATTCTAACAAAATCGTTAAATTAAAATAAAAACACTTTACCCCCTTTTAAATGTCACATCAGCCCTGGAAATGAAATCCATGAGTTTCATGGCCTCCCACCATCACCGTCACCATCACCATCCCAGTCGCCGGCCACATCCACCACCTTACCCCCCCCCACCTTTTAAATGTCACATTACCCCCTTTTAAATGTCACATTATCCCCCCGTATCGGTCATCCACCACCTTAACCCCCCCCCCTTTTAAATGTCACATTATCCCTCCGAATCAGAAATAAACAAGCCTTGTGTTTAATAAATAATGATTATGGGCCACATTCGTTAGCACCAATTGATTTTAAGGTGAAACTTTAGAGTTTAAGATGGTATCAGAGCAGGTTGTGTTGAAGCACTTAGAAAGTAAAATAAATAAGCAAATTCATTTGTAATTGTTAAATTATTTTTTAATGCATTTGTAATTGTTTTCTAAAATGCATTTGGAACATCCTGGTTAATTTGAAAGTAACAAAAAATAAAAAAAAAAATTATTTTTATTTTTATATTATGTATTTTATATGGGGTAATCTAATTTATTAATCATACTTTAAATGAAAAAAAATGGAACAGTTAAAAAAAGTCGATAGTATTTAACTCAATTTATAGGATGTGTCTTACTTTTTAATGTTTTGTTAAAATCGTAATGAGTTTAGTTAAGTTTTCATCTAGTCAGCGCGAAGTAAGCGTGGACTTGATCAACGATTGCTTACTATGACTAGTCCATTAAATTTTTAACGGGCGTTAATAATGTTGGTTAATTTTGTTACTAAAACATTAGAATGTATCATATATTTGTTGTTTCAGTAATACGAATGTTAAATTAATGTTGAAACCTTATTGCGAGGGCAGAAGAACTCTTTACTTCTTAAATAAAAAGTCAGAATAAATTGCATGTCCTCTAGGAATTAGGAATTGGAATAATTTCATTAGTTCCCCTCACCCCAAATCATTCCGCATAAAAGCTCAGTCGAGATCAAAAAATTCACACACTATTTAATGTCGAGATCAAAATTCCATAAAAATTCAAAGCTAAAAAAACATCGTACATTTTTTCTTCCATACAGCAAAAATGAAATCTCTTCCTGCGCAATATTTTTCTCCCTTCCCTTCCTCTGCGTTCATCCTTTTCCTCTCAATTTTAAATCTCTTTTTCAACTACTACTTATTGTATTAGGGGAAGATCAAATTCCCCCTAGACCCTGACTGATAAGATAAATAAATGAAGAAATTAGAAACGGACGGGGAAGCATACCCAGATGGAAATTCCGACCGAACGCAATAAAGAAGAAAATAGATTCGGTAGAATCAGAGCCCTAATTAAAAATAAATTAATAAAAATGAAGATTAATTTTAAGAAAATGTAAAAAACTGTGAAAAAAATATACTCTTATATCTAGATATAAGAGTAATTTTAGTATTATACTTTTGAGTATAGGAGCGGATTGTTTAATTAAATATGAGTCTTTTTTATTATTTTTAAGAAAATATGAAAATTATTGAAAAGAAAATACTCTTATACCTAGTTATAAGAATAATTTTAGTCTTATACATTTGTGTATAGGAGCGAATTGCTTAATAAAATATGCGTCTCTAATTTAGAGACAGATTGCTTAATAATTTTAGTCTTATACATTTGTGAAAAAATATACTCTTATATCTGATTTCGTCTCTAATTTAGAGACGGATTCAGATTCCGTCTCTAATTTAGAGACGAAATCCGAATCCGTCTCTGATTTTTGGTTCTGTCTCTAATCTGTCGCCAAATTAGCTACAGACTCCGTCCGTCTCTAATTTTCCGTCTCTAAATCTGATTTTCCTTGTAGTGTATAGTACCATATTTTTCAAAGGACCCATATGTAATTAAAGTGGGCACATTTATGTTGAAGAATGAAAATGATGTCGAAAATAATTTTTTGAAACCTAGAAATTAATTGGCAAAGTTCCCTTCCAGTGCAAGTAACATAGTATGTTGTGGTAGGGTTACATTTTTTCTTTAGAATTGTTACATTTTGAAAATGTAACATTTTTAAAGAGAAAATGTAACTGCATCGAATCGTGAGACGGTGTCAGGAGACCGCCTCTTTTTTTATTTGGCATTTTCTCAATTGTATTTCCTTCGTTTTAAATAAATATTTTTAAAACAATAATAGCAATAATACGAGTAACATTTAAGCAGTTTTGTTTAGCATATACTACGCATTATATTTCACCATGTAAGATTAGGAATAAAGTATACTAGATCATGATAACTGACAATGAATATCAAATGTATGATACGTATTAATAATGTATTAACAAAGTTAATCAACATCCACCACCTTAACCCCCCCCCCCTTTTAAATGTCACATTACCCCTCCGTATCGGTCATCCACCACCTTAAACCCCCCCCCCCCTTTTAAATGTCACATTACCCCCTTTTAAATATCACATTATCCCTCCACATCGAAAATAAACAAGCCTTGTGTTTAATAAATAATGATTATGTGCCACATTCGTTAGCACCAATTGATTTTAAGGTGAAACTTTAGAGTTTAAGATGGTATCAGAGCAGGTTGTGTTGAAGCACTTAGAAAGTAAAATAAATAAGCAAATTCATTTGTAATTGTTAAATTATTTTTTTAATGCATTTGTAATTGTTTTCTAAAATGCATTTGGAACATCCTGGTTAATTTGAAAGTAACAAAAAATAAAAAAATAAAATTATTTTTATATTTTGTATTTTATATGGGGTAATCTAATTTATTAATCATACTTTAAATGAAAAAAAGATGGAACAGTTAGAAAAAGTCGATAGTATTTAACTCAATTTATGGGATGTGTCTTACTTTTTAATGTTTTGTTAAAATCGTAATGAGTTTAGTTAAGTTTTCATCTGGTCAGCGCGAAGTAAGCGTGGACTTGGTCAACGATTGCTTACTATGACTAGTCCGTTAAATTTTTAACGGGCATTAATAATGTTGGTTAATTTTGTTACTAAAACATTAGAATGTATCATATATTTGTTGTTTCACTATGTTGAGACCTTATTGCGAGGGCAGAAGAACACTTTACTTCTTAAATGAAAAGTCAGAATAAATTGCATGTCCTCTAGGAATTAGGATTTGGAATAATTTCATTAGTTCCCCTCACCCCAAATCATTTCGCATAAAAGCCCGATCGAGATCGAAAAAACCACACACTATTTAATGTCGAGGTCAAAATTTCATAAAAATCCAAAGCTAAAAAAACACCGTACATTTTTTCTTCCATATGGCAAAAACGAAATCTCCTCATGCGCAATATTTTTCTCCCTTCCCTTCCTCTGCGTTCATCCTTTTCCTCTCAATTTTAAATCTCTTTTTCAACTACTACTTATTGTATTAGGGGAAGATCAAATTCCCCCTAGACCTGATAAGATAAATAAATGAAGAAATTAGAAACAGACGGGAAGCATACCTAGATGGAAATTCCGATCGAATACAATAAAGAAGAAAATAGAATCGGTAGAATCAGAGCCCTAATTAAAAATAAATTTATAAAAACGAAGATTAATTTTAAGAAAATGTGAAAAACTGTGAAAAAAAAAAATACTTTTATATCTAAATATAAGAGTAATTTTAGTATTATACTTTTGAGTATAGGAGCGGATTGTTTAATTAAATATGAGTCTTTTTTATTATTTTTAAGAAAATATGAAAATTATTGAAAAAAAAATACTCTTATACCTAGTTATAAGAATAATTTTAGTCTTATACATTTGTGTATAGGAGCGAATTGCTTAATAAAATATGCGATTTTTTTATTATTTAAAAAAAAAGTGAAAAAAAAAATTAAAAAAAATAATAATTTTATACCTATGTATAAGAGACATTTAGGTACAAGAGCGACGCACGGGGATAACGTGTAAGCGTGGGTTTTAGTGTAATTTTGCATCTCGCGTGTGCTTCTATGAGTGTTATTTTGCCTATGGGTCTTAGAGTCCATGGCCCCTAGAAATATGCATACACGGTATACTTCCTCCATTACACCCGACTTAGAACATTTGGTTGAATTGCAATTTAACGAATAATTTGAAGTAAAAATAATGATTCTAAAAAAAAATTAAATTGTTATTGTATCACGATTAATAACAATTTTAGATTTTTATTAGATTCATTATTTTTTGTTTAAATTATTTGATCAAAATATGTTTATTAAAATCATAAATCAGGTGAGACGAACGGGTATATAGTACGGGAGTAAGGCGGTGGTCCTTGCTTAAAATAGGTGGGATATTTTACTTGGTATTTAATGCCTACTCTTTATAAACGAATTCAAAGAGGGTTACTATTCAAACCCCAAAATCCTCCGAGTATACCCCAAATTTTTTTTTTTTTTTTTTTTTTTTTTGCTTTTAATGAAATTACTGTTTTGCCCTTAAACAATTTACATACTTCTTTCCTTCTTCTTCTTCTCCGTCAACGGCAATGTCTCCGGCGGTTCAACGGCGGAACCGACGAAGGTCAAAACTAACTCGTTTTTTAAAAATAAAAATATACCCGTGATCGGTTTTTCGCGTAGATCATGGACCCAGAACTAATTTAAAGTTTTGAGTAATTTTGAATAGGAGAAATTTTACATTTAGAAAAAAAAAAAAATTACCAGAGTCGGCCACAACCTGCCGACTTTGGGCTTAAAAGTCGGCCACTACCGGCCGACTTTGGGCTTAAAAGTCGGCCACTACCGGCCGACTTTAGGTAATTTTTTCCACCACACCCGGACGACTTTTAATAAAAAGTCATCCACCCCGACCCCTTGTTTTTTCATAAAATTCACCTATTTTTTTTTTTGAAATTATACTCCAAAAATTCAAAAATTATTTTCATGAACTAATTTAAAAAAAAAAAAAAATTTATGAAAAAACAATTTTTGAAATTATTTTCACCAAAAAAATTATTTTTCATAAAATTAGTTCATGAAAAATAGGTGAATTTTATGAAAAAATTATTTTTCATAAAATTAGTTCATAAAATTATTTTTCATAAAATTAGTTCATGAAAATAATTTTTGAATTTTTGGAGTATAATTTCAAAAAAAAAAATAGGTGAATTTTATAAAAAAACAAGGAGTCGGCCAGTGGTGGATGACTTTTTATTAAAAAGTCGTCCGGGTGTGGTGGAAAAAATTACCTAAAGTCGGCCGGTTGTGGCCGACTTTTAAGCCCAAAGTCGGCAGGTTGTGGCCGACTCTCTAATTTTTTTTTCTAAATGTAAAATTTCTCCTATTCAAAATTACTCAAAACTTTAAATTAGTTACGGGTCCATGATCTACGCGAAAACCGATCACGGGTATATTTTTATTTTTAAAAAACGAGTTAGTTTTGACCTCCGTCGATTCCGCCGTTGAACCGCCGGAGACATTGCCGTTGACGAAGAAGAAGAAGAAGGAAAGAAGTATGTAAATTGTTTAAGGGCAAAACAGTAATTTCATTAAAAGCCAAAAAAAAAAAAAAATTTGGGGTATACTCGGAGGATTTTGGGGTTTGAATAGTAACCCTCTTAAACATGCAGGCCCGTTGGTCAACGATTCCAATTACATATGGCCCAATCTACGTGATGGCTACATCCGGGGATGACAGATATGAGCTGGCTTGGCCCGGCGTGTCTCATGACCTTAGCCTGGCCCGGACCGGCCCGGCCCATCTTTGTCAAGCAATAATCAGATACATTGACTAAAAGGGGATGGCCGGTGTAGAAAAATCGTTTTTCCTTTTTTAGGAAAATATCATAGTTATAAAAAGTGCTAAGCGAATGTTAGGCGGCGGAGTCGAGTCTAAGAGCCTAGACGGGATCGAGAAATTAGACAAAATTTAAATATATTTCATAAGTTTATATATATATCCAAATATATATATATATATATATATATAAACTTATGAAATATTTATTTGTCAAAAATAATAAATAGACAAAATTTAAACATATTTCATAAATTTATATATATATATACAAAATATATATATATATAAATTTATGAAATATTTATTTTTAAAAAATAATAAAAATTAGCCTTGACCTTGGCTTGGTCGTGGCCTTGCCTTGGCTTGGTTGTGGCCTTGGCCTTGGCCGTGGCCTTGGCTTGGCTCGGTCGTGGCCTTGCCTTGGCTCGGCCGTGACATTGGACAGAATTCCACATCTAAAGAAAATGAAACTAAAACAGCTCTTAGGCCTTGGCCATGGCCTTGCCTTGGCTCGGCCGGCCTTGGCCTTGACTTGGAAAGTATCCCACATGGAAAGAAAATGAAACTAAAACAGCTCTTAGACCTTGGCTTGGCCGATCTTGGCCTTGGCCTTGCCTTGAAAAGAATCCCACATAGAAAGAAAAACAAATTAAAATGTTCCTAGATGCTATATAATGAGGCTGGAGCAAAGGGGTAAGCATGTATCATTGGGTTTGGGCAATTGGGCTTGGCTTTGGGCATTTGGTTTGGGTAAATTAATTTCAAACCCCTGCCTAGTTACGCCTAATCCTGCCTAGTCACGTCTAATGGCGCCAACGTCTAAATTGATCGATTTGCTAAAAGGCACTGCGTTTGGTCACCGCCCAACGCCTATACGGCGCCTAGGCGGCCGCCGTTGCGTTTTAGAACACTGGAAAAAATGCAAAAAAAATACGCAAATTATTGGGATTGTTTGAATTTGATAACTAAACTCATTTAGGGTAATAAAGGTACCTCACAAGGTACATCGGGCTAACTCTATCCATTTTTTTTTTTCGTTAAGTGCCCATATAACGTGCATATAACAAACTTTAAAGGGTAATATAGAAAATCATTAAAATTAAAGTAAATCAATTATTAAAGATTCAAACTATAAATCAATAAAGTAAAAGGTGTACTAAATTAATTTAGAGGGGGCTATAATCAAAAATTACAATTTAAAAATTAAACCCTCATCCCCTATCCCTTCTTTCAGATCCACCCTTCTCTTATATCTTTCTCACTCACACACACAAAGTACAAACCAACAATGGTGAATATAATCAATTCTTTCAAGTTAATGGGTCACACAATCACAGTTTGTGAAAATTGCTTCAAAGATTTCGAGAGCCAAAGAAGATTCATACACAAAAAAGGTGGTGAGAGGGGACGACAATGGGTGGAGGTACGGTGGAGAGAGGGAGGCAGCGGAGGTGTGGTGAGGGAAGAAGGTGGTGGCGGAGGTGTGGTGGGGAAGAAGGAGGCGGCTTGGAAAAGAGTTGGGAGGAAGAAGATGAGTTGGGGATAGGGTTAATTTGTAATTTTAAATTTCAATTTATAGCCCTTTAAATTAAATTAGTTTGCTCAACCTTATATTATTTAATATTGCACTTGTAACCTTTTATGTATGGTATTTTTATTTTTATTGATTTTTCTATTTTATTCTTAAAATTAGGTTACATGCATTTTACGCGTGCATTTAACTGAAAAAATGAATGGAGTTAGCATAAGGTATTTGAACAGGCAACCAAACCAAATGAAATACTACATTTGCAACGAAAATCAAATCAATTTAGGTATAAAATCCAAACAACCCCAATAATTTGAATATTTTGTTGCATTTTTTCCTTTCTTTTGATAGAATGAGTTAATTTATTACCCCCTCAGTCAGAGAGAGTAGTCCTATTTTTATTTTTTGGTACATCTCAAAATAAAAAACTCATTCTCAAAATGGCAATTAATTTTAGTGTTTTGGACAACTTTGTCTTTATAACGCTTGTAAATTTAAAAAAAAAAAAAAAACAATTCAATACTTACTAACCTACTTATTATCCACTTGTATTATAAATAGTGTTTTGGACAATTATATTCTCAATCCAGTTAAAATATTCACTTATCGTATATTCTTTTCTTAATAAACGTGTAAAATGAAGATAAAATTTACTCTGAAATGGACAAATTAAGAATTATCGATCTCCGTTCACCTTAAAATGGACTAGTAGTCAAACAAATGTAACTTTGACTAATATTTAAATTAAAAAATTATTCTAATTCAAATCTATTTTTTTTTTTTAGTGAAGTATTATTTATTGTGATACAATAACAATTTTTAATCGATAATTTAACATTCAAATTATAACAAAATATAATTTATATATTGTACAATTGCATAGGCCTAAAATCCTATTTGAAGGTAAATTTATTTGGTCGAGAATGCAAATGTATATCAAGGGAAAAGTAAGGAAAAAAATAATGTTAATAACTTTACTATAGGTAAAATATTTTCTTTTGAAACAAATAAGTACAATTAAACAAGAGTTAATGAGAAAGCTCTCCACAATATTTAGATACTCATGCAATATTTAAAAGGACTTTTTTATTGTGTGTCCATGGGCACATGATGAGGATTAAAGATTCTCTTGTAATGTGTGTCAAATTAATACTTGACACACATTACAAGAAAATCTTTAAAAGATTTATTCAAAGATTCTCTTGTAATGTGTGTCAAGTATTAATTTGACACACATTACAAGAGAATCTTTGATACAGGAGCCAGAGCGATCGCGCTCGTGGAGAGAGCGACCGCGCTCAAGGTAATGAAAACCAAGCATCAGTTTCGGGAGAAGTGCGCGACCGCGCTAGGGGAGAGGGCGACCGCGCTGACGACGATGAAGGTCAGGCATAAGTCTCGGGAGAGTTGCGCGACCGCGCTGGGCCAAAGGGCGGCCGCGCTCGTGACGGGAAGATGAAGACTGATTGTGTTTTATTTACGGGAAATTCTTTAGTTTTGGTATTTTATTATTTTTGGGAACTCTTTTATTTGCTGCCTAGGTAGGAGTATAAGTACTTAGTCTTCTTATTTTGGTAAACAACTTATTATTCTTGATTTTCAAATCAAAGAGATTTCTCTTTAATTTCCTGGTGGATTCCAGATCTGTGTTCAAGGATTCATTGCTTGTGAATTCTTGTGTTTAGTGCGCTAAACACGAAACCTATTGCTTCCGTGCTGCGTCAGTTGGTATCAGAGCAGGCCATATCCTGTCTTTTACATCATACTGAGGAATCATGGGAGATCAGGCTACCAAGGCTGATATCGAGGGGATTACTAACGCCATCGCTGCGTTGACTACACAGATCGCCGCGTTGGTTGCTGCTCAACAGGGTCAGAATGGTAATCGAGACCGTAGGGGTGAAAGAGACAGGGAGGAACACGTTCACCGTCCGCAGAGGGTGGAGAACCGGGAAGAAGATGGATCCAGTTCGGAGGAAGAAATCGTTGAGGATGACGGAGAACAAGGTAACAATCAAAATCGCCATGATTATAGAATCAAGGCTGAAATCCCTCATTTTTATGGAACCATGGGCATAGAGGATTTTCTAGATTGGCAGACTAATGTCGATCGCTTCTTTGAGGTCATGGAGGTACCTGCTAATAAACAGGTGAAGATGGTAGCGATTCGCTTGAAGAGTACTGCTGCAGTATGGTGGGATAAACTGGTAGTGCAGAGGCGACGACAAGGGAAGGAACCAGTTAGGACTTGGAGACGGATGAAGCAGTTGATCTCAGGGAGGTTTTTGCCCGCAAATTTTGTATAAGTTGTATCTCAATTGTGTACAAGGCAAAAGGACGGTTGATGAGTACACTACTGAGTTTCAGCGGTACACAGCAAGGGTGGAGATTGACGAGTCTGAGGAACAAAAGGTTGCACGCTATATCAATGGCCTGAAGGCCTCAATACAGGACAAGATGGGTTTGCATCAAGTACGGTATTTGACGGATGCTTCTACTCTGGCCTTGAAAGCGGAGCTTATGGAAAAGTCGAGTACAAGGGTCTTTAATGCTCCTTTTCGTAAATGGAGTCCACAAGGCGGTGCTGATGAAGGGAGTAACAAGGAGAAGGGGGCGACTAGCAGCTCAGCCGGGAACAGTTCAGCGGGAAACAGTGCGACAGGGAACCGTGTGGCAGCGAGCAACTCGACAGTAAACAAGGCGCCAGTACAGAAAATAGCAAATCCGTATGCCAAACCGAGGGGAGATAAGTGTTTTCGCTGTCAGGGATATGGTCATAGGTCCAACGTTTGCCCCAGTAGGCCAACTGCTGCATTCTTAGAGGAGGAAGACGAAGAGCAAGTAGAGGAGGAGAATGATGAGTATGAAGGGGCCGAGTTTGCGGAGGAGGAATCCGAGGAGCATGTGGGTTGTGTTCTTCAACAGATGTTGTTATCTTCCAAGGATGAGGGACAGAGGAAGAATCTTTTTCGTGCATACTGCTCTGTTGCTAACAAGGTATGCAATTTAATTGTTGACAATGGTTGCACTGAAAATTTAGTTTCACAGAAATTAGTTGATTTTCTTGGGTTGAAAACTGAACTGCATGAGAAACCCTATGGCTTGGGGTGGGTGAATACGGGTTCCGAACTTAGGGTGTCACGTACTTGTAGGGTCCCCTTTCTATCGGGAAACACTATAAGGAGGAAGTCGTTTGTGATGTGCTGAATATGGATGTATGTCATGTATTACTGGGTCGTCCATGGCAACATGATCATGATATCACTTATAGGGGCAGGGATAATGTGGTGATGTTCAACTGGAACAAGCACAAGATTGCTATAGCTCCTGTTTCACGGCTTGAGAAGCAGGTTGAGAAGGATAAGCTGGTGTTGATGCTTATTCAGAATGAGAAGGATCTTACTGCAGCTATTGAGGAGTCGGAGTATTTTTGCCCTATAATCATTAAAGGTTTGTTGGGTTCTGTCAGTGTGGAGATTGGGTTGCCAAGGGACGTTGAAGAACTACTTGCAGATTTCCAGGAGTTACTGTCCGATGAATTGCCCAATGATCTGCCACCTATGAGGGACATTCAGCACCAGATTGATTTGATTCCGGGAGCTAGCTTGCCAAACCTCCCGCATTACCGCATGAGTCCTAAGGAGAATGAGATACTTCGAGAGCAGATAGAAGATTTGCTGCGGAAGGGGTTTATTAGGGAGAGCATGAGTCCGTGTGCAGTACCGGTTCTGCTTGTGCCAAAGAAGGGTAATCAGTGGCGTATGTGTGTGGACAGCCGTGCCATCAACAAAATTACCATCAAGTATCGATTTCCTATTCCCCGCTTGGAAGACATGCTTGATGAGTTATCCGGTTCGAGAGTGTTCACAAAACTGGATTTGCGCGTGGTATCACCGTATTCGGATTAGGCCAGGAGATGAGTGGAAAACAGCCTTCAAGAGCAAGGATGGCCTTTATGAGTGGCTTGTCATGCCATTCGGACTCTCGAATGCCCCTAGCACCTTCATGAGATTGATGAATCGGGTATTTCGACCTTTTATTGGTTCTTTTGTTGTCATTTATTTCGATGATATCCTGATTTATAGTAAAGATAGAATTGCCCATCTCGATCATCTTAGACAAGTGTTGCAAGTCCTAAAAGATAATCGCCTCTACATCAATCTTAAGAAGTGTATTTTCCGCACCAACAAGTTACTTTTTCCTCGGGTTTTGTGGTTGGTGAGGATGGAATTCAGGTGGATGAGGAGAAGGTGAGGGCCATAAGGGATTGGCCAGCCCCGACATCTGTCACTGAGGTGCGTAGCTTTCATGGCCTAGCTACTTTCTATAGGAGGTTTGTGCGGGATTTCAGTACTATCACTGCTCCTATTACTGAGTGTTTGAAGAAGGGTATGTTTCATTGGGGTTTTGAGCAAGAACAGAGTTTTGCTCTTATCAAGGAAAAACTTTGTACTGCACCAGTTCTTGCCCTACCCGACTTTGATAAAATATTCCAGGTGGAGTGTGATGCGAGGTGTAGGGATTGAGCCTGTCCTCTCACAAGAAAAACGACCGGTGGCCTTCTTTAGTGAGAAGTTGAGTGAGGCGCGTCAAAAGTGGAGTACTTATGATCAGGAATTCTATGCTGTTTTTCGGGCTCTGCGACAGTGGGAGCATTATCTTGTTCAGCGGGAATTTATTCTATTCTCTGATCACCTTGCCCTAAAGTTCTTGCACAGCCAGAAGGTGATAAACAAGATGCATGCTCGATGGGTCAGTTATCTGCAGAAGTTCCCTTTTATTATTCAGCATAAGTCCGGGGTTCAGAACAAAGTGGCAGACGCTCTGAGTAGGAGGGCTTCCTTATTACTTACACTGTCTCAAGAAGTCGTCGGGTTTGAGTTGCTGAAGGAGCTGTATGGAGAGGATACCGATTTCAAGGAAGTATGGTTTAAGTGCGTGGGCAAACATCCGAGTGCAGATTTTCATGTCCTTGAAGGCTTTCTGTTCAAAGGGGACCGATTGTGCATCCCTGTTTCGTCATTGCGTGAGAAGTTGATCAGGGATTTGCATGGGGGAGGCCTTAGTGGACACTTGGGGCGAGACAAGACCATCGCTAGCTTGGAGGAGCGTTATTTTTGGCCTCAACTGCGGAAGGATGCGGGTGCTATCGTCAGGCGTTGTTATGTTTGTCAGGTATCTAAAGGTCAATCTCAAAATACTGGTCTTTATTTGCATTTGCCTATTCCTGATGACATATGGCTCAATTTATCTATGGATTTTGTGTTGGGTTTACCTCGTACTCAACGAGGTGTGGATTCTGTTTTCTTAGTAGTGGATCGATTTTCCAAAATGGCTCATTTTATTGCTTGCAAGAAGACCTCAGATGCCTCTAATATTGCAAAGCTGTTCTTTAGAGAGGTTGTACGTCTTCATGGTGTTCTTAAGTCCATTACTTCGGATAGAGACACTAAGTTCTTGAGTCACTTCTGGGTTACGTTATGGCGTATGTTTGGTACTGCATTGAATCAGAGTTCTACAGCTCACCCGCAAACAGACGGACAGACAGAAGTTACTAATAGAACATTGGGAAATATGATCAGAAGTGTTTGTGGGGACAAGCCAAAGCAATGGGATTTGGCATTACCGCAGGTGGAATTTGCTTACAACAGTGCGGTCCACTCGGCTACGGGTAAATCACCATTTTCTGTGGTTTATTCTTCAACTACAAGGCATGTGGTGAATTTGGTACCGTTACCAAGGGGTCGTGGTGTGAGCCAAGCAGCTGAAAATATGGCCAATGAAGTATGTGTTGTCAAAGAGGAGGTTCGGGCCAAGTTGGAGGCAACGGGATTGAAGAATAAAGCTGCTGCAGACAAGAAGCAACGGGTCAAAGTTTTCAAGGTTGGGGATGATGTTATGGTTTTTCTTCGACGAGAGCGTTTTCCTGTTGGTACGTATAAGAAATTGCAACCTCGCAAGTATGGGCCTTTCAAGGTGACTAGAAAGATCAATGACAATGCATATGTGGTGGCTCTTCCTGATAACTTGAACATCTCGAATACCTTCAACGTAGCTGACATGTATGAGTATCACGCGGATGGAGTTCTTTATCCTGATGAGAACTCAGAGTCGAGTTCTTTGGAGGTGGAGGAGACTGATAAAGGAGCCAGAGCGACCGCGCTCGTGGAGAAAGCGACCGCGCTCAAGGCAATGAAAACCAAGCATCAGTTTCGGGAGAAGTGCGCGACCGCGCTAGGGGAGAGGGCGACCGCGCTGACGACGATGAAGGCCAGGCATAAGTCTCGGGAGAGTTGCGCGAGCGCGCTCGTGACGGGAAGATGAAGACTGATTGTGTTTTATTTACGGGAAATTCTTTAGTTTTGGTATTTTATTATTTTTGGGAACTCTTTTATTTGCTGCCTAGGTAGGAGTATAAGTACTTAGTCTTCTTATTTTGGTAAACAACTTATTATTCTTGATTTTCAAATCAAAGAGATTTCTCTTTAATTTCCTGGTGGATTCCAGATCTGTGTTCAAGGATTCATTGCTTGTGAATTCTTGTGTTTAGTGCGCTAAACACGAAACCTATTGCTTCCGTGCTGCGTCAATCTTTAATCCTTATCATGTGTTCATGGGCACACAATAGAAAAGTCCTATTTAAAAATGCAATCAAATCAAAAATAGTATATCTAGAACGGAAACAAATGTGATTGTGAATGAGTTTGAAATCCCCAATCTTTCGGCCCATACATTTAGTCTTCCACCACCTCTCATCTTCCATTACATACTTCGTTTGACAATGCGTTGAAACGAACAAATGCCTCTGCAAGTGTAACTTGTAAACTATCTTAAATCAACATTCATCAAATCCACTCCGAAACAATATTTGGCTTTGAGAACTTGACTAACAAAGACATTAACCACACTTCTCAAATATCGCAATACAATCGACCGATATAACCCACTAGACAAAAAATCATATGAATCAAAAGTATAATGACTCGAAACTAAGAGAAAAAGTAAAAGGTTCTCAACTAAGAGATAAAATGATAATTAATAAATGTGAAATCATGATGAATCAAATAGAATTAGATTAAATTTTATTTTCACATCATTGTCTTCTCCATTTTATTTTCAAAGCTAAAAATTAGATTAAAATCTGGAAAAAAAAATATATGGAAAAAAATTCAAATTTTATATTTATTAATTGACAAAATGATAATTAATAAATGTGAAATCACAATGAATCAAATAGAATTAACAAAGGAAGATCATTGACTTGGAGGAAGGAAGAAGATAGAGAGAATTGGGAGAGAACATGAGACAACGGTTAAGGAAGAAGATAGAGAGAATTGGGAGAGAACATGAGACAACGGTTGACGATTTATCGAATTAATTGACGTTTATAAATAAAATATTTTTTGATTAATTCTACGATACCCCTTATCCCAAATCATTTTACCTATATATTTTAACTATTTTTAAAAGCTTACACACTATTTAAGGTTCAGGTCAAAATTTCCTCTAAACCCAAATTTCCTTTCCTCTGGCGCCAACATCTTTCTCCACCAAATCCGGTGCACAAAATCTCCCTCTCGTCTATTTTATCTCTTCTCCATCCAATACACACACGTCAATCAATTTTTCCGTTTCCTCTTTAATCTTTCCAGCTCCAAATATCACAAAATCAACTAAAGAAAAAAAAAATCAAAAGACTTTTAGTCATAGTAAAATCAAGGTTCTAAAAAGCGCTAGGCGGATGCTAGGCGGCGGAGCCGGGCCTAGCGCCTAGGCGGGGACTAATCGGGATTAGTCGGGATTAGTCAGGACCTAGGCGGGGCTTAGAACTAGACGTTAGAGAGGGGCCTAGCGCCCTTAGACGGGATCTTTTAGAACAGTGTAAAATCATGAAATTCAATCACGTTCTCCATATATCCGATTGGAAATTTGAATCAGGTACCATAACGTAAACCCTTATTCAACCCTTATTCTCACAATTTGAAGTGAACATATTACTTTTATACCTAGTTTTAAAAATAATTTTAGTCGTATACTTTTAGTTATAACAACGAATTTTATTATTTTTTAAGAAATGTGAAAAATTGTGAAAAAAAAAATACTCTTATACATGAATATAATAGTAATTCGAATCTTATACTTTTAGGTATATAAGCAAAATGTTTAACAAAATATGAGATTTTTTTTATTATTATTAAGAAAATGTGAAATATTGTGGGGAAAAAAAAAAACTACTTTTATATCTAAATATAAGAGTAATTTTGTTGTTATACATTTAGTTATAGGAGCGAACGTATAGAAATTATGTATGAACGTGAATTTTTGTAAAATTTTACATCTCGTTCTCGTGATTCCCCAACCCAAAAATTTTGAAAAATATGGCCAGTTAAAAAAAAAATCAAGAAATACCTAAGCCACAAAGTGAAAGCAATTTCACGGGAAAAGGGATAACGAGGAGAGAGAAAGAGCAGTCTCTCTATCCAATCACAGAACAAAAGAGAGAGAGGAAGAAGGAGAAGTAGAAATGGCCACGGTACCATCCTCAACTCTGCAACTCTCAAACCCATTAGTCTCATCCCAACTCACTCGCTCTCCAATCAAACATCACGCGCCTCCCTCCCTCTCCTTCACCACCCGCGCCACCTCTGAAGACTCCTCCGATTCCACCGAAAAGGACAGCTTCGAGGACCGGCTCGCCAAGGTCCGGCAACGCCCTTTATCCGGAAAGAGATCACAATCCCGTAAGAACCGCAAATCCGGTGGAAATAAACCAAGCTCTTCCACCTCCGGCGCCAGTTTACTCCTCCCGCCGGTACCGCTTAAGGAGCCCGTATCCGGCGGAGTGAAGGTTGATTTCGGGTTCAGCCCGTATTCCGAGAGAATGAACGGGCGGGTCGCGGCGCTGGGACTGACGGCGTTACTTTTGGTGGAGCTGGCGACTGGGAAGAGCGTGGTGAGATATCATACGCCGTCGATCGTGTTTTTGCAGGTGTATTTTGTGGCGGCGGTGACGGCGGTTTATTGCAAATTTGAAAAGGAGAAGATTAGTGTTTGGCCACAGTAATGGATCACCATTGTTGAATGTAATAAATTATTTTCCAAATTTGGGTTTTTGATGAATATTATTATGTACTCCTTCCCTGTTACCTTACTCATTTTGCTATTTTGAATATCTCACTTTAACGTCACACTTTTCTACTTTCCTAAAAAAGAAACTTTTTAATACTTCTTTATTCATTAGATTCATTTGTCATACTCACAACAATTTTCAAATTTACTATTCTCTCCACTCATTCTCTCTCCTACCCACTCACAACTCCTACTTTAATAACATTATTCCTTATTTTTCATTTTCAATAGTAAATGTGAGCTATTATGGGACGAAGTACACATTATTTTTTCTTTGTTTGATAATCGGTATGATGGAGAAGAATTTCCAGAATAAATGTGTAATTTGTTGTGCAAAATACAATAAAGAAAATTATCAAGAACTTGAATCTGATGAGCGGAAAACTTTTAAGTATGTTTCCAATCGGGCATTGCAGCCCGTGTTGTATACAATCCGTACAGTGTTGTAAGCAACACGGGCTACATTATAAGCCAACGCATCTGCAAAACTAACAAACTTCACATTATATTTGAGCTAGTAGGAATATCCTCAACAACGACGCGTTTAAACTTCACATTATATTTGAGCTAGTAGGAATATCCTCAACAACGACGTAACATTTTTAAGAACATTTTGGGGAAATGAAGATAATTACTAGCAAAACTATTAATCAACTATAAAAATACAAACATTTTGGATAAGCCAAATAATACAGATAGTTCCCTTTTTCTATAAATTTATTATCCTATCAACTATGTATTTAAGCATTAATCTGTCCTCCATGAAAGAAAAGAGGAATGAAACCGAGATGGCTTTCAATAGGGACTCTATTTCTAGTTTCCTTCATAGGATCTTTGGCCTTCTCAAATAGTACACATGATTCTCCTCCTGGTCATCAATCTTGTATAAATTCCAGGATGTAACAACTTGATTTCTATAAGTACATTCTCGCTAATTCCCTTGTACATATTCTTTTGTATCGTCAAAAATAATCAATTTTGGCTATGAGGTAGTACGGGTCATGAAATCGTTGACAGCAAGACTTGCGTCTCCGTGGGACACAGCATCTTCAGGTTCTGGTATGAAAAGTGAGGTCGCAGAAGCCTGCAGGCACATCAAAATTTTATTCAGTTGCATACTTGTATGCACAAAGCAACCCCCAAAAATCATTTTCTGCACTATAAAGAAGACAAACTTTCTAATATAGGCTGCCCAGTATGTCTCAACAAGGATAAAATAGCTATTTTTTGTCCACATCATAAAATATGTTGTTGTTTTTCAGGTCGATAACAAGAGTGTGAAAGGCCAAGGAAGTTAATAGCTATGTGCTTTATCAAATTCAGCAAATATTCTTGTATGTTTTTGCTTTACATGTGCTTCACAAGAAACTAGCTAATTTATAAAGTATTTAATGAAAGGTGAATATGTACCCATACAAGTATTAGAAAGTCCATATTAGACCTTTCTTTTTCTTTTCTTTTTTGCCAATGTTAAAATAACTAATACTCCCCACGTCTAGAGAAAGTGGCACCTATATCTTTACAACAGGTTTAAGGAAAAGAAAAGTTGAATCCATGAGTTTTTCCTTTTGGTGCCTCAAGTTGTCTTCTAGTATTGACAAATCAATGGGATCGAGACTTATTTTCTATCTCACCACTTAAAAGGGTATTTTATTTTATACTACCTCTGTCCAATATGAATGACCAAAAAAATTCAAATTTGCTCTTGATCAAAAGCAAATTTGAAAATTTTTTGGTCATTCATTTTGGGACGGAGTGAGTACTTATAATTGGTTTAGAAAATTTTCAAGAGAATGAAAGGGGAAACTTATTTTGGGACGTCTCAAAATGATATAGGGACTTATTTTAGGACGCGGGAAGAACTGATAATCCTAGAGATGACAAGCTTTTGTTTACCTCATTAGGCCTACATGAAGAAGGTTCCATAGGCCAAATCATTGTCATGAATAAAGTGACTTATAAGACACAAAAAGAACAGAAAATGAATAGTGCCTATAAAGACATACACACACACATATACTCCCTCCGCCTTTTTTATATATTCACACTTTTGTCCAGGCCCAGGTTTTATGGAAAAGTAGGATAGAAATTGTGAGTGGGATAGTTGTTGTATGACAAGTGGGCCCAATTAATAAAGAATGATATAAACTTTCCGTTTTTGGTGTGTGAACAATCCAATGGGACACCCAAAATGACAAAAAGTGAACAGATAAAAAGACGGAGGGAGTATATATATGATCTCTTTTTCGACTCCAAGCTTCACTTGAAGCTTAATTCAATGAGCACTCAAGATCCAGAACTGGACATACCTTTGCATCAAGTTGCATTTCTCCAGAGTTGTCTGCAGTAAGACACGCACCATGAGCTTTCAACCATTCAATACACTCCTCCAACCCATCAGTATCTTCCTCATCAGGTGCTTTTGCAGTAGGCAAGACACTGGTGAATCCCAGGACCTGAGCAATATATGGAACTGGAAGTATTGGGCGATATGAGCGGGACATACAAGTTACAGCCGCATATCGCATTTTTTCAACATACAAATCTGCAGCATGTCATGCATGTGTGTGAGAATCTGCCAATCTATGTCAGTTTTTTATTTTTTTCAGAACCATGATAATACATGTCAACTTTTTTACATTCATAAAACCTATGTACTCCCTTCCGTCCCATAAAGAAGTTCCCATTTGTCATTTTTGTTTGTCCCAAACGTCCCATAAAGATGTTCCCATTTGTCATTTTTGGTTGTCCCAAAAAGATAGTCTCATTTCCAAACATGTTAGGTTGAAATCATTGAACTTCCAAAAAATTCCAATAATGGAAGAAGGAGAAAGGAGAGGATGAGAGACAACCAAGGAAGAAGGAGTAATGGAGTAAAAGAGTAAATCTGATTAAGGTTAGTGATGTAAATGAAAATAGGTTGTTAAAATGTTTGAATAGTCAAATGGGACTATCATTATGGGAAAGAGGGAGTATATGCTAATTAAGTATAGTGTATCGCAGATTGAATGATCTGCATGTTCATAAACCTACCCATAAGGCAGGTATTTAGATTAGGAGCTGTCTTGTATAGTCTGAAGAACAAGACATAATTTCCAGAGGTCACCGCTGAACGAACAGCAAGAGCGTGTTTTACAGCTTCATCCTTTCTTGCTTCAGCTGTTAATCTGAAAATCATAAACAAAGAAATTACTCCATCTATCCCCAAAAAGAAGTACCAGTTGTACATTAATCTGTTCTTAGAAAAAGAGTCACATTTCCAACGAAAAAATTACTCCCCAAAATACCGGTGATCTGCCCGAATTAACAAACCTGATAGCCACTGGATGAGCATACAACTTTCTGTAAAATATGATGTGGACACCCAGTTGGCATTTTACGATTCATTATTTAGTATGTAGATTCCACCAGTGAGACTAGGATTATTCTGACCAATCCAAAATTCCCACAGCTGCCAACTTAGATTTTGTACACATTTTTTTGTTCATTAATACTCGTTTGGGAATTAACCATATCAATTAAGAACTTCAATACCATTAAATGAAAATCTAGAGACTCATAACGTAATTTGAAATATCTTTTTGGGCTGATCAACAAATATAAAGGAAGAAACTAGATATGAACCATCAGCAGAAGGTAACATGATTGCTAGCCAAGGTATCTTCCTATATATTTCACTGACCTTGACATTGCCGACAAGAGATCTCTGTTATTATTTGAGTGCAGAATAACACAAAGTAGATTGTAAGCAGAAAACTCCATGTGGCATCCCTTGATTCCTTGAGCATACAGAGTTTTCAGCTGTGACTGGCACTGCAAATAGGATGGAAGTGAACAAAATATCATGTTAAGAAGGTAATCACTAAGTAGACTCTAAATTGCTTAGATTCTATTCAATGACCATAAATCAATAGTTCTTCCCGTGCATGCACATATGCAAGGTTTTCAACTGTGACCAGCACTGGGGATAGGAGGTACTAACAATCTTGCTAATAAGGTAACAACCAAGTGGGTTTGAATTGCATATGCTCCATTCTATGACCATAAACGAGTAAGCATCCATGTCAATGAAGAGAATTAAACAGGATGTACTATAATTTCTAAGGATAATGCATAATATATCCATCCACCATTCCAATACCCCTTCCAGTCGATTTCAGGATGTCAAGGGAGTATTGTCACTCAAAAAACAACATGAAAAAACAGGTTTCCATGAAGCTAGAACCAAAACAAGATGAAAAGTTGTTTCTTTCCAGAAGTACTACACATAACAATGAACACAATGCTAGCTCGTTAGCACACTGAATAGATCTAAGATAGTCGTGGGTAGAGAGGGATTACGAAAAGAGGAAGGCCCCGCCCTATTATATAGTTTACTGCTTATATCTTGATTAAGTTTTGCGTTCAATCAGAACTGAATGAGAACTGTGGCATTGGAGAATAGGGACAAGTTATAGTAGGTTGTTCCTCATTTATAAACACAAATGAGAAAGGGAAGGCCAAGAGAATGTGATTCTGTCATATCCTACTTCATAGCAAACACCTTGACTTTGCAAAAAAGTAATATATAACATAACTTGTCCAGGAATTAGCATAAGCACAACTACATCCAATAGAAACATCAGCCAGATAATAGGTGCACATAAATGGTTCTGGTCATAATGATTTCATAATAATCTCCCCAGGTAAGAAAAATGATTCTCTTTGAAAATGATACTAATAATTACAAGATTCATAGCATAACAACAGTGAATTCAAGATACGAAGCTAAGGTAACTCCAATTGCATTACAGACAAACCTGATTATACTCAAACAGGTCTCCAACTTCTATTGCTAATCGAGCATGCGTTTCATAGACCTGACAAGAGACGTGAACCAAATAAATACTCTACTTCAGTAGTCATCCAAGACAAAATATGAAACACCTAGAGATATCAGGAACAATGCATACCCTGACAGTCAGCTCATTTCTTACATGCTGCACAGTAAGATCTTGGCGAATAGATTTTAATTGGTCGCATTTATAAAGATAGTTCTTTTGAGAATTTTGAACCATATCAAGAGCTCTTTCTAACACTTCTTCCGGTCTCACCTGCAAATACATCATAAAACGATTATGTAACAAGTTTCAAAAAGCATTTGCTCAAAGATTTATTTCAAGTACAAAAAGGTAATAATAATTTAAAAAAAAAAAAGCAAAAAAAAATATGTAACGATACACTTACAGTGGCAGGATCTGGTGCAGAAGTAAGGCGCAAATAGCGTTTCTCAATTTCCTGACAAGTTCCTTTCACAGTAAGAGCATCCCAGTCAATATCTTCAACAGCCTTGCTACCGCTATCTTCAAAGCTTTTGCTAAGCACCAATGCAGTTTCCCTTCTTGCATATAGATTTCCAGCTCCAACAACTTTTGGACGGTAATGATTGTTTGCGGCCCGATTGCCATGACTCTTATCAAAACGCTTTGACCGGCTTTCTCGTCTCTTTCTTTCATCAGGCGAATCCGCAAGTGCAATCGCAGCAGCAGAATACGCAGTTAGACTTTGTTCCTTATCGCTATCACTGGATGAGGCACCATCATTGGTTCTACTCAAACCATCGCTGGCACGCTGCCTCTTAGCCGGCCTAAGACCATCTTTATTTGTAGGTCTCGGATCTGACAAAGAAAATTTTGGATTACCGAAATTATTTTCTTTGTTCTCCGGTTTCCCTGACAGCTGCAAAAAAAAAAATGAAACAGGAATCGGGAATCAAATGGATATTTTAATAATAATGTATTCCTACTTGACTGGCTCAGAAAATCCCTTCCCTACAACTAAGCAGTAAGCATACAATTTTTATAGTATTCTAACTTAATCTCTGCCAAGTAAAAGTAGGTTTTGCCATGATGATTTCACTCAAGAATTATACTGTATTGTTAAAGCCTTTCCGTAGATGGAATCTTCGAACAAGATGAGTAAAAACGTCAAGTGGAACAAGAAAGGGTAAACTGAAAGTTGCAACAACCTACACATCTCACAGGGGGTGGACAATCATAAACCAATACTTAGTATGTGTAGACACAGGTTCAAGAATCATAAAGAACCCCACTTAAGGTGGTGAAAATCGTGCACATTGAAAGTTACAGGATAATATACATACACACACACAGTAGACAATTTTTCTTGGTTTGTATTAATTGCATACCCTCGGTCCCTTAATAAGTTTCCCCTAGCATGTAGTTTTATGGAACTCATTTAATGTGTTGCCTCAAGCAATAAAGTAGTCTACAATGCAAATATATTACTCCAATTAAAGCAAGGGAACAATTAATTCGTGACATCCTCAAAGGGAAAAGAGGACACTTATTTTGGGACTGGCAGATATTTTATTTCCCAAAAAGAGTAACTGTGTGTTCAAAAGAATAATGATTCGGGAACAAGAGTTACACAATTTCAGTCACAAAAAATCTTTAGAAACTAATTGGCTACACAATTTATGGGTCCCGCTATAAAAAGATTTAAACACCAACCAGTGAATGCCACCCAGAAATTGCAACCAAAATTTTGTGATTGCTTTTCCCTAGCATTGATCAAAATGCATGCGCTGTAATCAGTTCGAGCTATATGTAGTTTGATTGACCTTCCTGACTTCCTCCTTTCTTCAATAACCAGAGGGCCAAACTTGTATTGATGCTCATGTTAGTAAAAGTTGCGGAAAACTGAACACGATAATCCCTACTTTTTGGCTCTGACAGTATCCTAACCCTATCTTCTATTTAATGCGCTAATTTAGGAAATACGGATACGGAACCAAAAAATTGCAAATCAAATATTACATGTGGCAAGATTTTACGAAATGGTATTGCAAAAAGAATCAGGCCATGAACGATCTCCCAGCTTAAATTTACAATCTTGTCTTGTCAAATACAAAAGGTAAGGGGCCTAATTTTGTGTGCTCCTACACATGGCATGTTCCAATTGTGTGCATTTCTACATAATAGAAGACAAGTCTGCCTAGAGTTCCGCCCCAGGATTAAAATGTAGAAGAAAACAAGAAAGCAGCCTCAACAACCACTACTCCTGGACCAAATTTGTGCTGTAGGAAAGGAAAGAGATAGAGAGGAGGGGGAGTGGAGAAACCTTTTTGTCCCTTTCATTGAAATGAAGCCAGCCACCATATTTTACGTTACTAGGGGTAAACATTGGCTTTGTCTCAGCCGGTTTCACCTCTGGCACAGGCTCCCACCTACTTTTTGTTCGCCTACTGGGACTTTTTCTGTTCCTTGCCAAGGCAGAAACAGGAGAAGTAAGCGTCCTGCAGAAAAAGATTGATTGAAATTTCATCAAGACACGTTGGCATGTTAAGGGGCTATATTATCACTCAGTCATTTTTACCATTGAAAGTTTATGCATGACATTGTACCCAATGTGTTAATCACCGCAATTTTATCTTCGTTATTAATTAATTATACAAAATAACCATCAGAGAATGTGGTCAAACTAAAGAAATTAAAAGAATATAATCAAAGAGAACAGGGGGACAGCACTCCCAAATTCGTATACAGCCTGCGAATGTTTGAGTGCCTACCAAGCTCGCATGTCAAGCAGAATAAAGTACCAAGTATGTACTGGAAAAAGATCCAATTCATTTAGAAGTAATAGGGTACATCTGATAGCAATAAGGTTCAAAAAGAAAAACTTCCATTAGAATTTAATGACATAACCATATTGGCAAAAAGAACATCCCTTGCCTATTAAAACTAAGACAACAGTATAGCATATACAGTGTAGACACCGCTAACATATGGCCTGCCATATTAACATTCCGGATATACAACAGCATATCAAAAGCTATCAACTCTTATCATAGCATGTCTAAAATCTGGCAAAGAATAAGAAGTTCAATATAAAATAATTGAATTCAATAAATATTAATGTAAACAGCTTAGCTTAGCTCATTAACATGATTATAAGAATCTGGCTTTCATCAAAAAACGGGGTAGAGTTAAGGGTCAGGTGGCACAATAGTATTATTTTCAGTCTGGCAGCTTATACCACACAGCAGTCTTGTGAGATCATTTATTTTTTTATAAAGAAAAATTGCATCTAAAATCGCCTGACTATCGGGGTTGTGCGAATCTTATCATTAGAGTTTTTTTTTTTTATCGCATCTAAGAAATCACAAACTATTTTTTAGGTGCATCCCTGGTCACTCATGCTAATGGATCCACTTTTTGACATTATCTTGTCATATGGTGTATGTGATTGAATTTGTAAGGGTAAATTTAGAACATCAGTGAAAATAAAAATAAAACAAGTATTAAAGGTTCTAATCGAAGATTTAAATATAAAAAATGTAAGCTAAATTAATTTAAAAGAAAACAAATATTTAAGGTTCTAATTGTAGATTTAAATGAGAGTTTTTACCAAAAATTACCTCAAAAAGATGCTATTTACAAAACAAAAAAAAAATATGTAAGATGTGATATTACAAAAAACTACTTTTCCTTTTTTTTTTTTCAGTTAAAACAACTGATAAATGCATTTTATATTGATAAAATGCATTTATCAGTTGTTTATAACTGATAAATTCATTTATCAGTTTTTTTAAGACTATTTTGTGCTTGATTTTTTGGCTAAACAACTGATAAATGCTTTTTACATTTATAAATGCATTTATCAGTTGTTTATAACTGATAAATGCATTTATCAGTTGTTTGACAGATAAACGCAAAAAAAAAAAAAAAAGTAATTTTTTTGTAATATTTAAAGAGTTTTTTGTAATATCCAACTTGTGTGGGTTTTTTTTGTAATATCCATCTTTCAAAAGTTTTTGGTAAATGCCCCATTTAAATAGAAAAATTTGACAAAACTAATTTACAAGGTCCCTTTTGTTATCTATAGAATATAAGTGCATAAATAAAAAACATATACTCCCTCCGTCTCGGTAGAACCCGCACACTTACTGTTTGCACGGGAATTAAGGAAAAAGTTAGTGGAGAAAATGTTGTGAGTATGAAAAGTGAGGTTGGAGAGAGAGTGGGGTAGGAAATAGTGATTTGATTGGTGTTGTGAGTATAAAAGTAAAGTAGGAGAGAGAATTAGTGGGTGAAATAGTAAAGATTATTTGCCATTTTAGGAAGTGTGCAGTTTGTAATGGAACGCCCAATGAGGAAAGTGTGCAGGTTGTAGTGGGACGGAGGGAGTATATACTCCCTCCGTCCCATAGCAAGTGAGACCAAACATGAATGAGAGGGGATTAAGATAAAGTAGTATGATATTGATAGTAGAGGAGGTATTGAGTATAAAAAAAACAGTAGGAGAGAGAAAGTGGGAAAGGAATAGTAAGTGGATTGTTGTTGTGAGTATGACAAGTGGGACCCATCGAATTAAGGAATTGATATACCTCTTTCACCAAATTTAACCTACGACAGTTTCGTTCACCAAATCTCTAACTCTCAGTAATATACCTCACCTCTTAACGAAGTCTGACCCCACACCCCCATCTTCTTTGTCCAAACCTGAACACTTGAACACTCACTTCCAAATTCAGAGTTGCTTCTGACTCAATCTAGGTTTATGGGTTTTCAAATCCGAGCAACAGTTATTCAAAAAGTTGTTGAGAGTTATCTGTTCAGCTTGTTAATTTGAAGATTATGTTTATCTGAGTTCTGGCAATTTGGGTACAAAATGGTTTAAATTCTTGAGGTTTTGTAGCTGACTTGTTTCAAGATTTTATTTTCGCCGTAGAAATGGAAAACTCTGACTATTTGAGGAATAGGCATAATAATGACCATTGGAGTATGAAAAAGCTTGACAAAAACATCAGGAAACGTTCATTGCATCAACCCAATTTTAGTACCCCCGGCTAGGCCACAACCTCAACCTCAGTTGTTCAATATCAACAACAACAACAACAAAGCCTTAGTCCCAAAATAATTTGGGGTCGGCTAACATGAATCCTCATATGTCATCGTGAAAAAAAAAATAATAATAATAAATAAACATACAAAAAAAAAATCAACCCCCACATGGATTTTTGCCTCCACTCCGCCTCTTGACACCATTACTTTCATCGGCTCCAAGTAAACTCATATCATTTTCAAGTACTCTAATCCAAGTTTGTTTGGGTCTTCCCTACCCTCGCCATTTTATCATTTCTCCATTGTTCCGAGCCTCCTAACCGGTGCATCGCTCGATCTCCTTCTCGCGTGTCCAAACCACCTTAGACGATTTTTCCTCATTTTATCCTCGAGTAGGCGCAACTCCTACTTTACCTGCGATCACCTCATTCCCCAATCGATCCTTTCTTGTATGACCGCACATCCATCGAAACATACCCATCTCCGCCACATTCATCTTATGCACGTGACAGCATTTGACCCGACATTCGGTCTTACAGTAAAGCAATGCCGGCCTAATTGCCGTGCGGTAGAATTTTTCCTTTAATCTATTGGGCATGCGCGATCACATAGAAACCCTGTGGCACTCTTCCACTTCAACCAACCTGCTTTAATCCTATGAACCACATCTCCATCTAATTCTCCATCCTTTTGGATAATGGATCCAAGATAGCGAAAAAAACTCAGAAGCTTGGATAATATTTCCATCAAATGTGACCGCCCCTGCCTCCCTACTTCGACTCTGCTAAACTTACACTCCCGAAATATTCCGTCTTGCTTCGCTTAATCGAAAACCTCGAGATTCCAAAGTGTGTCTCCACAACTCCAATTTACTTTCAACACCCTCTCTTGTCTCATCAATCGGACAATATCATCTGCGAACAACATACGCTTTGGTATATCATCTTGGGTGACCTCGTCAATTCGTCCATTATCAAAGCAAAAAGAAAGGGGCTAAGTGCGGAACCTTGATGCGCTCCAATCTTTATAGGGAACTCTTCGATCTTCCAATACGCTGATACGTACGCAAGTACTAACTCCATTATACATGTCCTTGATAATATTAATATATTTCTTTGAAACACCCTTCTTTGCTAATGCCCATCAAAGTACCTCTCTTGGCACTTTATCATACGTCTTCTCCAAATCAATGAAAACCATATGCAAATCTTTCTTTTGATCCCGATATTTCTCCATGGTTTGTCTCATAAGATATATTGCCTCCATAGTCGATCTTCTGGCATAAACCCCAAATTGGTTATCAGAAATATCCACAATTTTTCTCGGCCTTTGTGCAATCACTATTTCCCAAAGTTTCATAGTATGGCTCATTAGTTTGATCCCAGATAGTTGGCACGATCTTGGGCGTCACCTTTATTCTTATACAAAGGATCGAGTACTCTTCCGCCACTCCAATGGCATTGTGTTAACTCTCCATATCTTGTTAAATAGCGTGTTGTTAACCAATCTATTCCCCTCTCCCCGAAACATCTCCAAACCTCAATTGGTATACCATCCGGTCCAACAACTTTCTTGATCTCATCTTTTTCATTGCCATTTCCACCCACTCTTTCGAATTCTCCGCATAAAATCTCGATTAACCATACTCGAAGAGATATTTAAATCTCCAACATCACGCTCTTGACCGCCCGTTGAACAAGGTATCAAAGTACGAACTCCATCTATCTTTTATCTCTTTATCCCGACTAGAACTCTTTGATCTACATCCTTCGCACATTTAAGCGTCCCGATATCTCGTGTCCTTTTATCCTTCAATACGAGCAAGTCTATAGATGTCCTTTTCCCTCCTTTTGTATCCAACTTATCATAAAGTTTCTGATTCACCTTTGCTCTTGCGTCTCTTACTGCTTTCTTAGCATATCTTCCTTATACTTCTCATAGTTCTCGTCGCTCCTACATTTCCCCAATAATTTGTAGCATTCTCGCTTGCCCTTTATTGCTTGTTTTACTTCCTCGTTCCACCGTGATGTGTCCTTACTTGGTGGCCCATTTCCTCTAGATTCTCGAGGACTTCTTTCGCCGCCTCCTTTATGGTATGTACCATCTTAGTCCAGTCGAATCTATATCCGTATCCTCCATATTATCCAGGCCCGAATACCGGTATCGACCATCTTAGCTACAAATTTCGATTGAGATGGTCGATCTGGATTGGCTCGACATAATACATGAGGATACGGATATAGATTCGACTGAACTAAGATGGTACATACCATAAAGGAGGCGGCGAAAGAAGTCCTTGGAGAATACAGGGAAATGGGCCACCAAGTAAGGACACATCACTGCTCAATATCAACAAGAACAATGCATACATGCTTGGACGGGGATGATAAGGATGAAGATGGAGAAGAGTGTTTGAGAGATATTAATTGTCGGGGTTTTTTTAATTTAAACCCTTACGTTTAAAGATTTAAATAAAGAATCCCTTTTATTGAATTGGCTTCAGTTACCTTTAACTTTATGAATTTCTACACTGAACCCCAAAAATATTGCTTTATTTTTAAATGTCTTGATTTTTCTATTTTACCCTTACAAAATTGAAACTTACACCACCAGTCGTAGGATCCTTTACTTTTGTTATTATGAGTTTTCCATTGTATTTTATGAGTTTTCCATTGTATTATCTAATGTGCATCATATAAAAATATAAATGAACTACTAGGCTTATAAGAACTCCCTCCATTCCTTTTTATTTGTCTTTTTAGGAGAAAATTTTTGTTCCTAAATATTTGTCAGTTGTCACTTCAGATCTTTTTTGTTTAAATGGTCAAAATTGTCCTTGTCATTAATGCATTAGTTTATTTACTTATGCAAGAATGTATAATATTTAAGATGAAAGAGAAAGGTTAAAAATGGAAATTGTAAGAGTAATTAAAATGAGTTTCTTGGTTTGTGAGATTTTGTCTAAAAAGACAAATAAAAGGGAATGGAGGGAGTATTTAGGTAAGAAAGAGGGTACATACTCTTTGTTAACTGTGTCCACGTTGGGAATTGGAAAAAGAGGCTCGATGTCCCAATCTCGTGTACAAAGTGTGCCATCAGCAGTTGCCTTAGTAATAACCTGAAGTAAAAAGGACTGAAATATCACATTCTACGAAATGAAATGAAAAGCTGATGAGAACTACAAACATCACCTACAATTAAAATTTGTTAACAAGAATAAAACAACACAATATTGAAAGATCATAATTTTAGGTACATGCTAAGATTGCTAATCTGCACACAAATATAAAACCCTTACGAAACCAAACAAAAGCAAACTGAACCCTCCTGAATTCTGCCTATATTATCCGAATGTGGTACAGAAAATTCAAACTAGACAAGCTTAAACCAAAGTCAACAAGGAGTTCATCGACAAATGAATTTAGTTTCCGTAGAATCCCTGCAAATCTCACCCTCAAACAAATTCTGCTAACCGAATCTGCTGATAAAATTTCCGCAGTAGTCAAACTGGACAACGCAATAAGCTAGGACATCGAAAGGTGTTTAAAGTCTGAGTCATCTCAACTAGACAAGAAATTTGAAGTCATTTTTTATCTAAAAATGAAAAGGTCAAGAAGTAAAATTCCTTCAAATGTCAGTTATCTTCCGAAAAGTCATGTGTCCTCTAGGTTGTTCTCTTACGTTAATAAGGGGATCCTCGAGTTCCGGCAAATAATCATTGAGTCCCGGGGTGCCCAACAAAAGTGGCTCTTCCGAGCCCCTCAAGATGGAATAAAAATAGGAATCGATCATTAGTTCCTGATCTTACCGAAGGAATTCAAATTTGTAACACATACCTCCTTTAAAACAGCTTGGCAGGCTGTCCTTTGTGTGTCATCCTTGCAACGCGCCAAAGCCCTTTCCACATATCCACGGAGCGAGTTAGGGAACATACCAGGCTGCAAACAACAAAAATCACAATGAGTGTTTCGAAAACTCATAGTCCAAAAACATTGTTCTATGCTGCACACCTATAACATATTGTAAAATGGTATGCAGTTAAAAAAAGGATAGATTTCCTCAAATGCAAATCTGAGGATTTCCAATGTTAGGCTGCCCAGGGTCCTACATTGTATAACCAGTTCCTCCTGCCTCCTCCAGAGCAAGTTGATAGACCTCCATATACTCTATTATTAGGACCTAAGACCTGGGCTCTGGAAAACTTCCTGCTAGACTAATGCTACCAACTCTACCCCCAAAGCTTAAGCAGTACAGATTATCGAAACTATTACTTTTTAAGGCTAGGATTCCCATTTGAGCTCTTCCTGAAAGGTCAGCCTGCCCGACACAAATAACAAATAAATGACAAGGCGTTATTTTGCATATACTGTCCTTTGTCCCCGCCCGAAATCTAAATAAATGAAAAAGGAAAAAGCCACAAAAGAAAACCATAAAGCCAAGAGATATCTGGTTTTAGGTTTGCCATACAATAGGGGAAACAAGAAATAGGTAAGAATGCAAACCCCAAGTGGTGGTGGTGAGAAATAGCTCTTTCATTTATTTGTGCTGAGGAAGGCAGGAGAAGAACTTAAGCTAGGCCATTACCACAAGAATCAACAGAAGCTGGAAGCCTGTTAGTACAATTCCCTTACTAATAAAAGAGCTCATAGTCAGTCTAGTGTACACAACAACATGGTCCATCATCTTTGTAGTTAGCCCACAACCATTCAAGCCTACAACAATTGTAGTCCACCATATTCAAAAACTACATACTAGCAGAAATTTCCAAGAAGAGTCACTAGACTTTAATACTCAGATGGTCAACAAACAATAAGGGTGGAAACATGCATATGACTTGATTTGATCCTGCTAGGAAAGAAATGTTCCAGGTACAGCATAAATGGCTTCTCACTTCCTTCGGATAAGGTGTTAACTCACTTGAAACAATTATAAGCATGGCTAGCTGTTAGACACATGTGAGCTCATATAGGCTGCTCACTACGTCACCAATTCACTCACTCCTGTCCCAAAATGAATGTCCATTTTTGAGTTTTAAGATAAATTTAAGAAAGTTCGACAATTAAGCATTTTTGTAGCATATTTACATATATAATCTTAATGATCTTACCATATAACATTATTATTACTTCCTCCGTCCAGGTTTAAGGTTCTTACTTTCCTATTTAGTCTGTCTCCGTTTAAGGTTCTTAGTTGTTTTATTACTTAAAATGGACAATGGGATCCACTTGTCATCCTCACAACAAAAACTCCCTACCCACTTTCTCTCTCATACTTCACTTCTCATACTCATTTACTTTTTCTTAATCTCCGTGCCAAGTCAAACTAAGAACATTAAACCGGGACGAAGGGAATATGATTGCCAAGGAGCTTTAAGTAACTTCACCAAAAAGCGGACATTCATTTTGGGAAAAAAATTGCCTAAATAGACATTCATTTTGGGACGGAGAGAATTCATTATAATAAGCTGCAAGTTGACATGAATAACACTAACACGCATAACTATGTAACTTATAGTAAATGGTGCTTGATAAGATAAATACGCATCAAAAGAGATCATACACGACACATGCGGAATGTTCAAATGCTAGGAAACCTTTGGTATGGCCGGGTCAAAGATGAGGGAGAATCGCCTAAGGTGGTTTGGTCACGTGTGACGGAGACCAAATAATGCACCGATTAGGAGGCCGGAAGAGTGGAGGAGTGATAAGATAGCGAGGGTGGGGGAAGGCCTAAGAAAACATGAATAAGGGTGAAAGTGATACGAGTATACTTGGGATCAAAGAAGATATGGCGTTGACGAGAAGAGAGTGGAGGGAGAAAATCCATGTTGATGTTGGGGTTTGGTTATTTCTCTATTATATTCTCTACCTATTTCTTCTTTCAAATTATTTTTAAATCTTGTTTTTTTCTTAAAAAAAAAAAACTTTTTCCCCACCTCTTTTCTTTGACAATTTATTTTGCCCCAAATCATTTTGGGACTACGGCTTTGTTGTTGTGGGAACACAAATCGGCTCATTGAAGCAGGGAGCATATTAGTTAAAAACCTTTGGGGGAGGCTCAACTAAATGAGCAACAATAGATACAGGTCAGCTGTTAAAAACCGTATTACTAACCATTTGCCAATGCATTCACTGCAGCACAGATTTTCAATAAAAAACCTGCAAATATAGTGGCAAATGTACCAAAGAACTTCTGTCACACTAAATCCAGTGTCTCACCTTTAATACAGAATCAGTAGTAACCTGAGACGAGGCTTTGTCATTTGTCTTCGGCAGTGAAACACCGATGTAGGCGGGCTTTGCTGCTGCACTGGTTGTCGAGCTATCCTTGGCAGTTTTGGTGTACCTAGGGACAAATTTGAAACAATTCTAGGATTTGTGGGAATCTGCACATTATTTAACCTGCCTGAATCTATGGGTACAGCAGTTGGTGGAGCAGCTGGCAAGGAAGAATGATAACTCTGAGCCACCTGATGTGCTGGATAATGCACATTTGGTACTTGAGAATATTCAGCCTTCTGTTGATCCTGAAAGCTTCCAAAAGTTGGTTTTAAATCTGAAGGATTATGATAATATGGTTGAACGGGACTAACTTGGTAATTTTGGAAACTCTGATTCCCATGTTTCCAGTAACCATCTTGAACATTGTTGATTACAGCACTAGGCTGAGAGAAAACCATGAAACAATTAAGTCTATTATCAAAATAAATCCTGCTTAATCAGGAAATAAACGTTCCACCATTAGAGGATAGAGAACAATGGCATTAGAAATCCATGCCATGAACAACCAATTGGCACAAGTAAACTAGAGAAAACTTTAGTGCTACGTCAAATAATCAAAGATACGAGAAATGACATAGCAGAAACAGTTATTAAAGCACACAATACTACATGAACAATGAGATTTCAATCTTGTCTATAACATCTTGTTAAGCAGTTACCAGCAACTTCTATATTTATGTCCTTAATTAAAGAGAAAAACTATTGCATGAACAAGTCTTGCATGAATTTTTATGGTCTTGTGCGGCCATTGCCACATATACCATGTAAAGAGATTCACCAAATGACGGAAAAACCCCCGTACTGGTTTTACGTCAAGCGGTCTAAGTTAAGCCTCTAGATTAGTTATAAAGTACAGCCTTCAGATAGTACAGTATGGTATGAGAGTTGTGACATTGCAGGATAGACAAATCCCTCCTAATATCTTTCTGAGCAAGATAAAAATGCATTGTGTTTACCAATGATTTTGCATTGGCCAGAACATGGTAGGCTTTCATAGCCATTTCTCCCCTTAAATGGATATAACTACTTGAACTTTTCTTCCTATTCTTCCATTTTTCTACCAATCTTAGTAATTATCCGCAAGCTTCTCTTAATTTGAGCTCAGGGGACGGAGGTGAGTACCATATTACATCTCAAACAGAAACTTCCAAGAGTCCCGTCATATTCCTAGGTTAACAGCCCAAGGGAACTCACCCAACTATTAGCCTACAGATCATTTTTTTAATCATACATTAATGGAACATGAAGCCTATCATAGCAACTGTACATAAAACAGTGACAGAGCTATTTGAGAAACTGGACAAACTATAAAGTGGCTGGAAGCGCCCTTTCAAGTTCAAATACTCAAAACAAAGAAACATTGTCTTCAAAAGCTCTTACAAACGAAATAGTCAATCAGAAAATGTGTATATCGAATATGCAAGTTAGTTAGTTAGTTAGTTATGTTATTTAACAAACATATCTATTACTTTCAGATATGAGGGTATGAGTGAGTAATTTTTTATCGCTGAAATAGCAATAAGCACATGTCTGAAGTATGCTATGTTAATCAATGGGAAAAGCAATCCCCAAACCTGAGCTGAAGACAATTCAGATGAAGCAGATTCTGGCCTCCAAGAGGGTGGAGCAAAAGTTGCTGGCGGCTGGCTAGTTGGAGCAGAATAGCTACTCACAACACCAGGAACAGAACCTCCTGGATTAGATGTAGTAGTAGCAGAAACGTTTTCTGTCCCAGGAGCACAGCTAACTTCTGTCTGAGCGTAGTAGTCTGCCCATTGTTTGTATTGCTGCTGATACTGGAGTGAATTTGCTGGAGCACTGGTAGAGCTATAGGCACCATTCGATTCTGGCGTGTAATTTGGATACTGATTAGCAGTATAATTTCCATAGCTTCCTTGCTGCCACGAGTTCGCCTGATTACTGTAAGAGCCAGATGTGTAGCCTCCAGATGTCTGATAATCACCAGGATTGTAGTAAGTGGTTGAATAATTTGGGGTTCCAGTATAAGACCCAGTATTCTGAAATGAGGAAAGAGGCTGATGAGGAGCACCTGTACTTGGGTATGCTCCTACAGGCTGCTGGTATGATTGGTTGGATTGCTGCTGATAACCACTATAGTAACCTGCATATCCTGTGTTTCCATATCCATGAGGATCAGTGCTAGGATAAGCTGCAAAGCCACTATATTCTTGAGGTACATTTGCAGGTACAGTAGTTGAAGTGGAAGTCGCAGATGCCAAATTTAAGCCATCGTGAGTATTTGTTGTGGGAGCTTCTGCAAGTTGGTCATGGCTGAAGCTGGAGGTGGCATACCCTCCGTTCTCCGTCGAGCCATTAGCGGCTCTATACATGGTCCATGATACAGCTTCAGGTCCCGCCGTGGATGGGGGATAGTATGAAGATGTTTGTCCTTGGTTTGAATTAGCAACGCGATGCTTCAGTCATAGAAGAAGGAAAATAGAATTTTAGTTCTTCATACTAAAAATCATAAAATACATTGATTTTAGGTTACTATCAGCAGCCAAAAAATGACACTTCAAAACCAAATATAAAAAGGGACAGAAGATGAGAACCTAGCATTCTAGCATACGATAGTTAATAAAAAAGCAAATTAACCACTTCGGAGTCGTTAGAAGATGGCCCCTTGGCAAATTTTGGAAAAGCTTAACCTGAAAAACCTATTCCAAGCACATCTACATAATGGAGCAGTCTAAAATGAATATGGTGAGCGAAAATCAACCAGAAACTAGCTTCTGTACCAATTAAAACAGAAATTGGAAGAAATTTCAAATATTACTTGCAAAAAACATAATGTAACAGATCTTTTGGTGAAATAGGGGGAAAATATGGAAAAACAGAAAAGGGGGGAGATATACTTTCCATTCAGATGAAATGAAACAATGTTTTTTTTTTCGTGCCCTATACACAACAACAACTACTACTTTACCCAAGTGCCGCAAAGGCTCCCACCTACGGTGGGATAAGGGGGGTCGGATGTACGCAACCTTGCACTTGTAATAAAGCACATAGGGGTTGTTTCCGGATGACTCATGATGAAAATTGCGTCGAAAATTGCATGAAATGACTGCTGCTTCACAAGAAAGAATCGTATACAGTTTAGTGATCCATTTTGCTTTATTCCATCATATTCCCAAGCCAAAAAATAGTGAGTCTTTGGATCCATCGGAAATGATGGAAAAGGAAACATAAAAATCCATGTTTGACCCTTTAAAAGGAGGATGAAGCAAAGATAGGTGGGTACACTTGTTGCATCGTAAAAACTTTCACATAAAACTATATCTTAACTAGAAGTGTATAAATATCTCAAACACCTAACCGCTGGTGGAATTTGAGGAACGATAATTTGATTTATATATAGATATTATACAGTACAAGCATCCATAATTCTTTGCCAAAAGATCTCTGAAGTCAAGTTTGTCACACATCAAAGAAAAGGAAGATGTTTCGGGATGAATATTATCAGATTTTTGGATAAACCCTGAAAATGCATATACTTGTAGGTAGTCTTAAGAAGATATGGACTTTGGTATGTTTAGACAATAAGCAAGGAAATTGAGAGGTTTTAGCCTTCAAGGAATATATTCAAGAACATAAAGTAAAACTTCGCTTTAGGGCAATATGAGTTGTTACTGTTTTTGTATGTTGAAGACAAACAATAGAAGACTTGTGTAAATACCACTGCAGCAGATTGATATTGGCACAAAGTCTATTCCATCTGCTTCTCTTTTCATTCTAATTTAATTACTTTTAGGAGAGAATGAATTGTATTTATGATGGAACAGTCACAGGTGACTGAGGAGGTCACTGATTTCAATTCTTCTCAAGCACCTACACCATCCGTCCCGTATACCATTACACTTTGTGTTTGGGCATGGAGATTGAGAAAAAGTGTAAGTGTTGCAAGTATTGTGAGTATGAAAAGTGAGGTAGGAGAGAGAATGAGGGAGAGGAATAGTAAGTTGATTGGTGTTGTGAGTATACAAGTAAAATAGGAGAGAAAATGAGTGGAGGAATAGCATAAAAGATGTCCATTTTAGGAAATTGTAATGGTACATGGGACACCTAAAACAAAACAGACAAAGTGTAATGGTATACGGAACGGAGGGAGTGTATGAAAGAGGGGGAAGGGGAGAAAGACATAAATTATCCTTCCTCCCAATTGTAGAGATATGTTTTCCGCTATAGACTGTTCCAAATGAAGAGATACATCCCTTTCCAGGAAACTTTTCTTTACCACAATGCCTTCGGATGAGACTATTGATGTCAAATAGCTAAGGCAAATTGAAATTGTTGCCAAAAAAGGATATGGGTACTTTCGAGAGTCAACGGATTTCAATCTTTTCCTTAATTTACAAGGCAAAGTATACCTAATCAACTGGGAGAAAAAGGAGGCATTATTTATGGGCAGATGGAGTAATCTTAAAACCCGAGGCGTTGAAATACCGAGCACTTACTGAATAGCTATTCTAGGTCACCTCTTTTTCCATACTTTTGTAGACCACTAATAGAATTCCATTGGGAAAGAAACGAAAGGTAATCATACATTCAAGGAAATTTTTATCATCCTATGTTAGGTTGCCCACATTGAAAGAATTAAGGAGTCAACCTAACCTTCCCCTTACAGGAGTAGGGACTGCATAGAAGGATATACAAAGAACATGAATTCAGTTACGAATACCAAACAACAAAGTACACAAAAGATAGTAATTTAAGCCGAAGATTAGTGTGAAATCGGAACAAGAGGGCCGTTATGCTCATTACAACAAGTTGTGAAATTTATTTTCACCAAACATGAAACAGAACGAAATTGACAAAGGATGTCAATAAAGATTACAGTGGCGAAGCCACATTGACTCCACTTCAATTTTGGAATGTGTCAATTTTAGCACAATCAATTTTTTAGAAAATGACATTTTACTACTAAAAATGATGGATTAATACATTTTGACCCCCTTAATTTTTAGAAAAAATTGCACTAAATTATTATTTTGACCCCCTTGCATCCTAAATTTGTATACATCAATTATATTAATTATCTCAAGAGCAATCTCGACCCCTTTACAAAAATTTCTGGCTTCGCCACTGAAAAAGATTATACACATATAAACACATGAATACAGAGAAAGATGAGAGGGAGGAGGAGCTGAGCAGCTACCTCAAGTGAATTAGGCTCCAGTGAGGCTACGGTATCAGTCACACCTCCTTGATTCATCACTCCACTCCTCCCTGAGTCAATCACCATTAATTCAGCTCAGAATTCAAAATTAACAATTAAAAAAAAATCATAAAAATAACAAAAACCCTAATTGAATCCCAATAATGGAACATCAAATCCGAACCTTGAAAAAAAGTCAATCGCAGCTGTGAATAAACAGCTTGTCGGATAATCCAAAAGCAAATTGAGATCAGAACGAACCAACCAACAACGTAATGTCAAACAAAATTTAGAGCAAATTATAAATTAAAAAAATAAGAAAATCGAGACAAATTATATGTGAATGTGTATGAATTGGTAACGTAGATAAATAGAACAAAGAGCCGATTCAGTCGAAGTAAACGAAGAAGAAATTTAACAGAAATTAAGAAGAAAAGGGGATGGAATCGGGAGTCGGAGACTAGGTGGAGAAGAGAGAGAGAGAGAGAGAGAGAGAGAGAGAAATTCAATTGTGTGTGTGTGTGTGTTTTTGGAAAGTGACTAATTTTTCAGGGGATACAAATAAAGTAAGAAAACGTTACCGGTGGTATAACCGTATTCATATAGTATTAGGAATTAGGAGTTGATTTTATAAAAAATGAGGTTTTTTTGGCACTTAGAAAAAATGTGTTTTGTATTTTTCGTTTGTGTCAGTTTCAGTTTAACAGTGTCGATGCGTATTAGCAACAAAGTGCGAGTGAAAAAAAGTGTCGTACGGTTTGAATCAGAGAGTGCCGAGTGTAAGCGCTGCTTGCGCAGCTTTGTTAAGCGCAGCGTTTTAGCGGACATTTTTATATACATGAGGCGCTGAACTATGTTACAGCTACACCTGACAACTTTGTTAACGCTAACATTTTCTTTGCCTCTCAAAAACACAAGCTCCTGGCTTGAAAGCATTCGAAAACATCATGCTTGGCACTTTCAAAAAACACATACGGCGACATTAAAAAACACCGATAATCATTTTCTTGCGCTCATGCAAAAACACAATGGCATTGGCGTGTAAATGGCACTTGCTTATTTGGCATTCCAAAAACACATCTGGCTGGCGCTCAAAAACACATACTGCGGCACTCAAATTTCCCCATCGATTTGTTACGCCTGACGAGTTATCTTGTTAGCATTCCAAAGCATCTTGTCTGTTTGCACTCGAATTAAAATCTTGCTGCGGCACTTTCCGAATTAAGTTTGGTTCGTCAGAAACGTTGATTTATGCTCATTGTTCTTCACTTCTCCAAATCCAAAATCACACATAAACACTGGCGCACCATTCTTGATTTTGTTCTTCTAGACTTGCCCTCGTTGAGCAGATAAATTGGCTCATGCCAGATGTCAATTCAATTCAAATTCGAAGCTCCAGTCAAGCTTTGACTCCGTCGATCTCGACGGCCCGAGCCGTCATAATCTCGATACGAGACCTTAGGTCAAAAATCGTCCGCGAAGAGCCTGAATGTATGCGAAGACTTCGATCTCGTCTTCTCCCTTGGTCGCTGTGTGAGAGTCGAGGTCAATCTTCTCGTCCCTTCAATTCTACCATAAAATGCGGCTTATTTATGATTGGAGGTTTATAATTCCCGATTTGATTGAGTTTTTATTTTTGATTTTGACGGCGATTAGAGAGAGAAGCTACCTGAAAAACGTTTATAGAGAGAGTTGAGGCGCAGACGGGTAAAGTTTTACGATAATTTTTAAAACACGTTTTTTCGTGAAGCTTTATGAAAAAAATATGTTTTTTACAAGATTTTGGACTAGTATTAGTGGAGTAATTTTGCTATTTTTGCATCTATTTTTGTGATATTGCCTTTGTCTTAAATACTTCCTTACAAAAATTTTTAAAAATAAAATATTAAAAAAAAAAAAAGGTCATGTGTTATGTTACAATTGTAAATACTAAATAATTGGATAGAGACCGAACTCTAAATAAGAATTTTAACCTAAAATATATTTAATATTTTTTTAGAATTGTACTTCCTTCATTTCAGCTTCAATTTCAATGGTCCTACTTTTTCTTTTGATTAAAATGCCGTCTCATTTCAAGAGTCCTTTCCCTAAATGGCTTGAGTTTTGAATATGTTTATACTCTTTATAATTTAAAATATATTTACAAAAAAATTATTCAATTATACTGTTATAATGTTAACATATTAAAAAAAAAAAAACAATCATTCAATTAATATTCCCTACGCACATTTAAACTACGTTACCAAACCTCAATCTTCTAACTCGTTTTGAAAATCAATCATTAACTACTTATTCTCTTACCCTACATTTAAGCTTTTACATTACTCTCCCTCTAATACTTTTACACATTCGCGATGGTAACATTATTCGTTTAAAAAATAAATGAATAAAAAGCGTGAAATGGCCAACCAAGGACCGCTTGGTCGAGGGAGGAGGAGTATTTCTTTATTTGTGTTTTTTAGGTTGATATTTTGATGATTCTAAACTAATCTCTATAGAACATTCAACATTTGTGATTAAAAATAAAATTTTGGCTCGAAACAAATTTCGGCTAAAAAATAATTTTTTAATATAATTCGGGTCAGGGTGGATCGAAATGGTCGCGAGTGCTTGAGTTTTTGGGTCGGAGTTTGGATCGATGGGATTACGAATGGAGTCGGGTTTGGTTTAAATGGGCAATACAACCCAAAGCGGGCGATTTTGTTGCCATACATAGCTCTAAGATAAAGTGAGGTATAGAATAATTGTCGTGAAGATGATATTACGGGGAACCTACAAATAAAATTAAAAAAAAACCCATTTAAAGAACTTTTTATCTCTACATGCGCAAGCGCGGTCTCCTGCTTTAGGCAATTCACTTGGCGACCTAGCTTCCATGTCTGTGAGTTAGTCGTTAATTTGAGCGGACGGGGTTCCTTTGCCTCGGCGTTGGAGATTTTAAACTTTCCTTGGAACCTCGCAAATTAATTCGCGAACAGACCCGTAGAAGCTAATTAAGCTAATTAACCTAAATGACCTTACCCATCCCAGGTCTTCGTATACGCCACCACAATTGCTAACAATGACAGCGGTTTGGGGGATTTTTTAGATAGAGCGAGAACGAGGTTCCTCTTGGGGTGTTAATTTGAGCGGTGGAAGAAGCCATTGAAACCCTAATTCGATGTGAATTGAGAAAACACGTCTCGTGTGGATCCACACGAGACACGTCTCGTGTGGATTCACACGAGACATCTACGTGTGCATATCTGCGACATTTATTTCATGTATATGTACACGAGGCGTCTCGTGTAGATTATTGCGAGATGAGTGAGAACATCTCGTGTGGATCCACACGAGACGGGCAAGGACAGGATTGGAATTTTTTGTTCTCTGTATTTTTCGTTCCCTGTATTTAGTATTCACCAAGATAAAGTGAGATATGGAATAATTGTCGTGAGAATGATATTCGGGGCCTACAAATAAAATTAAAAAAAAAAAAGAACTTTTTATCTTGAGATTTTTAAACTTTTTTGAACCTCAAAAGAATAAAACAGAGGGAATACAAATTCAAAAAGTTACTTTCGTACCGAATAAAATTCTTATATTGAAATTGTACTCTAATTAAGAAAAAATAAGTGAGAAAGAAAGAAAATGATTAAATCGTACTAATCTAGAAGATTAGAGGAGAGATTATAAAAAGTACTTCTTCCTCCGTGTCTAATTTGCAATTACAAAATTTTCTGATTACAAAATTGATATTTTGAGTATTCTCTTTAAATTGTAAAATTTTAAAATAAATACTTCCTCTTGTCACACGTAAAAAAGTATAATTTTTTACCTGAAATGACATCCCATTTAAAGCGTCACCTTTCCTAAAAATGAAATGTTTTATTAATATTTTATTATCCCACTAACTATTCCCTCCACTAATTCTCTCTCCTCTTTTCAAATTA